>JAIXND010000666.1:0-134474 GCA_023646645.1 Varanus salvator macromaculatus | reverse complement strand
GACCTACATTCAATCCTCCAACTTTCTCTCTCACCTTCTTAGTTTTCATATTTAAAATTGATGCTTAAGAAACTCGAGGGGCTGCATCTACGCATCCTTTTGAGTCGAGAGAAATGTTCACTCATGGTCTCTTGTGTGTCATTTCTTCCTCTGGACCAGGGCATGAAAATCTAACATTTGCACAGTTGCAGAGATCACTATAATAATTGTGTTTCTTGTATCCTCAATTGGGAAGGGAACTTTATATCCACATTGTTTTTTGTTAAGCATTTAGAAGTCCCAGTTAATTATCCATGAGGTATTACAAGGCCCAACCCTTGAAAGACAAAGCTGAATTGTGGGGACTTCCCTTCCATTCCCAAAAGGTATTTCAAGCTCACTACACTTCTGCTGTTGAATCTTTTTTTTTTTTTTTTTTTTCAGAACAAAGGAGTGATGGGTGTTTTCATGGGGATTAACCCTTTTTTTTTCAGAGAGGAGGAAAATGTCCCACTTTCCACTTTTTTCACACCATGCATAATTTTGAACATCTTTGCCATGCTTCCCATTACTCATCATTTTCCTAAGAGAAGCAATCCTGGTTGTTGTAACAAAGTCTGATAGGGGAGCTGCTCTAATTCCTTGATTGTTTTAGTCGCACTTCTTTGCACTTTTTCCAACAATGTCATTTTTCAGGTGTGGTGGCCAGCACTGTACACAATACTTTAAGTATGGTCATATTAAAGATTTGTGTAAGAGGAATATGATCTTGGAAATTTGATTTTCAATTCCTTTCCTAATTATGGCATTTCCTCCTAACATTTGACATTTTCATCAAGCTGTCCCCCCCATTCTCAAGACCCTTTCTTGGTCTGTCAGCACTAGTTCAGATTCCATCAGCTTATACTTGAAGATGAGATTCTTTCCCCCCAGCATGCTAACTTTACACTTGCTTACACTGAAAGCATTTGCCGTTCTGATGCCCTTTTTCCCAGCTCAGAGAGATCCCACTGGAATTCCTCACAATCCCTTTTAAATGTTTTATTTTAGTATCATCAGCAAACTTGGCTACTTTATTGCTCACTTCTAATTCCAGATCATTTATGAACAGGTTGAAAAGCACTGATCCTAATGCAGAATCTTGTGAGAATACCATGCATTCTCAATGTTGGCTTTCAATTCTGTAATCAGTTACTGATCCATAGGACAACATGTGTGTGCACACACAGCCCTTATTCCATCACTGCCAGGTTTTCTCAAGAGTGTGTTGATGGATTTTATCAAAAGGCTTTTGGAAGAAACAATGTCTATTCCTGCTCAGGCCATGTGTAGTAGTAACACTCTCAAAGAATTCTACTGGATTAGCAAGACAGGCTTACCCCTGCAGAAGCCATGTTGCTTCTTTTAAAGCAGGGCTAGTTCTTCTATATGTAACTGAATCTATCCTGAATAACACTTTCAACCAATTTACACAGAACCAACAGAAAGCAAAGCAGCATATAATTTTCCAGATCCCTTTTTAAAAATTGTCCTAGAGTGCTGGTACATGGCTAGAGAGAACCAGCCCTCTTTGAAAAGGAGGGAGACATTTCATAGTGGTGGGGAGGAGATGGAAGGGGTGTCCTTGGCGCCAACAGGATATGACAGGCTAAACAAGTGGACCAATTCAGAAGTGTCCAGCATTCCTGCTGTCTAGCCCTCACGCAGCAGGGGCCACTTTCAGGGCTGAATTCTTTCTGAAAGGAATGGAAGGAGGGGAAGCTTAAGTTTGGATCCAGCTCTTTACATTGTCAATTGCTTCTCTCACATCTCAAAGAGAACGCTGCTTCAATGTTACTGTTTCTTAACCTGTTAAACTTTAATAAAAGGATTGTGCATCTGTGCCTGCTGTGGCAGTGGCGTGGTGGGGGGGTGGATCGGTGCGGAATGGCAGTGCGGGATGACAGTGCAGGCGGCAGAGGCTTTAGAAGGATTGTGCTTCTAAAGCTGTGCCTGCCGCGGCAGTGGCGTGGGGGGGGGGGTGGCGGATCGGCGCGGGATGGCAGTGCTCGAGTGGCGGTGGCACAGAGCAACGGTGCGCAGCGGCAGCGGCGTGGGGTGGCACAGTGGTGCGGTTGGCGGCATGGGGCGGCCGCGCGCGGTGGTGCACGGTGGCGGTGGCACGGGACGGCGTGGTGCATGGCGGCGCAGAGCAATGGCGCGGGGCGGTGGGGCGACGGTGGCACGGAGCTTCCCGGTGGGGGTGATCAGTTCCCGGAGTGCGAGGTGGAGCAGGGCACGCCGAGCACATGCCAGCCTGGGTGCCGGCGGGCGGGTAGCGTCCCAGGTGTCAGGCACATTCGCTCTATAAGACGCACAGACATTTCCCTTACTTTTGAGGGGGAAAAAGTGCGTCTTATAGAGCGAAAATATGGTATTTGTATATTTAGTTTTGTTGTGAGCCGCCCCGAGGCTTTGCGATGGGGTGGCATAGAAATGTTTTAAATAAATAAATAAACATGGATGCTCTCCACATTCCCTGTCTCATCCCCGCCCTGAGGGCTTTAATCACTTCCTGAAGACCTTGGTCTTGCTGAATGTTGATTTATTTCTTTAAGTAAATAATTAATTGCCACGACATCTTTGCAAACGCTCAAGGAGGTTTGCATAGTCTTCCTCCTCTCCGATTTATTTATTTATTCATTCATTCATTCATTAAAACATTTATAGGCCGCCCCATCGCAACAAACCCTCGGGGCAGCTAACAACATAATTAAAATACAATAAACAATAAAACATTTTAATTTATCCCTCCCCCACTTTATCCTCACAACAAGAATCAGTGACTGGCCAAAATCATCCGGGCAGCTTCACGATCAAGAGGGCCTCAAACCAGATCTCCTGAATCCCACTCCACCACTCCAACCAGTACACTGCACTGCACTGATGGATCTTGCTGGTGCTGGAAATCTTATAGTTGCTACAGTTCTCTGAGTTCTGTCAGTGCACACAAATCCCTTTTTAACAGAACAGGCTGCTTTTGATATTCCCATTAAAATCTCACTCGCTCTTTCTCATCCAGA
Source organism: Varanus salvator macromaculatus (assembly GCA_023646645.1). Taxonomy (NCBI): domain Eukaryota; kingdom Metazoa; phylum Chordata; class Lepidosauria; order Squamata; family Varanidae; genus Varanus; species Varanus salvator. The sequence continues at coordinate 131,433 of JAIXND010000666.1, read as the reverse complement.
ACAGGAACATCGCAAGCCCAACATCTCAGTAAGCAGTCAAGCGGTTCCCTTGGGGGGAAATCTCAGCATCTCCTGTAGGAATGAAGAGCATCGATACGCAGAATTCTCCCTCATCAAAGACGGGGCTTTGGATGTTCTGCAAACCGTGAGGACAGAAAGGGATGAAGCAGTATTTCCTATTACCGCTGCCAAAGAATCTGATGGGGGCATCTATTGGTGTGACTATTGTTTTTCCTGAGAGCCATGATCATCGATACTCATGTTTCAGTGACAAAGTGTACATCCGCATAACAGGTGAGGACGTGGGTTGGTTTCTCGTGTCCTGCTTTCACAAGGCCATTCCATTGCATTTTCTGTCTCTACATTGTCCGTTAGACTAGCAGTTCCCAGATTTTTTTTTACTGACCACTTGAAAATGACAGAGTTTCATTCAACAACTACAACTTGTTTTCTACTATTCTTCAAATAGAAATGCACAGATTTCAATACAGTGGCACCTTGACTCACAAACTTAATCCATTCCACGACTCTGGTCGTGACCCAAATTGGTCGTGAGCCAAGTTACATTTCCCCCATCGGGTCCAATGTAAATAAAATTAATCTGTTCTGTAACTATTTTTTTTTTAAATCAGAAAACTGTGAAGCAAAGTGACAAAGAACAACAAAGATCGCAGCCATCTCTTCCCCGCACCCCCGGAGCACGAGTGTGGCCGTCCCCCCACCCCCAGCACAACCGCACGCGCCCATCATCCCAGCGTGCGGGGCGGGGGAAGACTGCACCATCACAGGTGCTGTGAGCGGGGAGAGGGGCACGAACGTGGGCGCGCTGGGGGTGGGGGGGGGAGATGGCTGAGATCACGGTTGCGCTCCTGCAGGAAAGACAGGGGCGATCTCGGCCATCTTCCCCCTCCCTCCCGCCCACAGCACAATTGGGGCCATCTCCCCCACTCGGGGGTGGAGGGTGAGGAGATGGCCATAATCACAGTCACCACCCAATGCGGAGTTCGTGACCTGAGTCAAATTTCTATGAAATTTTTGTTCGCGACCCAATTTTGTTTGTGAACTGAGGCGTTTGTGAGCCGGGTACCCGCTGTACTTGCATTCTTCCCTTTCTCGTTCAGTCAGTGCGCTTCTAGACGAACTACAAAGACAGTATCCTATTTTCACAAAGGACAGTCTTGTGGCTTAGCATTTTTCTTCTCTACTCCATACATCAGAGTAGCAGTTCTCAATGTTTTTTTCCCTCTTGTCTTCCTTCTACAATCAATTCTTTCTTAACTTCATTATATCTTGTTTTTCTCTCAACAGTAATAACACCATTCTTGGTGACATTTCTAAATATATATTTAAAAATTCTCCAAATTTCTCCAATAAGAAATTTCTTTCTGATTCTACAAATGAAATCCCACATAATTTCAGATGTTGATACTCACATTCCTGCCATTCTAATCCAGTCAGTGTGCTTTTCGATTTAAGGAAAAGGAAACAACATTCATTATTCAGTGCTAGTATCTTTTAAAAAAAGAAAAAAAAAAGCTTTAAGAAATGCCATGGGTTTTTGGTTCCCTTTTAGGCATAATCTGGTAACCACATGATGTTATCAATATTATTGACTCTGGGCAAAGCCTCACGGCCTCTTTGAGGCCTTTTGGTGGAGTCCAGATGATCAGTCCGTGTCATCAGAAGAAATAAATCGCATGCAGAGCCAAGTACATCTGTCCTTAACAGCCTTGCGACCTCCATGTGGATGAGCTAAATGCAATGGGACGACTTGCAGTGGCTCATGGGTCAACTTCTGCATCAGAGAAATATGCAAATAACTTTAATTCCTGACTTTTGTCATGCATCAATATTATTTGCATCATCCGGAATGATGCCTTGCGCATTCCAGAAATGTATCTGTAGGCGAAGTCAGCAAGGTAGGAGCATGAATGTGTATGGCTGGCCCCCTTTTCTCCTCCTGTCAGATCCCCATCTCCGCAAGCCCTCCATGCAACTGAGACCGGAGGGTCAGCACGCTCTCGGTGCCGAGGTCACAATCCGCTGCCAGGGGCCAGAGAAGGCTCTGAGGTTCTCGCTCCTCAGATCAAAGCAGATCAAAGCATCGCAGATGGCAGAACCGGACAGCAGCGTGGCCACGTTCCGTATCGTCACGGGCACTTTGAAGGATGCAGGAGGCTACACTTGCCGATACCACCACAAAGAACATCCCTTCGTATGGTCAATCCAGAGTAACCCAGTGGAGCTGATTCTGAGAGGTGAGGAACTCACTCTGGAGTTCTTCATTCCTCCACCTTCCTTGAGAGTTTTGAGAATTTTGGCTACCAAAACTGGAGCTCTCCCTTAGGACTGGCAGTAGTATTGCCGGGAATGGAGGAAAGAGAACTTCAAAGTCCATAAGCAATGCTTTACCCCCCCCCCCCAAAAAAAATAATAATAATCTTCATTACACTATCAGCCACAAGAAATTCCTGATTTCACAACATGTGTGCAATGGAGAAGTTGCTTGCTTTGCTTACTGTAAATATTGATTCTGCTTCTGCTTGCCATGAGGCGGAACAACGTTCCTGTCATGCAAAGCTGGGCCACACAGTCCCAGCACACGGCCCCCGGTGGCACCCTCAGCGGACCACACAAGCCCCAGGTCCCGCATGCGACACCCTGTGCCTCGTGCCAGGCCTGGTATTTGCACAGAGAGACCACCTGAAGGCCTGGCACCTTCCTGCCTGGTGGCACGGGAATCTTCTGTGTGCCAAACCGCCCACTGGGTGGGTCAGGCTCAGCAGGATCCTTGGTCGCCTCAAGGAATTCCTTCCCTTCTTTCTCTTTCCATGTGTTGCTGCAAAACTGGAATACGTGAACAGAAATGCTGTTGGAAAGAGTTACTGTGTCTAATTATTCCACATGACAGTGGACAAATGCAGCAGAACAAAACAGCCAGTATTCCACCAGTACTGATTCTAGCACATTCCCTCCTTCTTCATGGTCTCTTCCCCGCTTACTCCTAGATCCCGGACTCCTCAGACCCTCCATCCAGGTCAGGCCCAGCGGCCAGCCTGCTCTCAGCATGAACGTCACCATCGAGTGCCAGGGGCCAGAGAAGGGCCTGAATTTTATTCTGCTGAAATCCAGGGAACAGAAAGCATCACAGTGGGCAGAGGAAGACAGAAGCGCAGCCGAGTTCCCTCTCTCTCTGATGAGCCCGGAGGATGCAGGGACCTACACATGTCAGTACCATCGCAAAGGAAAGCGCTTTGTGTGGTCCGAGCCAAGTGACCCTGTTGAGCTGCCTGTGAGAGGTGAGGACGACTTCCTGTCTTCTCTCTCTTCTTTCCACGTCCCACTTCCTCAGCATGGTCTGCACAGGAATTCAGATTACAGCTGCACAAGCCAAACTCTTCCATGGCAATTGGGAGGGGAATGATGGAAAGGCAATTTTTGGAACAGGCAGAAAATGTGCCTGCCTCTTCAGGCTCCCCTTCCTGTGCCCGAAAGCCATTTCCCTGCAGCTCCTACTGCTGGGGAATATTTAGGACTGGCCGGGGTGCGTTGGTGGGGATCTACTGTCAGGTGGGTATTTGCACCTAATGGTTGTGGCAGAAAGTTGCTCATGGCTTCTGGTTCCTGACTCGCCTCAGGCTGCTTTGTATGGCCCAGCCTTGGGGAGACCTTGCACCAGGCTCTCTCCCAGTTTCTGTCCTCTGAACTCACTGGGGAGAAATTAAAATGATGGAGGTCCCCCTGTCACACAATGGAAGGCGTAGGAAGCAGTGCTGGGCATGATCAGCTGCAAATTAATAACATCATTTTATATTAAATCCCCCTCTGGACACTCCAAAATCCTTGGCCACCATTACTTCCCTGCAGCAGGGAGTTCCACAGCTGTTCTCAGCAGCTCTTCTGGAGGCCTCATGAGTTGGCTGTCAGGGGCACCTCTTTTGCTCGCTCTTTCCCCTCTCCAATGGATTCAGAAAAAAACTTTAGACGCATAGCCTTTTATTGCAGCTTGGCTGGCTTACAAGCAGCATAAATCAAGGGAGCAATCGCTTTGATATGCAGGAGTAGCGTCTGCCCAAGTGAAGCGTTGCCCCCTTTTCAGAAAGATTTTGACTCTGCCATGGGGCTGGCTCATGCAGCGTGAGGGTTGGACGGCAGGAATGGCAGAGGATGTGTCAGGGGTCCGCTCTCTTGGCCTGATGCCCCTCAGAAGGGTCTAAGGGCCCTCCCTCGCTCTCCGCCCCTCGCTGTGCTAGAGCACCTCCCTCCTGCTTCGGGATGGTTTGGTTCCCACACTCCGTCTGAGCCAATTCGCAGGGTGACCCTGCCAGTTCAGGGGAATCTGCCAATTCCTGCTTGCCCCCTCCCACTCTGAGTGTGGAGTCAAGCGTTCGGCAGCACTTCTCCCCTGCCCGGACAAAACCTGCGAAATGCAATCCTTTATTGGCGCTCCGCAGACTCACAGGCAGCCTAAAAGGAGTACCATTCCTCCTGTGAAGAAGTATTTATAAATGCTATAAAGGAGCTGAATCGAAACTGGACTATTCCTCTCCTTCCCTCTTTCTTGGAAAGGTATTAACCCTCCTGCTGCTTGAGGGCTGCATGGCAGGGATGGCAGGCCATCCTTAGCTGGCTGTCTCCCTTGATCGACTCCTCCTGAGAGGGTCCGAGGACGCCTCGCGCTCCACTCCCCCCTGCTTTATAGCGCCCCCTCCTGCCCCCAGAAAAGCAGGGTGAGGTGCCCTGAAGAGTCCCGGCCCACAGTTCAAGACTGCCTTCCATGGAAAACGAGATGTATGCCCCAAGATCTATCACGGGCCAAATGGCACGCCCGTACCCACTTGTTCAAGGAGTTTTAGTATCATGTTTGGTGCAGGGTGCTGGGGGTTTTGAAAACTGCCCCGGAGATGCTTCCCCTGTGCTAAAGTTGGCCAATATGTGGGTACATGGATAAGCAGAGACAGACGAGCTCCTCGTGTTCCCACTAGCCTGATTCGTTCATCTCTCATATGTATGTTGCCAGCATTGCGCATGGGGCAGCATGTTTGGAAGTGAGTCAAGAAAAGGGTGAGTCATCACGACAAGCCACAAATCCGGTTACTGGAGATCCTCACCTGCCATATCAATTTTCGGAAAATGGCAGTCATTCTCCAGTAATATGACTGCAGGTGGCGCAGTGGTTTAAACCGCTGTGCTGCTGGGCTGGTTGATCGAAAGGTCGCCAGTTCGAATCTGCACACGGGGTGAGCTCCCGTGCACCGTCCCAGCTCCTGCCAACCTTGCAGTTCGAAAGCATGCAAATGCAAGTAGATAAAAAGGTACCACTTCGGTGGGCAGGTAACAGCGTTCCGTGCACTTTGGTGTTTAGTCATGCCGGCCACACGACCACGGAGACTGTCTGCGGACAAACGCTGGCTCCCTCGGCCAGGAAACGGAGATGAGCACCGCCCCTAGAGTCAGGCATGACTGGACGTAACGTCAAGGGGAAACCTTTACCTTTACCTTACCTTTTATAAAATCTGGCAATTAGGATATTTTGAAACATTTGACGCGTTTTTATGAGGGGCATGTGGTTGTTGCCACTAGCTTCCCCCCAAAACCCATGGCCTTCCACATTTTCAAAAATCTGATTAGACTTATAAAACGCCAGTGAGATGGAGAAGACCCAGCTGATGAGTTGCTTTATTCACATGACAACGAGGTGGGGCAAAGAAGCAGCGGCCTGTGGGGAGGTAGGCAAAGGAGGAGACATGGGCAGATGATGGAGAACAGGCTTGTGAAGACCCTCAGAGAAGCTGGTGATGGACAGACGGGTGTGTGGAAAGGGCACTGCAGGCACCTCATCGGCACCAACTACAGATGTCTTGGGTAACCCGTACAGCAGTCTAACTCAAGATGTCCATGATCTTGCAGGTGACCCTCCGAACATGACCATTGTGTGGGCCTGTGTTGTCGTTGGGCTTCTACTTCTCCTCCTGATGTTTCTTGCCTTCGTATTGCACAGAAAAATGAAAAGGGGTAAGTAGGATCTTCAGTGGACCCCTTTGCAGTGGTTGAGATAACCGCCCTGTGCCACGCTGGGCAAAAGGAACCGAAACTAAAACTATCATGCAATTCTACGTAGTCTCCTCATCTAAAAAAAGATACTGTGGAGTTGGGGAAATGAGTGAAAACAGGTGACTGAAATGATCAAAGGGCCGGAATAACTCCCCTGTGAAGAGCGCTTACACAATCTTAGCAAAAAGAACTTAGCTTATGCATAGCAAAAGGGCAAGCAGAGGGAAGATATAATGGAGGTGTGCAAGGTGTGGCTGAAATGACAGGGAGACATTTTCTCCCTTTCCTACCATACGAAAACCCAAAGGGCCACCCCATGAAGCTGATTGGAGGAAGACGCAAGTGCATGGTTAAACCCGAGGGTTCACTTCCACCAGATGAAGTGATGGCAGTCAGTCTGGAGGGCTTTAAAATGGGATTGGATCAATTCATGGAACTGAATGGCTGGTAGTCTTGGTGACGATACGGAAACTCCAGTATCAGAGACAGCAAGCTGATGGACACCGGTTGCAATGGATCATGGGTTGGAGGGAACTGTTGCATGCACATCCTGCTGGTGGGCTTCCATGGGTATCTGTTTGGCTACTATGTGCAGAGAACGCTGGACTAGTGGACTCTTGCTCTGGTCCAGCATGGCCCTTCTTATGGTCTTACATTCATGCAGAAATGTAGTGTGGAATTTGGGTTACTTTGGTGCAGAACTGCTCCGGGACGGCTTGTAAACCATCCCAAGATGCTTGTAGTGGACGGGATATAAACGTTTTAAAGGATGGATGGATGGATGGATGAAGGCTGTGTTCACACAACATGATAAGCAAGCAAGCATGGTAAACATGGTTCAAGGTTTCTTACTAGGATCCCCCTGACAGGTGATCAAGTGGTGTTGTGAGCTGGTCCCTGCCCTTATTCCTTCTTGTTCCAAAACTCAAAACAATCCTTTGAAATGAGGTTATTTTATTGAGAGGCCAAAGATGACAGTATGAGCTCTAAACAGCCTCCTAACAAAGCTGAAAAGAGAAGCTCCTGCTCATGTAGAGCTGGATGCAAACTGGAAACTTCCCCTTAGATCCTCCCTTTTAGTAAAGTTTCCGGTTCCACCCTCAGAATGACTCTTGCTATTGGAGAGCAAGATGGCACAAATGGCAAAGTCCCCCAAGTGAGCAGCTTGCTTCTCCCAGCGCCTCTTCACTGACTCAAGCACATGTTCTTCCTCTCTTCTGAAAACCTTTCCTCCCCTTCCAAAACAGGCTAATTCTCACACTCATCCTGAAATACTTTACTAGGTGCAATTGAATGAGCTTCAAGGACTTTAACCCTCACCCTTTGCCCTCCCTGTTCATGTTCAGATTCCTCCTCCAGCTCCCACAAAACAGTCTGAAATGTGCGAGAGACTGGCACACTCTTAATAACATGGTTTCTACGCTATCGTTGTCTCCATCCTCCTGCACTCGGTTCTCCCACTGTTGGCATGAATCCCATCAGTCTGAAATTCAGTCCTAAGGTGCCCCAGTCTCTGACTGTGTTGCCTGCTTCTTCCTCCTTGCTCTGCAAATAGATGCTGGAGCAGCTCCTGAAGCTGCCACTCTTTCTGCTGGACTCTATGGTAATGCATACCAGAACCATGGAAAACATAACCCTGGGTTCAGACAACGCAGGGTGGTACAGAGAAATCATAAAACAACTTTTTTCATTTTTTTCTCAGGGTTTCTCAAGACCAAACTGGTCATGGTGAAATATCAGAAGTGGGTTCAGGCAATGCAAGAGATCAACACGGATTAAGGAAAAAACCCACCGTGGCTTGTGGCATTGTCTGAACTCTCAGCCAATCTGTTATTCTAGATATTTATTTATTTATTTAAAATTTTGTATGCTGCCCCCTTGTGACAAGCCTTGGGGCGGCTCACAACAATAAATAAAACAGCCACAATTACAATATTCAAGCTAACATTAAAAACTAACATTAAAAACTGGCCCATCTCGAGGTAAAGATAAAAATACAATAAATAAGATAAACAAACAAATATAAATTAACAATTAAAATAACTTTTAAATAAAAAGGTCTTCACCTGGTGCTGTCGTTATTTGTTTTTCGGCGTCAGGCAAACCTCTCTGGGGAGCGCGTTCCATGAGTGGGGCGTCACCACAGAGAAGGCCCTCCTCTGGGTGCTTACGCTCCTTATTTCCCTAACGGAGGGCTCCCGGAGAAGGGCATCTGCTGCTGATTGTAAGGGGCGGGAGGGCAGATATGGCTTCCTGCATGAGGAAAAGGGCCTTAGGAGCAGAAAATGTGTCTCATTAGGCACAGAGTGGGTGAACCATCTCAAAATGTTTCTCTGATCTGCAGGGTCCACACCAAAGGAAAAAAGTCAATCAGTGAGCCTGGTAAGCGACTTTCCCAAATACCCCTAATCATGACTCTGACCCACTCTGCTGACGCTTTATCCTCACATCCACTTTATTTGCAGACAGGGAATCACTATCCTTTCCATTGTATATACTTTGGCCTACTTATAATCGGGGAGGTTGGGGTGGGGGGTGGGGGGAATGCACAGGCTTGCTGGAAGAGTTGGGTATGGCTGAGGCTGAAGAACGGATGGAGGTGTGGGAGGCAGTTCCAGGGTGTGAGAAGAAGCATCGCAGAGACACCATGGAGGGTTGGAAGCTGAAGAGAAGCTTGTGCAAGACCTGGAAGTGAGTGGAGACCCATGTAGGAATCTCCGGAGGGACATCATGTACTCACAACTGCAGCCTTACCACATAATTTTTTTAGCCGTGACCAGCTTTGAGTAGGGATGGAGACAGACAGTCAAACATCCTCTTTCAGAGGATTTCTTGGCAACCCATTTCCCCTATTCTGAAAATGCCGTATTTTTATTCCTTTGGGGCATTTTCTTGTGATCCCACTGAAACATCACCGGAGGAGAAAAGTGACATGATTATACCCTAAACTGCTCTCTCAGTTTCTCTCTCTTCTACCACTGTAGCCACTAGAACCTGAAGCAGCTCCTGAGGAAGTCTCCTACGCAATACTGAGCCCTTCTTCATTCAAGGTCAAACAGGCAACTCTTCCTGAAGAAGTCCCCGAGTCCTGTGTCTATGCATCTGTGGCCAAAAGTAGTACGCGAAACGGCCAGTGAGCAAGTGCATCAGAGATGCAGGTACGTCTGGGAGCCTGGTGCGCACCGTCAGCACAGACCTTAAAGCTGGTTCTAGCAAGAAGGCTGCTTCTTTCTCCATTCAGTCACGGTTATGCAACCGCATGGAAATGAGAGTACAAGCACATCTGCAGAGAGCCGGCAGGCACAAATGGGGCAGGATATAGCAATAGTTATCCTTAGGGAAAACTTATTCACATGTGGCTATTAATTTAAGGGCTACAAGATATCTGTTGACTAAAGCATCCCAGACCAAACAGGACTTCATTGAAAATTACCTTTATTTCAGAGACGCATGGTATATGTTAATTATATTCTGCGCTTGTCATCATTTCTAAAGAATACCTGAAGTGGGAAGTATGAACATCAGACTTTGGGCATATTCCCATTCACACATCATCCGGATTTTGAACTCCACATTTTAGCTACTGCAATGTCTCTTCCTTGGCATATATGGTTCCTTTGTTGAGGATACAAAGAGAAGTGTTGCTGTGCTTTTAAAAATATAACAGTCCCTGACCACCTTCTACAGTCTATATGACAATCTGTGTGCTATTTTATTTGTTCAATTACTTGTGCTATTTTTAAAAGAGTGGCTCGGTTTTAAGGTGCTTCCAGACAAATGTCTCCTAGTTCTACCAGTCAAAAGTCACTGTGCAGCTATTCTGTCTTTCCCTCATCAACAGATTTTCTTTGATAAGAAAAAAGATGGAAGACGTGATGGGAAAGTTACAGAGAGAAGACAAGGAATACCTTCAGGAATACCCATAACATTCTGGAAAAGAGACAGGGTAATTCTACAAGAAAAGCTGCAACTGGAATTACCTGTTGAAAAATTCAGGGGTTCATGGGGGTGGGGAGGGACCGTAAAAAGAAATGACGTTAAGTGAGCATGTACTTGAATTAAACAGTTAGCAGGATCTGTGTGGCTAAAACCATAATGTGTGCCATGAATTCCTTCTGTGAAGAAGTGTTTACATATGCTATAAAGACCTGATGTGGAAAGGCGATGGAGACCTGCCCCAATGTAGGGCATGCAGGCAAACTCCATCCTTGAAGTGCAACAAAACTCTTCAAGGGTTGGAAGGTGAGTGGTGGAATCCGACCTTCGTGGGACAGCATTTCAGCCTGAAATGGGGATGGAGATTCAGGGTGTGACGACAGTTTTCCCAAGTTGTCTTCCCAGGCTCCCCTTTTTGGTGCCACATGTTTGACAGATGTTTTAGTGGCTGAACTGCTTTTGACATTTTGCTGCGGGCCTTCTTGTGACCTCTTCCCTTGATTGCCAGATCTGTGCTTTTTTAATGGTTTTTATTCTTTTAATTGCCATTTATAGTGTTCCTTTTATTGTTTTTAATCAATTGTTATTTTTATTGCTCTCAGTATTATTGTATATAAATAACAATATTTAACCCCTTTGGGCTCTGGGGCAGTATATAAATATAATAAATGCATGTTATGCTGTCTTCACTGTTCCTTGGCAGCTCAGCAGACAGTCAATTCCTTTCTTGGCACCTGGCAGGTGCCATTTTTTTCCCATAAGGCTGAGCAGCAGACAGTGTGAGGGCAGAAAGTGCCACACTCCCACAGCCGTTTTCACAGCGATGCTAAATGATGTTTGCCACAAAGCAGTTCTGCCTTGGTGTGCCAGCCCAATCACACACCACAAGGGAGTAAGAGTTTTAAAAAAGGTTTTATTTTGCAAAATAAAAGGCTCCCTACACCTCATGGTCACAGAGGGCCCTGTTCAAATTTTCCACATCACTTTCCACATCACATCACACAAAGGATGTCAGAAGGTCTAATCTTCCACAGTACAGGTCTTCTTAATACACCCGCTCACAACTATTTCTACCAATTAACATTTGCTGACACTCCTACCTTTATTAGTTAAAACTATGTGTATTACTTGGAGTTTCTCATTACCTCAGCCTCCCTCACTTTGTACATGTCCTGCACACCTGAAGGTTATGGCTGCATAGGCCCATCCAGAAATCAGCCTGTGTCTCCTTCAATGACCTGGTGTGGTACTAAAGCCAGACATTTTGGGAAAGAAGCAGTTGTCCTTGGCACACGCTTCAGAAGCAGCTTGAGGCAGACTCTTCAGGTGGGCAGGATAAGCCCCGAGAAACAAGGCCTCCGAAGGCAGAACCGGGAGAGCGTAACGCAAGGGCACTGTCTCCAGGTGTTCAGAGCCTGTGAGTGCCAGGAGGGGCCGTGGGGCAGGAGCCATGCAGCAGCTGGATGCACCTGGCACAATCTCTGACCCCATGATGCAGCACTGGGGCAGAAGGGCTCCCCAACTAGTGGGGCTGTGTACAGCCAAGGCCGCCCTCCTCCAGAAGGGCCCTCCCCAGGTGACTCAAAAGGAGCGCTCTCAGAAGGAGTTTCTTATTTGGGTGCAAGGAACTGCTCTGTGCATGCTCAGAGACTCTTTCGTCATTGGTTTTGGTTTGCTGGAGAATAAAGAGCTTTTGCCAAGAACAGTCTGTGGTTTTGAAAGGGAGAAGGAGAAGCTGAGCTCCCAACAAGGGAAAGCAAGTGCCACTGGGCTTTTCTAAACGTGGCATGTATTGTGCTCTCATCGTTCCTTACTCACTTTTGTTTACAGGTTCTTAGATAACATTGTGACTTTCTGGTCTTGCTTCTTTGCCTAACCAGCAATATTGGCATGGATTTTAAGAGCAGGAAAAAATGCAGCATGGATTGTGAAAGTCAAGGAAAGCGGACTTTCCTCTGGCGTCTTTGTGCTACTGCACCACAGTGCGGTGCCACCTAGCGGTGATTTGGTGAAAAAGCAGGAAAGGAAGCATTCCTCATGCAGTGCTTGGATCTCATTCATGTGACAAAACCTGAAGTAGTTATAGCCAGGTGAAAGCTTTGCAGAAAAATGTTCCCAAACCGAACAAAACACAACCGCACACTATGTGCAAATGGAAGAGGGACTTCTCTTGATCTTCCTGTAAAAGGGAAGGGACGGGGTGATGAAGAAAACACCCAGAGAGGTGATGACAAGGTTGCACTGAATCCTTTGCCTTGTCTTGCATAGCGGGTGGCTGAAGGAGCAAGGAACGGGAGAGACTTGGACCATTCACTTCCATGGAGCGCAGCAATCCAGGTGGCTAACGGTCCCCTAGGTGATGCTTCTTGACCCCCGCTGTTGCTGTCTGCTGCTGTCTCCCTGGCAGGGCAGGGCAGGGCAGACAGTTGGGGAAATGACTGCATGTAGCCCTACCTTAAAATTAAGAGTTGCTGCACATTTTCCCTGTAAAGCCCAAGCACAGCTTCCCCAGCGGCCTTTGAACCCTCCTTGGCAGACTTACTGGCCACTGAGTCAGAAGATGATCCAGCATCCGGCCTTTCTCCTTCCTCACTTTAAGTGGGCTATGTTCTTGCAAAGCAGCATGAATGTTTGCACAGGCGTTCATGTCCTTATAGGGTAAAAAAGATAAAATAAATAAAAAATGCCGGGTGAAAAGAGTAACCAGATGATCTAATGCAGGAACTGGGTAACATGATGTCCACTAGGCGTTTTGGACTACAACTCCCCCAAGCCCCAGCCAGCATGACCAGTGTCAAGGGCCATGTAGTCCAAACATCTGAGCAAATCTGGAAGCCTGCCCATGAGCTGGTGACATCACAGAGGTGAGCCAGCCAATCAGCGCTGCCCACAGCTGGATTCTGCAGAAGCAGCTGGCTTCCCCTAAAGCTGAGACAGACGGGAAGGGAAGGGCTGCATTTCAGCACAAAATGCAGACAATGCTCTTTCTCAGCACTTCGGCTTGTCACAGAGAGCTTTACAAAGGACCAGAAAAATACCCTGAATCAGAAGAAGAAATTAACAGAGTAGTAAAGGAACTGGCACAAGAGCTCTCTGAGTCACTGTATATCATATTTGAGAAATCTTGGAGAACAGGGGAAGTGCCAGTTGACTGGAAGAGTGCTGATGTGGTCAACATTTATGACAAAGGGAAGAAAGACGAACCAGGGAACTACAGACCAGTTTGTCTGGGAAAGTACAGGAGCAAATCATTTAAAAAGCAGTCTGTACGCACCCCAAAGAAAATGTAGTGATTCGCAACAGTGTTCAAGAGGCAGCAACTAAAACCATCCCAAAGAAAAAGAAATGCAAGAAAGCAAAATGGCTGTCTGAGGAAGCTTTACAAATAGCTGAGGAAAGAAGGGAAGCGAAAGGCAAGGGAGAAAGAGAAAGATACACCCAATTGAATGCAGAATTCCAGAGAATAGCTAGAAGAGATAAGAATGCCTTCCTAAATGAACAGTGCAAAGAAATAGAAGAAAACAATAGAATAGGGAGGACCAGAGATCTCTTCAAGAAAATTGGAGATATGAAGGGAACATTTCATGCAAAGATGAGCATGATAAAGGACCAAAATGGCAGGGACCTAACAGAGGCAGAAGAGATTAAGAAGAGGTGGCAAGATTACACAGAAGAACTAGTCAAGAAAGAGCTTAACGTCCCTGATAACCACGATGGGGTGGTCACTGACCTCGAGCCAGACATCCTGGAATGTGAAGTGAAATGGGCCTTAGGAAGTCTGAGCAACAACAAAGCTAGTGGAGGTGACAGCATTCCAGCTGAGCTATTCAAAATCCTGAAAGACAATGCAGTTAAAGTGCTACACTCAATATGCCAGCAAATTTGGAAAACTTGGAAAATTTGGAAAACAGTGGCCACAGGATTGGAAAAGGTCAGTTTACATTCTGATTCCAAAGAAGGGCAATGCCAAAGAATATTCAAACTACTGCACCATTGCACTCATTTCACATGCTAGCAAAATGATGCTCAAAATCCTACAAGCTAGGCTCCAGCTCATTGACTACGCTAAAGCCTTTGATTGTGTGGATCACAACAAATTGTGGCAAGTTCTTAAAGAGATGGGAGTACCAGGCCATCTTATTTGTCTCTTGAGAAACCTATATGCAGGTCAAGAAGCAACAGTGAGAACCGGACACGGAACCACTGATTGGTTCAAAATTGAGAAAGGAGTTCGGCAAGGCTGTATACTGTCACCCTGCCTATTTAACTTATATGCAGAGCACATCATGAGAAAGGCAGGGCTAGATGAATCACCAGTTGGAATCAAGATTGCTGGGAGAAATATCAACAACCTCAGATATGCAGATGATACCACTCTCATGGCAGAAAGTGAAGAGGAACTAAAGAGCCTCTTGATGCGGGTAAAGGGGGAGAGCGCAAAAGTTGGCTTGAAACTCAACATTAAGAAAACTAAGATCATGGCATCTGGTCCTCTCACTTCCTGGCAAATAGATGGGGAAGAAATGGAGGTAGTGACAGATTTTTATCTTCCTGGGCTCCAAGATCACCACAGATGGGGACTGCAGCCAAGAAATTAAAAGACGCTTGCTCCTGGGGAGGAAAGCTATGGCAAATCTAGACAGCATACTAAAAAGCAGAGACATCACCCTGCCAACAAAAGTGCGTATAGTCAAGGCTATGGTTTTCCCAGTTGCAATGTATGGCTGTGAAAGCTGGACCATAAGGAAGGCTGAGCGCAAAAGGATTGAGGCCTTTGAATTGTGGTGCTGGAGGAGACTCCTGCGAGTCCCTTGGACTGCAAGGCGATCAAACCGGTCAGTCCTAGAGGAGATCAACCCTGACTGCTCTTTAGAAGGCCAGATACTGAAGATAAAACTCAAATACTTTGGCCACCTAATGAGAAGGAAGGACTCCCTGGAGAAGAGCCTAATGCTGGGAACAATAGATGGCAAAAGAAGAAGGGGACGGCAGAGAATGAGGTGGCTGGATGGAGTCACTGAAGCAGTTGGCATGAGCTTGGGTGGACTCCAGGGGATGGTGGAGGACAGGAGGGCCTGGAGGAATGTTGTCCATGGGGTCGCGATGGGTTGGACACGACTTCGCAACTAACAACAAGCAGAAGCCAACATGGATTTCTTTTGAGTAAGTCATGCCAAACCAACCTAATCTCATTTTTTAACTGGGTTACCACCCAAATGGACTGAGGAAATCCAATAGACATTGCTTACCTAGACTTAAGCAAAGCCTTTGACAAAGTGCCGCATGGCATTCTAATAAATAAAATAGCAAAATGTGGGCTTGACAGAACTACTACTAGGTGGTTCCACAACTGGCTTGCAAATAGGTCACAGAGAGTGACCGTCAACAGTAGATTCTCAACCTGGAGAGAAGTCACTTAGTGGGATACCACAGGGCTCAGTCCCGGGTCCAGTACTTTTCAACATCTTTATTAACAGTCTTGATAAGATAAATCCAGGGAAGATACTTAAATTTGCAGATGATAAAGTGGGTGAATGATAAACTAGGTGGAATACCTAACACCCTGGAAGACAAAAAGAAGATCCAGAAAGACCTAGAAAGCTTGGGTGCTGGCAGAAAACAACAGAATGAAATTCAACAGGGAGAAATGCCAGGTTCTCCACCTAGCTGCATTGATCAGCTGCATTGATATCAGATGGGGAATACTTGGCTCAACAGCACTGACAAAGAAAAAGACCTTGGAGCTGTTTTAGTCAACAAGCCAGCCATGTGATGCAAAAAAGGCAAATGCTATTTTGGGATGCATAAATAGAGGAATCACTTCCAGGAATAGAGAAGTGCTCTTTCCCCCTCTGCTCTGCATTAGTCAGACCTCACCTGGCATACACCTGGGCAGGCCAAGATCTTTTTATTTAAAAGTTATTTTAACTGTTAATTTATTATTATTGTATTTATAGATTTTAATATATATAGCTGAGATGGTACCAGTTTTTAAATTATTAATTGTATTTTTTATGAATGTTGTGAGCCGCCCCGAGGCTTTGTTGCGATGGGGGCGGCATAGAAATGTTTTAAATAAATAAATAAATAAATACCAGATTATGAGCAAAGGAAATGTGTGAATTCGATTCTGTTGCTTTTGAAGCATCAAAGACACTGCCAAAAGCACAGCTGATCAACATGGTTGCATTCATCTGTTCTCCTCTTTCAAGGAGACGTCGGTCCACAGCCTCCTTTTTCTCCCGTTTTGCTCTCCTGGTTTTCTCCTCAGTGCTTTTTCCCCGCACCATGAGCTTATAGGTTTTCCCCCTGTACCACCCATTTTGTAAGTGATGGTGGGTCAGTGAGTGGATAACTCTCACCAGTAGGATCCAAACTTCCAGCAACTGGGTCACTGTGAGGAAAGCAAACACTAAGAAACATTTATCATCATTCTAATTCATGGAAAGCAGAAGCATTCACATGTCCTTCCTTGCTCCATCACCAAAAAAGGTCCTAGCAAAACAGGGCCGGCTCTTACATCTCTGAGACTGAGGCGGCCTCCAGGAAGAATTAGTTTCTGGGTGCTAGAAAAAAAATGACATATCAACTACTTTGGGGGTTTTTTTAACAAAACTGGGAGAACTATTTGCATTTTCTGCCTCAGGCACTAAAATACTTGTTCTGTATCACATCAGTGCGCAAAGCCTTCACAAAGCTTTATGGTTTCAGCCTGAAGCTGCAGAGAGAACATAGGCAATGCTCTCTTTAGCACTGTTCATCTTTGCAGTGTCCTCTGGAAGCCATTCCGTCCCACTCTTTGATATTGTCTCAAATGTTTGCCTTATCTAGTGCACATTTTCATGCCTACCAACAATCACAGATTTTCCTCCTTGCTTTTAGCGTGTTCATTTGCCAAAATTTACAGACTCCCAAATGCATTTTTCTTTTATCTGCAAATCACACTGCAAGCTCAGAAACCTATGCGCTTCAACCACACACCGGCTAGGTTCACACGCCATGGCAAGTGCCCCTGCATGGCTTCTGTGGTGTGCAGTTCTTTTGCCTGGATGTGCCTGGCATGGTTTCTATGCGATGGCAGTTTCTACCTTCCCCATTCAGTCCTCCTGCTGTTGCCCATATCCGATCACCCACCGTGCCTGAATTTCAGTCCCAAGCTGGATGGCTGGAAGAGCTTCACCACTCTTCCCAGGACACTCTGTGGTAGCTGCGTTCCGCGGACTCCATGCTCCTGGCTGCAGAAGACCAGAGAAACCACGGTGAAGTGTGGAAACCGTAGAACAGACTGTTGTTTTTTATCATGGTTTCTAAAGACCAGACATACCTTGCTGAAATACCATGACGGTGTTCAGACGACAAGACAGACCATCCTTCCCAAGCAACTACTGTGGCTTGTCATATTGTGCAACACCACTGCCCCAGTGTGTTTCAATCCACACTCAAGTTCAGGAGGTGCAAACAGGGTGAATGTTGGTATAAAGGGAACAGCCTCACATTTTTCAGATACCTCAAGTTGATTTCTTTTCACATCTCAGTACTCACCCAAAAAAAATGCATTGTACACACCTTGGTTAAAATACATGCACTTAGTTATGAGCATTCATGTACATCTTTCTTTTGTCAATGAATTCTGTTGCAAGCTATTCTACTGCAAGCTATTCACGCAATATTCTGATTGTGTGTGGGTAAATTCCACCCGAAAACAAACTGAAATGTATTCCTCATATATTCTCCACAGCTCGATTTTGCTAATAGATGTGACTAGCTGGATAAAACGGACCCTGAGCTTTTAAGGTCCCAGTTCTTTCAGACACACTGAGTGCCTTCAGCCCTAGTAATACTTCCATAGAGTCTTCCATGCTAACGGGGTGTGGCCTATACGAAATCTTCTCACCATCACAGATATAATTTGGTGAGCTGCTCATTTCCTCTGAATTTTGCAGTCTGGGACTCTGACGTGGTGGGGGATGTGGTTAGCCAAGGAACATAACGAGGAGACTTCGGTCCTGCTACCATCGCAAAGAAACAGCACAGCTGGTCCACAGTCCCCTGCTGAGATCTTTGTTCCAGAGGCAGCGGCCCTGTTGGAACCAAGTGCCTACTGACAGCAGAACCCTCACCATGAGGCTCTCCTTCAGCATCACCCTTCTTGGTGAGCATCTCCTTAAAGGGCAGGGGGACCAGAGCGCCTGCAAGGGCAGGTGAGGCGATCAGAGGGCCAGCTTTCTGCCTTGCTTATGCATCTTCTCACGAATGGAACCCTCTGTTTTCAGGTTGGTGGCAGGCTGAGCAGTGGCGATTGTCTAGAGGTGAGTGTCAGTAGCCAAAAATGAAGGTGTTCAGTGGGAAGAGAATGGGAGCACCATGCCATGCCCACCTCCAACAAAATGTTTTTCTTACCTGCTAGATGCCAAGTGGCACTTGCCAAATTTCCCCCATTTCCTTCAACCTGTATGGCTTCTGGAGGCTGTGAAAAGGAGGCCACCTGCTAGATTCCAGCCCTGGCTTTCTTTTGATCCTTCCACAGGCTGCTGCTTTTCCTACTGACGGGAGTGCCAAACTTGGCACCAACTCACATGGGGTGACGGACGCCCCACTCTGCCAGCACTTCATTCTGTCAGTGCAGCTCACTCTGCAGCCCATGACAATCTGCCAGTGTTCGGCTTCATGCCGTTAAGAGCTTCCCTTTGCCGATTCCTGTGTATCAAGTCACTGTTAAAAGAAAAGTTCAGCCCGGGCTGCTGCCTTTCATGTTAGCATTAGGTTCCAGGTGCCCGTCCACTCGGGCTGGTCCATTTGGAAGGCCACATCAGCTACAGGAATCGGCATGCTGCATCCCAGTGGATCAATTGCCAGCCGCCCACCGAAAGCCTCACCTGCAAGAAACTCTAAGCCAGCTTTGCTGGTGTGAATTAGGAAAGGGAAAACCCGGGGACTTGGTCCTGAGGTTTGGATGATCCCCGAGAAGAAGAGCCGTGGTTGCTCCTTTCTCCACCTCCATACAAGCCAGTCACGTGTCCCAGGATGTGTATAGATGCTCCAGGACCTTGAGGCTTCCCATGCTGTCCAAACCTGGCAAGGTGTGCAGGCGGTACTTTCAGAACCAGGCCAGAACTCCAGGCTTTGTGTCAGGTTCCGGAGCGGTTTCACAGCCTCCCCAGCAGTGCACACCACTGGCTTTGGGTGACTCAGGAAGCCAAGCACCGCAAGGTGCAACTCACTCAACACGCAAGCAGCAAGCAGGTGGCCCTTGGCTTCTTTCCCCTCCCAAGAGCATGAGAACCCAGCCAATTGCCCAAGCACAACTTTTCAGTTTTGTCCCAGTATGGCAAACTCTCCCTGCAGTTATATCCTTCCACTATGTCTTTCTCCTGGATAAAAGGGGCTTTGGGCCAAGGCCTCCTTAGTCTCCGCTGCTTTACAGCCAGCCAGGCCCCGGGCTCAGGGGAACCCGTCCCTCCCCAGGCCTGAGGATTGGCAGATGCTGCCAGGCATGTCCCTGTGTCTTCACACCTGCAGGGAAATGAGCAGGTGTGGGGCTGTGAGGACTCTCTCTCCCCACTGCCTTGTCCCGCTTTGCTCTTCAAAGGCAGGCAACGGGGAAGAAGCCCCCCCAAGCCCGTGGTCTCTTCCCTGCTCTGGCAGGAGCTGACCGTGAACGGGGCTTCCCTTCTTGCTCCACTGGAAATACGGATTTTTGTGAAGAACTAGCTGTCGATCGGAAAAGCATGTGAAGTGATGAATAGGCGCTCCAGTGGATATGATCGCAGAACTATTAACCTCACCTGAACGATCTCACTAGCACTCACTGTCTGCATCCTCCTTCAAAGTCATCTGCAAATTCCCCATTTTTCAGATTGAGTTCGTTGCCAGTGCTCTGCCTTGCCGGTTTCATTCCTGTTGTCTCCCTCCTCCAGGACAGGGAGCCTCTTACCCCCAGGCTCCCATCCCAGTCTTCCCCGGCCACGCCGTCATTGCGGAACACGTGGTCCTCATCATCTGTGAGGGTGAAGATGGTGTGTGGGCAGAATTCCAGTACTCCAGAAAAGGAACGTGGCCAGAGCTGGACACTGAAAACTCCCCAGTTTTTCCATATGAAAAGGCTTTGTCTTTCAGTCTTCAAAGATCAAATGGTGGAGTCTATCATTGCACATACTGTGCCAATGAAGGTTATGGGACACGGTGCTCACATTCTGACGACATGCTTCACTTGAACATACCAGGTAAGGGCATTGTGTCACTCAGACCTTCTGTGGCAGCAGTTTCTCAAATGACCCTTACGTGAATATTGAACGTGTTGCCTGTTTGATTCTGCAGCATTGGAAACTTTTGTTAAGGGAGGTTTCCAGACCAAAATTGGTTCTTTGGGGCTGGAGTCATCATGACACGTGGGCTGAATGGCATCTTGGGGGTCTCCATGGTCTACCAGGCATTTCCCCCACTCCTAAGCGCCAGTCTCTCCAAATCCTGCATGAGCGTGAACCTCAAGGGCAATAACGAAGCTAGGAATGCGTTGCAGTTCCCACCAGACTGAACGAAGGGCTGCCTCAGTTTCAGGCATTGCTTCCCCACACACACCACCCCTTAGTCCAGGTCTCAAGCCGCCTGAGCTGCATTTTCAGAGGGCTGGACTAGCTTCTGTAGAAAGAAGGGAGCGCCCCTTCCCTGGAATTGGGTCCCTGTGGGCCGGACACACGGCACACCAGCTGAGGGTCTGTGTCTTGCTCCCTCTCCCAACCCATTACTTCAGCAATGTTGGTTTTGGGGCATTGTGGCAATAAAAAATATTTCTGCATGCGTTTCATGTATCCATACTGAATATTTATTTGTTTGTTTGTTTGTTTAAAATATTTGTATGCCGTCCTAATTGCAAAAAAGCCCCGGAACAGCTTACAATGTAATAGCATAAATAGCATAAATAAAATTCCTGACCCACACTGGCTGCAATTAAAACCATAGAAAAAACAATATTAAAACTTATTAAAATACCACTGGAATAAAAAGGTCTTAACCTGGTGCCGAAAAACAAATAACGAATAAACGCAGATCCCATTGTTTCCACCATCCCACAGGTTGCAAGTAGGAAAAGCTGGGCTGCAGGCATAAAGGGGCAACCGAAATAGCTCTTCTCCTTCCCAGCTTTGCCCTGCTCCTTTGCTTTTCACAGGAGTCAGAGAGGCCAGCATTAAAGGCCCCTTTCCTCCTCCATTGCTTTTGCAGGAGTTGGCACTGAGTGCTGTTGCGATGTGCCACCAAGTCATCTCCAACTTATGGCGACCCTATGAATGACAGCCCTCCAAAATGTCCCACCCATGACATTCCTACCTAGCTGTTATAAATTCCTACCTAGCTGTTATAGGTAGCAACTCCTACCTAGCATTCCTACCTAGCTGTTATAAATGAGAGCCAGTGTGGTGCAGTGGTTAAGAGCACGGGACTGGAACTCAGACTATCCAGGTTCTAGCCCCGCTCAGCCATGGAGCCAATTGGGTCACTTTGGGCCAGTCACAGACTCTCAGCCCACCTACCTCACATGGTGGTTGTTGTGGGGATAAGATGGAGGAGGAGATGTAAGCTGCCTTGAGCCCTTTGTAGGAAAAAGGCAGGATATAAACCGAAAAATAAATAAATTCAAGGCTGTGCCTTCCTTCTTGGAGGCAAACCATCCCTTCGTTGGCTGTCCTTTTCTTCCTCTGTCTTTGACTTTCCCTGGCATGACTGTCTTCTCCAGGGAGTCTTGGCTTCGCATGATGTGTCCAAATTATGACAGCCTGTTTCATCATTTGTCTTTCTGGCTGGACTTGATCTAGGACCAATTGTTCATCCTTCTGTCCATTCAGGGCGTTCACAAAGCTCTCCTCCAGCTCCATGATTCGAATGCATCAGTTTTCTGAGAAGAGCCCATTTCAAAGGCCTTTCACCTCTTGCGCCATTCAAAATACTGTGCTTTGAACCCACAAACACATAGACACACAATACTAGTTGCTGACCAGAAACTGCTTTAAAGTGATGTTTAAGCTGTGTTGGATTATGTCCCAAAGTGATTAATCTTTCCTCTTGTGTATTTGTGGGCCTTATACAAACTCAGTGTACTGTGCTCAATGTCTCCCAATTTTAGAGTGAGTTTGTTGAAGGTACTTGACCTTGCAAATTTCCTTCCTGTTTTCTTCCTTGTCCAGAAAAGCACACGCTTCCCAAGCCTTCCTTCTCAGTGCTCCCTGGTGATGAGATCAAAGTGGGAGAACGTGTCGATTTTTCCTGTGAGAGTAAACATGATGAACATTATGAACATCCAACATTCTATTTCTTCAAAGAGGGAACTCCAGGAAGGCTGCAAGTTCAATGGAAAAAGCCACTTTTTCCATCTAGAAGGGCCCAATTGTATATTCCCAATGCCCAACCAGGAGATGGAGGGACATATTGGTGTGCCTATTGCTTTAGTACAGATAGTCAAATGTGCTCAAAGCCCAGCAGGATAGCTCACATCAACATAGCAGGTGAGTGGAGTGCTCAATTCTATGCCAATTTCTCGTGTGGAATGTTGGATTTATTGTGTCTGCAAATCCACTGGAAAACCTGCACTGACTAAAATACAGAATCGGTTCCAGCGCGTCTCTTTTTCCCTTAATACCATGCCACTAGAAACATTCACAGGTGACGCCTTCCAGATGAAAAGGTATTCTCTTTGGCTGAAACAGTAAAATGGGAATCTACAGGAACCCAGGCACCGTGCTGCATGGATCTCACCCCTAGATCCTGGCCTGCCCAAGCGTGAAGTCCAGAGGGACGGAGTGACGTATCCATCAGGGATCTGCCTTCCACTGAGCAAGTTTCACTCCCCGACTTTCAGGGATCCCCTCCCTACACATCACAGTTCACCCAATTTTGAAGGGTCCCCCAAACCTCTGGGAGGCGTTTTCAAGTGAACGGAGGTGCTGGTATGGTGAGCAGTGGGCAAAATTCTACTTCGTCTAGCATGGCTTTGCACACCTAAATCTGCTTCCAACCCCAGATGATTTTCCAATAATTTGGGGGTACCAAAAACGTCTCTCAAAAAAGAAAACACATTTTCCAGGGAGAGGAAAATCCTTTTTCAAGAGGTTTACTATGCTGGGGAAGCCTGTTGGTGCAACCACCCCTTTTCCCCCCAGACAATCCCCCCGGACGCAGCACAGGTCACAACAAAGCCCCGTCCCCCATTGGACCATTCCGTGGGACACTGGGGACCAGAAGCCTGCCAAGTGCAGCTTCACTGCTGATTCAGGTAAAAGGAAGGCTGAACTGGGAGCCCCCTTGGATGAACACCCGAATGGAGCAAGGGGTTCAAGCGTGTCAAGGAAGCTGAGAGCAATGCGGTCAGAAGGGCAGAATAGTCTTGCTAGGCTGGTCTCCCAGCACAGGCACCCACAGCAGAATGGTCGCATCTGCAAGACCAGATCAGGATGCATCCCCCACTTCAAGCCGAATCACACGATGGCGGCGAAGATGAAATGGGCAAGCGCGGGCTGCACACCCACCGTGCCTCCTTCAGAGGCATGCGAAGCAGCCTCTCAGATCCCAAAGTGTTCCCCATACCGGCCCTCCTGAAAGCCCTTCCCAAGACCCTGACTGTTCTCATGGATATCGCTCGCATGTTCAGACTGTTTGTGAAGAAGGCCTTTTTCAGTTTATTTTGGTTGAGAATTTCTCCACAATAAACAAAATCTCAATAAAAAGATAAACACACATATATACACAACTGCATACATTAAAATGTATCAACGTTGCAGAATGTAAATCAAGGCCACAAAAAAATACATAGGAAAATCCATGAGATTGGTCCAAACATAAGGTCTTGGGATTTCCAGATGACTCTTTTAGTGAGCTCTTTATCTTTATTTTCTTTTTTCTGAGGGTTTAGGCTATATAGGATACAGTCCGATGGCCTCCAGACAATTGACTTAGAGGCTACAGGATTTTTGGAGTCCCAGTGCTGCAATCCTAAAATCTTGCCCCCCACCTCCCTCTGGCTCCTACCAATGGTGTAAGGCTAAGATGAACTGGAGCCCCTAAGATAGCTGAATGCTGATCTGCCATTCCCGGCAACAAGCACACTTGCCCGAGTCTAAATGCTGCAGGTGCACCAGATGTAAAGCATCACTCTTCTCTTTCCCACTCAGGTCAAGTTACGCCACCGCATTTCAACTTCATAAAACCAGGTAAGGTGGGCGCCATGAGAAGAAATGTCTCTACTCACTGCAAGGAAGCAGTTCTGTAAAATCTACACAGACAAGCAATTCTGGATGCCCGGATGACGCTTGACATCCGCTGCACCAGGGGCTAGAACTTGCTTGTAAAAATGAACCCTGAGGCTCTCAAGGGACCGAGTCCTGTGCCCACACAATGCAGCGCTTCGTACAGGCCTGCCGCAGGGTACACGCAGGCCAGGTGTATGTGTAGAGAGCGTGTGCGTGCACACAGGACCGGAAGGGGGCCCTCCGCGTAGCAGATGAGTCTATGCATCTGAGGAGAATCGGGATGCTGTCTGTTGAGAATCACATGCCACAATGACTCTGGGATTGTCTCACTCTTCTTCCGGGCACTAGATCACAACCTCCGCAAGCCTTCGATCAAGATGAGGCCCACGAAACAGCTCTTTCTGGGACAGAACATCACCATTGAGTGCCAGGCACCCGAACATGCAGTGGGCCTGACCTTCCTCCTGTTCAAATCTGGGAACCAGAGGGCAGTGCAGAAGGCAAAGGGAGACAGGAATGGAGCCAACTTCACCTTATCCGGGCTGAGGCTGGAGGATGCCGCGAATTACACCTGCAAGTACTCACTAAATTCCCTTGCGTTGTCTGAGCCCAGCGACCCTCTGGAGCTGGTTGTGACAGGTGAGTTTCCCCTGGCCTGCCCAGTCCCAGTTCTGTGCATGAGGAGTGCGCTTTCGGGATTCAGACTGTCCATTCCAAGCAGCTCCCCCGTGACCCCAAGTCCCACTCCAAGGAGGAGTGAGTGACCCCAGTGGAGGCAGCTTTTGAAGGGAAAAGATGCAACTCCATACCCTCACTGTCCCTTTTCAACATGGATCCCACTTGCTTTAAACCCTCCATTAAAATGAGATTCACAGAGTGGCTCAAATGTTACTGCCAAACCCACACAAATTCTGGCTCCTCCAGATGTCGAGAAGCAACAATGCCAGGCAGAAAAGCAGTAGCCCAGGCCTCCCAATCCCTTCTGGACCCCTGGGCACATGCAGAATTTGCTCCTGTGGCTCTTAGATGTC
Source organism: Varanus salvator macromaculatus (assembly GCA_023646645.1). Classification (NCBI taxonomy): domain Eukaryota; kingdom Metazoa; phylum Chordata; class Lepidosauria; order Squamata; family Varanidae; genus Varanus; species Varanus salvator. Next base: position 106,175 of record JAIXND010000666.1, on the reverse strand, counting down.
TTCTTTTTCAGCCAGACCTTGTATTCCGTGACCAATGGGCGCAGTAATCTTCTTTGGCTAAAGGCTGGCAGCCCAATGCCCAGTGAAACGCTTCCTTTGAACATGTTCCCGCAAGGTCCAGGACTTGCTCCTCCTAGGAGGAGATGGTTGTATGGGTACATTTTGTACTAAACACTCCCTAATATTTGCGGATAGACACACTCCTTTGAGTAATGCACCTGCTTCATAGAAGGGGACCCGGAACCTCTGCACATTTTGGCTCACTGAGAGTACAAAATTAGGAGGAGGAAGACTCACCTCCTATGATGCAGCGGACACAGAATCCTGCTTAGCTTTCGATACATAAAGTGGGGGAACCTCAACCGGATCCTCAGTGGCATATTTGATCCTCTTTGGTTGAAGCCGACATATCACCACTGCTGTCAGTTGGAAGCATTTCATGCAAGTCCAAGTATATGTATTTCAGCTGCGGAAAACACATCCAAACATCCTTGGGGGGGGCCTTCACAGGGGCCTCTGGGGGTCAGGATGGCACACGCAGGTGTTGCGTTGGGGACTCGGGCGGACTGGATGGCCTGGGCACCCTCGCCACCTGAGCAGACAGAGCAACAGACCAGCCCTCAAGTCTGCCGGCGTCTGTGCATGTTTAGGCTGCAAAACGGAATACAGGCGGACTTCGTGGACAACTTGCTTTTCTTTTTTCGCCCACCACTGTGTGACTTGCTCTTTCTTGCTTCTGCAGAAAATGCTCTTACGGCAACTTCGCCTGTGGAGGCCAAACTGCGCCTCGCAGCAGCCGGCTTTCTGCTGCTGCTCGTACTGCTGGTTGTGTCCGAGGCTGCATGGAGCTGGAGACGGGGGCAGCTTTAAACCTCCCGGACTGAATGGGCAGGGCAGCCACTTGGAAGGTCTCACCGGAAGGGCCAGATCCCTGGCAGGGATTCCGCTGCGAGTAGCATGGAGACAGTCGCATCGTCAGCGTGGCAGCTTCACTGCCATGGAGATCCACGGCTGCGGCGCTTTCTAGCTGAGCGCAGGGGGGAGCCGAGGCCCCCAGGAATGCCCGGAGCAGAGCCAGCACTGGGCTCACCCGCAGGTCCTGCTGCAAACCTCCCAGGTTGGCCTCGGGCCAGTCGCCGGACGAGTTCACACGATAGGCTGGCCCAGGGCCCCGCACTCCGGCTTGGAGCCCCCGGGAGCCTGAAGCACTTGACGGATGAGTCTATGCGCTGCGGCTCCTGAGCACCACGTTCCCCGCCACGCTCATCCCGCAGAATCCCATGGGATGCCACAGGAGCAACTGCTGAACCTGGCGGGCTGCTTATGAGCAGCCCCTCCGTGGCGCCGCTGGAGCGTTCCGAGGTGGCTGCTGGGGAAAGAGGACTGGGGAATGTGGGTGTGGCAGCCATGTTGACAGCTGGCCTTCCCAGCCGCTGGGAGCAGGCGGAGGTTCGAGGGGAAACGCTGCCGCTCGCCATCATACCGGGAGATGGCACACAGATGCTCCCCCGGTGCTGCCCCTGTAAGACACCCACGGGGGGCCCGCGGGCAGAGAGAGGGCCACGAAACCACAGCGGGCCTCATCGCTTGCTGCGCTTGCCTTGGGTTGCTCAGCTGAGAACCCGCACACCGTCATGGGTCCGCAGGTCGTGCAAAGGGGCCAGCCTTCCACAGACGCTCTCGTGTCACTGGAAAAGGCCTGCCCAAGCCCAGCCTGCGCATCCATAGGCCAGGCGAGGTCTGATCCCCCCCACCCCCAGGCAGCAAGCTCACGGCACGGACGGATATGTGCCTGTCCTATCCAGCCTGAACCGCTGGCCCTGCATGGGAAGCCGGCAGTGGTCACCGTCACAGGCCTCCTTTGGCAGCCTCGTGGGGGGGGAGGGGGGCTCACCTTGAGCTCACCCCCAAACATGTTTCACACGCCAATTTGTCTGTAGGCAGAAGTAACCTTCAAGGTTTCGTTTCAGGCTTTGAATTGTTCTGTTCTGATGCTTTTATGTAGTAGTTTAATTTTGATGTGTTACTTTTTGCGTTTTCTGCTGTTAATAAGTTGTTAATACATTGATTTAGTGCTATTTGTTTTGGAATGTTGTGTTGTTTTAACTGCTGTAAACTGCTCTGTCTCTCTGTTTCCATAAGATGGGACAATCACACTTTGGGGATGACAGGAGCGGAGCTGGCTGCAGCCGGGGGTCAGGCTAGATGGGCCATGAGGTCCCTTCTGACTTGTTTTGCTTCCAATTTCTGTCAGCCACACAGAGAGCCCAGGGGAGGGCTATTGCCACGGCAGATCAATTGGAATGACAGCAGAACTACCCCACAGCAAGCCCCGTGGACTTTCCCCATGTGCGACGGGCATGTCTGTGGAACCACATCGCCAGCAGCAAATCTGCACCACAAAATATTCCAGGTGCCAAATGGTATGGAAAATGTTGCTTGGAAAATGATGGGGATTCTGGGAGTTGTGGTCCACATGGGCCTGCAGGACACCAGACTGGGGAAGGCCGATGCCCAGCAAGCAGCTTTGGTTGAAAACAGGTCCTGCTCTTGTTCTCAGTGACCACAGATGTGGCCACAGGACCAAGAGGAAGTGCTCCAGCAGCTGATGTCAGAGCTGCACCCCTCCCTCACGCGGGATTCAGCTCCGGAGCCACCCTTCCAATGCAGAACATCCATGTCAGGCCCCGCAGGTGGCCTCCCCTGGCCCTGGAGACGGACGGACCCAAGGAACCCCTTGCTGGATCAACACCGCCGGGCCTCCCGCCCAGCCTGCCCTCTCCCAGCAATCCCAGACTCCCGTTATTCACACGCACCTGGCAAGGAAGGCTGGGCCGGAGGGCGGGAGACCAGACTGGGGTGCATCCCCGATCGCCTGGCCCCTGGCCCTGCCCGTTCGCCAGCACGACCCAAACCGACCGCTGCCCCGTCGCTTGGTGGGCAAAGTCAGCAGCGACCGAGTGGCACTTCATCCCCTCCAGGAGGGGAAGAAAGAGGAAACAGACACGAGCTGTTCAGAGTTCCCCTTTTGCAGCAACAGGAGGAATCTATTCTTAGCATTCATGGGGGGCAGGAGGATTCGCACACCCCCCGGGGCAGACCCGAAACTGCCCTCAGCAGGAAGGCCATGCAAAGCAGGGCCAGCCCTCGGATGTTCAGCTTCGCGCACCAACCAGGTTCAGAGCCCCAAATCCCGCTGGGCAAGAAGCAAAGAGACGGGTCGTGTGAAAGGAGGCAGGGAGGGAGGACGTTGCCGTGCTGTGACATTGACCCCTTCCGTTGGGAGAGTTCCTGCTCCTCTGGAGAAATACATGAATTGTCCCCGCAGCTCACCAACGGGGCAGAGAGTTAGCAGGGGCCGCATGTGCACAACGCCCAAGAGAGGCTCTCCCGGCACTCCCGGTTCTGGACGGATGGCGGGCAGGCCAGCGTCTTCCATGGCAGGGTCGTCCAAGGCAGCTGAGCTCAGCACGCTCCCAGGGGCAGGCGGGCAGGCAGGCCTCGTGCCCCACACACTGCTGTCTCCCCATCACTGCCCCCCGGACCTGCCGCCTGAGAGGCTGCCTCGGCTGTCTAGGCACAGGCTCAGCACCGCTGGGACCTCACAGTCCACCGGGAAGGCAAACATCCGTCTTCCCCCAACATCAGGGGCAGCAAGCGCAACAGGGGGCGGAGGGGGAGCCTCAGCAGAAAGCAGTGGGGGGTCCTTTGGAGGCCCCCAGGAGAGTTTGGCGGTCCCCACATGCATCTGTGCAGCTGTCCCAGCCCAGTGGGGGCTGCAGAGCAGCAGGACCTTCAAAACGACTTCCCAGCAACCACTCCGGGCCGGTGGGGACTTGTGTGCGGGGTCTTGTCACGAGACCAGGTTTGCCCTCGCAAATCTGGGGAACAACTGTGGGACCGAGCGCCTTCAAGGCGCAGGAGGCATTCGAGGCCTAGATGCATGGCGGCCGAAGGGGAAACCGAATGCGCTTTGAGTCCCTTCCCTTCCACCCTAACAGCCGGCCTTGCCCACAACAGACCTGCCCAGGAGTCCCTGCTTTGGGAAATGGAAGAAAAGGGGAGGAGGTGGCCAAGCGCTACCAGGAAGACGCAAAACCCTTCAATTTCCTCTGTTTTGTGTCCTTTCCACTACCACGGAAAGGGGATGTGGTTGATCGGAAGGCAGCAAGAGTGTTGGCTCATCACTGCCCCAGATCACAAGAGAAGCGTTGGCGAAGGGACCGTCTGAGCACACGGAGGAGACTCTGGCTCAGGAGACAGCAGAGCTGGAGCGAACGGGACCCTGCAGCCTCGCCATGAAGTCTTCTTCCTGCCTGCTCTTCCTCGGTGGGTGCCGCGCATGGAGGGGTGGTGCGGACCGAGCCCTGCGGGGCAGGCTGTGGAGACCGGCCACCGGGCTTTCTCGCCTCCCGCGCAACCCGCTTGCCACTAATGCGATGCTCTGCTTGCAGGTTGCTGGCTGGCTGGGCAGTGGCGACCGTCTGCAGGTGAGCAAAGCTGGCACTCTGACGGAGCCCCGGGGCACCGCCACAGATCGGCTGCTGCAAAGGGGTGGGGGGCTCATAACGTCGAGGTGGGGCAGGCCCCTTGGCTGCGACTCCGTGTTCATCTCACTCGGCCTTCTCCCTCGCCCTGTGGGCTTTGGGGTTTATGAACCCCCAGCTCCTTTCCCCTCCACCGTCTCCCCCTGGCCTCCCAAGGCTGGGCAGTCCCAGGCCTTTGGAATCAGGCGCTCCTGGAGCATGTTTGGCCCTGATCGAGCTTCGGGGAAACGGGGAGACGCACCTATTCATGATGTGGAGCAGGAAGAGGAACTTGCACCCCCCAAACCAGAGAGACCCCTGTCATGAGGGGTCCATGCAGGATGGAAACGGGCAGGGACGGTTGTGTGATGCGTCAATTTCAGTGAGTCCTCTTGAAAAAGGGCATGCCAGGGCTCTCATTGCGTGGAACGTGTTCCATCCTTAGGCGCTGGGTGAGAAGGGGAGGCTGCAATGGCCCAAGAGCGAGGGACCCGCACTCTGCATATGCTCAGAGACATTCGGCAATGCCCCGCAGGGCCACCGCAAGTTTCTCAGAGCGTCACTTCCTCAAATCGGGGCACCCAGTCCCTGCCCAAGCCACCGGCCAACCAGGCTGCTGGCCACTTGCCCACTGATGGCCTTCCTCCTTGGACTGAGCATGCAGGACAATCTGGAGAACCATCCAAGGGTCGGGGTCCGGTTAGGGTTAGGGCTTTCTGGCAAGGCCTCCTGGGGCTCCCCTTATGGCCGGCCAGGAGGGAGGCCCAAGGGGGGCCCGGTCCAGGCGAGGCCTGCCTGTCCCACCCCCTCCAGGGCTGGGAGGTGCCCAGGCAGACGGCCAGCCATCCCTCCTGTGTCCTCGGCTGGTGCAGGGGAAGGCGCAGGCGGCACCGAGGGGCAGCTGTGGGGGCTGCTCCCCCTCCCCACGCCCGGCACGCTTCTCTGTCCATGGGATGGAGACGGGGCTGGGCGGGGGGAGCCCAACAGGCTGTCGCCTCCTCTTCAGCTCTCACGGGGAGGGAAATGAGTGAAGGGAGAAGCCCTTGCGATGGCCCTGCGCCTCCTGCTCCGGCCAGAATGTGGTTCAAACCATCTAAATATCGATGCCTGGGAACCGCTTATTGGTTGGAAGGCAGGCAGAGTGAGGAGAACATTCTCCACTGCATGATGAAATGAAGTGATCTCTCCATCCCGAACACACGGATTTTTCTTCCTTCCTTCCTTCAAATGCTCTCTGAAGTCTCCGGGTTTCCGGAGCATGAGGCTGCTGCGGGGAGGGAATCCTGGAAGCTCAGTCTTGCTCTCGTTCTTTTGCAGGGCAGCTTCATCACAAGCCTTCCATCTCGGTGTTCCCCCGTCCTGAGGTGATCCCAGGGGAAAATGTCCGCATCTCCTGTGGGAATGTGCTTTACTCACGTGCAACATTCTATCTCTTCAAAGGATTAATTTCACAACCTGTGAAAGTTCAGCAGCCTTCAAGTTTCCAACTAAACTCGGTTGTGTTTCACATTTCCAATGTCCAGCAATCAGATGGGGGGAACTACGTGTGTGTTTATTGCATTACTGAAGACCTGAATCTACGGTGCTCTTTGGCCAGCGACACAGTCTCCGTTGTCGTAGCAGGTGAGGGCCTGGCTCAGCCCTTGCGAGCCGGTTGCACAAGTGACCTTAAAGCGAGGGGCGGATTAACTGCGTCTGCAAATCCACTGGGAAAATGTTAGTAACAGTCTTTACATCAGAAAAGAGAGTTCTCTTATTTTGTCTCTTCATTGCAATATAGGGGATCAGAGGTTTCCTTCCCCTTTCCAACTCCCAGAGCACATGTTCCCGTCTCATATTCATGCCCTTTCCCGCTTGCCTATCCCTTTCTCCCTCATTGGCAGAGGTTCTGGGTGGCTGCAACCCTTCTGTCCGCCTATTCCCAGTCGCCCCAACACCTGTTCTTCCCTCCCACTTCGTCCAGCCCATGTGCATTATAATGAGATGGTTTTCTATGCAGGGTGTGTTAGTTAATATTCATGAGGCCATTGAGCAAGGGTCCTGCCATCTTGCCCATCTGCCAATTCCCTCCTGCTGTCTGATCCCGGCCCCTCCCCCCATGGCTAAGGAATTTTCGTCCTTATATTTTCACTCTTCCTGTTTCCTTGTTTCAAATCATCCCTTCTTCCCTATCAAAAAAGCGGCCCTAACTAAAGACTTCTCCTCCCCCTTGTGCCTGGACACACTCTCAAGTGAAAGCTTTAATTTAATCTTTATTTTAATTATTGTAAGTTTATGTTAAAACATTTGTACCCCATCCTTCAAAGCAGCGTCTCAGGATGGCTTACAAGGACCGGCGGAATATGAAAGTAATGACCGGTCCCCGTCAGCCACCTAGCAGCTCTATTTTGTACCAGCTGAAGCATCCAGACCACTTTCGAAGGCAGCCCCACGTAGCGCGTTACAGATATCCAACCGGAAGTGACCAGGGCACGTATCACCATTGCTAGGCTGTGCTCGTCCAGGTAAGGACACAGCTGATGGACCAGCTGGAGGAAAGCGCTCCTCACCACTGCTGTCATCTGGCTTTCCAGAGACAGCTGTGGGTCAAGGAGCGCCCCCAAGCTGCGGACCCTGTCCTTTAGAGGCAGTGCTACCCTGTCCAGGACAAGGTCAAAATCCCTTCCTGAAACTTCAGTCCACCCACCAACAGGACTCCCGTTTTGTCTGGATGGAGGCTCAGTTTATTGGCCCGCATCCAGCCCATTACCTCGGGCAGGCACCGGTTCAGGACAGCCACTGCCTCACCTGGAGTAGATGTGAACCAGAGGTAGAGCTGGGTATCATCAGGATACTGATGGTTCCGCAGCCCAAACCTCCTGATGACGTCTCCCAGCAGTTTCATGTAGATGTTGAACAGCACGGGGGACAAAATAGAGCCCTGTGATACCCCATGGCAAACCTGCCATGCTGCAGAGCTACAGTCCCCCAGCGCCACCGTCTGGAATCGGCCACCCAGAATTGGGTGGAACCACTGCCATGCAGAGCCTCCTTCTCCCAACTTGGCCAGCCGATCCAGAGGGATACCATGGTTGATGGTATGGAAAGCCTCTGAGAGGTCCAGGAGGACCAACAGGAGCGCACTCCACCTCTCTCTCCCTGCACAGGTCACCATACAGGGCGACCAAGGCAGATTCAGTACCATAACTGGGTCTGAAGCCAGACTGAAATGGGTCCAGATAAGCCGTTTCACCCCAGAGTGCCTGGGGTCGTCCCGCCACCACCCACTCCAACACCTTGCCCAAAAACAGGATGTTGGCCACCGGCCTATAATTGGCGGCCACCTCTGGGTCCTGGGATGTCTTCTTCAGGACAGGTCGGATCACAGCCTTCTTTAAAGGGGCAGGGACCCGGCCCTCCCTCAATGAGGCGTTAATAACTTCCTGAACCTGGTGCCAATCCCATGACTGGCTTTCATAAGCAGCCAGGAAGGGCAAGGGTCAAGCAAACAGGTGGTAGGGCATACCACCCCAAGCACCTTGTCCACATCATCAGGCCACAACACCTGGAATTCATCCACTAATGACGGACCAGGCAGTGTTCGGGACACTTCCCAATCTGCAGTCACGTCAACTGTGGGATCCAGTTCGTGGTGAATCTGAGCGATTTTTCCCTTGAACTGCTGGGCAAAGTCGTCACAACGGGCTGCCGATGGTGTCAGCACATCTTTCTCCTGACCAGAGTGTATCAGGGTACGCACCACTCGGAAAAGCTCCGCTGGACGGCACTGCGAGGAAGCCATGGAAGTGGAGAATAATTGCCTCTTCTCCAGAAAGGGGTCCCAAAAACAAGACATGAATTGTGGGTTGTGTAGCACATTCTAGGATCCCGTATGTATCGTGCCCTGAGATCCCAGCCGCCCAAACCACCCAGGAAGAGGGACCAGAGGGGTTGCCCGAAGTATCCCCCAGATAGTCAATAGCAGCTAATTCACATTCACACTATTCTACTTCATGTATTAATTAAATTTATATCCCGCTTTTTCCCAACAAACTCAAAGCGGCTTACAAAATTCTCTTCCTCCTGCTCCCAATCTTATACCCACAACAACAACCCTGGGAGGTAGGCCAGGCTATTGGTGCCTGGCCTGGAGTCACCCAGTTAGCTCCATGGCTGAGCATGGATTACACCCCAGGCCACCCGAGTCCCAGTCCCAGGCTCTTAACGCTGGCTTTTCATGGCCACTGCTCTGGTGCAGAAATTTTTCAAAGAGAAGGGGAGGTCTGTTCTAGCTGCTGCTTGTGACTTTGCCAGGGAAGGTACCAAGGCTGCGGGCAGGCTCTGTCTCCTGCTCTGGGATCTTAATTTTTTGTACTGAAACACTCTGTGACAGTTACTGATATACACAGTCTTTTCATTAATTGTGGGTTGGGTTGGGGCTATGCTGAATCCAAGAAATTTGGTAGCCAGTCACTCAGCCAAAGCCTCATCTGAAAGAACCCCCAGACAAGTTTTGTCCAGGTCAGTGATCGGAAGCACCCGGGGACTCGATCCCACGAGTGCAGCTTCCCGTCCTGTCCCAGCGTAGCCGCCCTCCTCCTGGTTTCTTGCCTCCCAGGTGAAAGGGGTTTCAGGGCAAGGGAGTCCTGGGGCTTTGCCTCTTGGCCAGCCAGGAGGGAGGCCCGGGGGGCCCCGGTCCAGGCGAGGCCTGCCTGTCCCACCCCCTCCAGGGCTGGGAGCTGCCCAGGCAGACGGCCAGCCATGCCTCATGTTTCCTCAGCTGGTGCAGGGGAAGGCGCAGGCGGCACAGAGGGGCAGTTCTGGGGGCTGCTCCCCCTCCCCACGCCCAGCCTGCTTCTCTGTCCATGGGATGGAGACGGGGCTGGGCGGGGGGAGCCCAACAGGCCGCCGCCTCTTCTGCAGCCCTCCGGGGAGGGAAATGAGTGAAGGGAGAAGCCCTTGTGATGGCCCTGCGCCTCCTGCTCCGGCCAGAATGTGGTTCAAACCATCTAAATATCGATGCTTAGGAACCGCTTACTGGTCGGGAAGGCAAAGCAGAGTGAGGAGAACATTCTCCACTGCATGATGAAGTGATCTCTCCATCCCGAACACACGGATTTTTCTTCCTTCCTTCCTTCAAATGCTCTCTGAAGTCTCCGGGTTTCCGGAGCATGTGGCTGCTGCGGGGAGGGAATCCTGGAAGCTCAGTCTTGCTCTCGTTCTTTTGCAGGGCTGCTTCATCACAAGCCTTCCATCTCGGTGGTCCCCCGTCCTGAGGTGATCCCAGGGGAAAATGTCCGCATCTTCTGTGGGGTTACGTCTCACTCACGTGCAATATTCCATCTCTTAAAACAAGAAATTTCAGGACTAGTGCAAGTTCAGCAGCATTCGAATGTCCAATCTTATTCGGTTGTGTTTAACATTTCCAATGTCCAGCAATCAGATGGGGGGAACTACACGTGTGTTTATTGCATTACTGAAGACCTGAATCGACGGTGCTCATTGGCCAGCGACACAGTCTCCGTTGTCGTCGCAGGTGAGGGCCTGGCTCAGCCCTTGCGAGCCGGTTGCACAAGTGACCTTACAGCGAGGGGCGGATTTACTGCATCTGTAAATCCACTGGGAAAAGCCGCCGTAACTAAAATATGCCATGGTTTGCAAGAGCGACTCATCCCCCTTGTACCCAGAAGTTCTGACAAGTGGAAGGTTCCAGAAGCAAAGCATGAAAAGCGGGTTCTAGGACCCCATAATTCTTATTTATTTTATATTATATTATATTATATTATATTATATTATATTATATTATATTATATATTATATTATATTATATTATATTATATTATATCCCGCTTTTTTCAACAAGCTCAAAGCGATTTACAGAATTCTCTTCCTCCTGCTCTCAATCTTATACCCACAACAACAACCCTGGGAGGTAGGCCGGGCTGTCTGTGCCTGGCCCAGAGTCACCCAGTTAGCTCCGTGGCTGAGTGGGGACTACAGCCCAGACCACCCGAGTCGCAGTCCCAGGCTCTTAACACTGGCTTTTCATGGCCACACTGCTCTGGTGCAGATACTTCTCAAAGGAAAGGGGAGGTCTGTTCTTGCTGCTCCGTGTGACTTTGCCAGGGAAGGTACCAGCACTGTTCAGGATCTTGGGGCACTCTTGAGACGCCCAGGCGCTCCAAACCTACTCCAAATCTGCCCCGCCTTACCTGGTCCTGCTGCCCTTCCACCTGTGTGTCGCCACACTTCAGGAGCCGCTGGCTTTGGCTCTCCTGCCTCCGAGTGGCTGCGTGCCTCAGGTGGGCTTCAAGCCAAGGGTCTCCCCGTCTGGTCCTCTGCTGGGCACCTTCCAGATCCGGTGTCCTTTCTCTGTTTTCCAACACTTCGATGACTTCCCTGGGAGGGGCAGGGAAGAGACCTCTTGAAAGACGCAAGGGCCAGCCAGTCAGGACTCTGCACAGCCTTGCTGCTGGTTCATGGAACTGGATGATCCACATAGTGCAACTGCAGCTTCTGCTCCAAGCCAGACGCAGGGGCTCTCCCAAGGGCAGCCCGAGCGAGACGGGAGTAACGCTCTTCTGGGGTGTCCAGAGGCATCAGCAGTGCTGACTTGTGTCCATCTGTCACTACACTGCCTGTGAGAAATTGCAGCTAAATTTCCGTTTTTTCAGTATTAGCTCCTGCTCTGAGATCTTAAATGGACCACCACCCGCAAGGCTTTTGCACCATTCTCAGACCTTTGCATTTTTCAAAACACAGGGATGTTTCTCGTTTTACGGAGTTGGAATGTTTTAGGTGCAGAGGTTCTAGGACATCACCCTTTTTCTCTCTTCTTTCAGCTGAAGTGTATCCCAAGCCATCCATCAGGGTGAGCCCAGGTGAGCTGCTCACCCGCGGAGAAAATGCCAGCATCCACTGTAAGAGCCCACAGCAGACAAATGCAGAGTTCATTCTACGGAGAACAGTCTTTTTGGATACCTACCTTACCCGAAAGACAGAATCGGATGAGGTTGTCTTTGCCATTGGCAAAGCTGAGAGCTCACATGCTGGGATGTACCAGTGTAGATACTGCTTCAATCCAGACTCCGTCTTCTATAAACGCTGCTCAAACTACAGTGACAAGGCCTACATCAACATCACAGGTGAGTGCCTGCCCAGTCCTTCCATGCTGCAGATACAAGCAACACTAACGTGAGTTCAGCATTTTCCAGCTCTGTAAGTGAAAAGGGAAGACTGTGCGGGCAAAAACCTCTCTTTGAGTTAAGAAGGGCTCTCTCCCCATTTGGATCGAACTTCAATAGCAGTACATCACTCCCCAGTGCTTGTTTCCTGCTGGGTAGGTGGGATTTTCCATGATGCATGACTTCCTGCAACACTTTTACCCATGGCTAAATCCCAAGCTGTCTTGCAACGGAGAGTTGCAGTGGCAGCATGAAGTATCTCTCCCTGCACAGAAGCCCCTGAAACCCACGTTCGCCTTGCCCATGAAGTCAGAGGTGCTCATCAACGGCCTCTTCTCACACTGGGGAGGGATAACCAGTGGGCTCAGTCCTGGGCCATGTGCTCGTCAAGGCTTTATTGAATGCTGTTGACAAGCAGCTGGGGATGATGATCAGATCTGCAGAGGACATAAAAGTGGGTGGGGCAGCTTTGGCCCTGCAAGGCCGAGAGAAGATTCAAGGACTCTTGCTAGGCTGGAGCGCTCGTTTGAAAGCACCAGAATGAAATTCAATAGGGTCAAGTGCCCAATTCTGCATCCAGGAGAAGGAAGCCAGATATATGCTCCAAGATGGGGAGTACTTGGCTCAACAGCACTGCAGGTCAGAAGCATCTTGGAATGGTTATAGAGATCACAAGGTGAACCTGAGTCAACCATACTAGTTCTCCTTTACTCAGAACTGGTTGGGCCTGATCTAGACTACTGACTTCATTTCTGGGCCCCACAGTTAAAAGAAAGATGCAGACAAGCTCAGAAGGGTCCAGAGAGGGCAAGAAGGGTGATCCCAGGACTGGAGACAAAGCCGGGCTCAAGTTACAGGGAGCCAGATTCTGGCTAGCCATCAGTAAAACAGTTCCTGACAGGTAGACCCGCATGAAGGTGGAACCCATTAGCCCGGGGCAATTGTGGGCTCTCCCACACTAGAGGCATCCAGGACGCAACTGGACAGCCATCTGAGAGGGACGGTTTAACTTGGAGTCCTGCAGAGAGCAGGGCGTTGGGCCCCACGGCCCTCTGGCCCCTTCCACCTCTCCTGTTCCTTGATGCTATGAAACCGGCTTTTGCCTGCTTCAGAGCTGGAAGACTGCTTTGGTGGGGGGAGAAAGGGAATTCCCTGTGGCAGGTACCGTGCTGGCCCAGGGCTACTGAAGTGTGGGCTCAGCCCAGAGAAAGTGTCGGCAGGGCTGAGGTGGGGTCTGCACAGCTGAGCTTAGCAGAGACCCAGGGGGCATCGCTTGAGCAACACAAGTAACAACCCCTCTCTCTCCCCGATGCTTTCTCTTTCCACTAGACCCCACATTCTCCAGACCTTCCATCAGGATAAGCCCGAAGCCGCAGGTATCGCTGGGACTGAATGCCACCATCGAGTGCCAAGGGCCGGAATATTACTTCCATTTGACCTTCTTCTTGTTCAAATCAGGGAATCTGATAGCAAAACAAATGGAAGAGCCAAAGAAAAACACAACTCAGTTCCTTTTGTCCGGGGTGCGGCTGGAAGATGCAGGGAGCTACAGCTGCCGGTATCACAAAAGCAATCCCTTTGTGCAGTCCGAGCCCAGCGACGCCGTGGAGCTGACAGTGACGGGTGAGGGGTGTGCCCAGCGCGGCCTGAGTCCCCTTCGGAGCCCTCCTCTCCGCTAGGGGCCCCTGCTTTGGGGTTGCAGCTGTCCAAGTGGTGATGGGGAGTAGTGAATGGCTCTAATTCTGCAGTAAGATGCAGCACTGGCTGCAAGGGGCTGTAGCACAATATCCTACCAAATAATTTCAGTCAGAATCGGGGGAAAACCTCTCAGCATCGCCATCATTCAAGTCTACACTCCAACCACAGATGCTGAGGAAGAAGTCCAAAAATGTAGGGACTGGATGCTGCAGCAAAACAAGACTTGATGCTAATCCTACACGGAAACAAAACAGGATCAAACGCTGAAGGGAAATTTGGCCCACGGGTAATAAATGAAGTGGGAGAGCAACTCATAGGATTTTGTGGGGCCAAGAAACCCCCCCATGGTAAACACACCAAATAAATTCTGCTCTTGCAAGCAACTGACGCTAACCTGGGCCCGTCTTTCTCTCTGCGTAGCCCACCCCACACGATGGCGGTGAAGATGAAATGGGCAAGAGCGGGCTGCACACCCACCGTGCCTCCTTCAGAGGCATGCGAAGCAGCCTCTCAGATCCCAAAGTATTCCCCATACCGGCCCTCCTGAAAGCACCAGCTGAAATCCCAGGACCATGAAACTTCTCATGGGTATCGCTCGCATGTTCAGACTGTGTGTGAAGAAGGCCTTTTTCAGCTGTGTTTTATTGAGAATTTCTCCACGATAAACAACATCTCAATAAAAAGATAAACACACATATATACATAACTGCATAAATTAAAATGTATCAACGTAGCAGAATGTAAATCAATGCCACAAAAAAATACATCAGAAAATCCATGAGATTGGTCCAAACATAAGGTCTTGGGATTTCCAGATGACTCTTTTAGCGAGCTCTTTATCTTTATTTTCTTTTTTCTGCGGGTTTAGGCTATATAGGATACAGTCCGATGGCCTCCAGACAATTGACTTAGAGGCTACAGGATTTTTGGAGTCCCAGTGCTGCAATCCCAAAATCTTGCCCCCCACCTCCCTCTGGCTCCTGCCAATGGTGTAAGGCTAAGATGAACTGGAGCCCCTAAGATAGCTGAATGCTGATCTGCCATTCCCGGCAACAAGCACACTTGCCCGAGTCTGAACGCTGCAGGTGCACCAGATGAAAAGCATCACTCTTCTCTTTCCCACTCAGGTCAAGTTACGCCACCGCATTTCAACTTCATAAAACCACGTAAGGTGGGCGCCATGGGAAGAAATGTCTCTACTCACTGCAAGGAAGCAGTTCTGTTGTTTCATCCACCACTGTGTGACTTGCTCTTTCTTGCTTCTGCAGAAAATGCTCTTACGGCAACTTCGCCTGTGGAGGCCAAACTGCGCCTCGCAGCAGCCGGCTTTCTGCTGCTGCTCTTGCTGCTGGTTGTGTCCGAGGCTGCATGGAGCTGGAGACGGGGGCAGCTTTAAACCTCCCGGACTGAATGGGCAGGGCGGCCACTTGGAAGGTCTCACCAGAAGGGCCAGATCCCTGGCAGGGATTCCGCTGCGAGTAGCATGGAGACAGTCGCATCGTCAGCGTGGCAGCTTCACTGCCATGGAGATCCACGGCTGCGGCGCTTTCTAGCTGAGCGCAGGGGGGAGCCGAGGCCCCCAGGAATGCCCGGAGCAGAGCCAGCACTGGGCTCACCCGCAGGTCCTGCTGCAAACCTCCCAGGTTGGCCTCGGGCCAGTCGCCGGACGAGTTCGCACGATAGGCTGGCCCAGGGCCCCGCACTCCGGCTTGGAGCCCCCGGGAGCCTGAAGCACTTGACGGATGAGTCTATGCGCTGCGGCTCCTGAGCACCACGTTCCCCGCCATGCTCATCCCGCAGAATCCCATGGGATGCCACAGGAGCAGGGGGTTTCCCCTCCCCACCCCTGCTTGCAGGAGCAGGATGCTAGGACCTTGACAGGCCTCATCGTGAGCCCCGCCCCATGCAGAGCACCCCCCCCCCCGGCCCACTGCAGCAACTTGGATGGTGCAACTCAGCTGGGTTTTCTTGCTGCCCTTCCCACACAGTCCTTTTGGCACCAAGCAACACTGATATAGACACTGAACGTACATGTGCATGTGCCTGACAAACCATGAACCGTTTCTAAATCCCACTCTGAAAACTGAGCTTTAACTGTGACAGCGGTCAGACTCAAATGCACTTTTGCGCTATCCCAGGATGCCACAGTCCCAGGAAGCCAAGTGGGGGCATGGCCATGAAGGCGGTGCAGAGCTTGCCGCCATTTCGCGAGCACAGGTCACCCACGCGTTTCGCCCATCCGGCAGTGCATCCTTTGACAGCTGCCAGGCGCAAGCAACTGCTGGACCTGGCGGGCTGCTTGTGAGCAGCCCCTCCGTGGCGCCGCTGGAGCGTTCCAAGGTGGCTGCTGGGGAAAGAGGACTGGGGAATGTGGGTGTGGCAGCCGTGTGGGCAGCCGGCCTTCCCGGCCGCTGGGAGCAGGCGGAGGTTCGAGGGGAAACGCTGCTGCTCGCCATCATGCCGGGAGATGGGACACAGATGCTCCCCCAGTGCTGCCCCTGTAAGACACCCACGGGGGGCCCGCGGGCAGAGAGAGGGCCACGAAACCACAGGGGGCCCCATCGCTTGCTGGGCTTGCCTTGGGTTGCTCAGCTGAGAACCCGCACACCATCATGGGTCCGCGGGTCGTGCAAAGGGGCCAGCCTTCCACAGATGCTCTCGTGTCACTGGAAAAGGCCTGCCCAAGCCCGGCCTGCGCATCCAAAGGCCAGGCGAGTTCTGATCCCCCCCACCCCCAGGCAGCAAGCTCACGGCACGGACGGATATGTGCCTGTCCTATCTAGCCTGAACCGCTGGCCCTGCATGGGAAGCTGGCAGTGGTCACCGTCACAGGCCTCCTTTGGTAGCCTCGTAGGGGCGGGGGGGCGCCTCACCCTGAGCTCACCCCCAAACAAGTGTCACACGCCAATTTGTCTCTAGGCAGAAGTAACCTTCGTTTCAGGCTTTGAATTGTTCTGTTCTGATGCTTTTATGTAGTAGTTTAATTTTGATGTGTTACTTTTTGCGTTTTCTGCTGTTAATAAGTTGTTAATACATTGATTTAGTGCTTTTGTTTTGGAATGTTGTGTTGTTTTAACTGCTGTAAACTGCTCTGTCTCTCTGTTTCCATAAGATGGGACAATCACACTTTGGGGATGACAGGAGCGGAGCCGGCTGCAGCCGGGGGTCAGGCTAGATGGCCCATGAGGTCCCTTTTGACTTGTTTTGCTTCCAATTTCTGTCAGCCACACAGAGAGCCCAGGGGTGGGCTATTGCCACGGCAGGTCAATTGGAATGACAGCAGAACTACCCCACAGCAAGCCCCGTGGACTTTCCCCAGGTGCGATGGGCATGTCTGTGGAACCACATCGCCAGCAGCAAATCTGCACCACAAAATATTCCAGGTGCCAAATGGTACGGAAAATGTTGCTTGACGCAGGTGGGGGGGCTCTTTTCGCAGGTGTTTTCTGGGGGAAATCACAGAAGAGAGCACATTTCGGCTCTACAGTGGCTTAAAGGGCTTTAAATCGGTGAGCTCCCATCGATGGAAAGGCGACGGCCCCCTCCGTAGGGCCTACAGTGCGAGGCACAGAGAAGCGAGGCGTGGCCCAGGCGCCCTCTGCTGGACTGCCGTGGACGGAGCAGCGTCTGCTTCTTAATTCAGCCCTCGCCACCTTGGGCCTTCCAGACACGTTTGGACTGCAACACCCAGAATTCCCAGTGCACCACCCGGTGGATGGGGATTCTGGGAGCTGTGGTGCACATGGGCCTGCAGGACACCAGACTGGGGAAGGCCGATGTACAGCAAGCAGCTTTGGTTGAAAACAGGTCCTGCTCTTGTTCTCAGTGACCACAGATGTGGCCACAGGACCAAGAGGAAGTGCTCCCTTTGCACCCCTAACGATGAGCACAAGATGGCGCCATGGCTGGGCCACCCCCCTGAAATGGGTAGGGCTTAAATGGGGCACTGAAGCAAAGTCCCCTTCGCAGGCAGCATGGAAGCCCCCCGGGCCTCCTGAGGAAGGGGCACTCCAAATGGGCCGAGGCACATGCTGGAAGACCAGGCAGGAGGGCCTGAGGACACGGCAGGCAATGAGCTTTGACTGGCCTGGAGCCGGAATTCGTTCTCGAACCCTTGGGGCTCCTCGCCTTCCTCATACAAGCGGGCAGTCCGGGCTCAGGGAGCTCTTCCACGGAGCCCCAGCAGCTGATGTCAGAGCTGCACCCCTCCCTCACGCAGGATTCAGCTCCGGAGCCACCCTTCCAATGCAGAACATCCATGTCAGGCCCCGCAGGTGGCCTCCCCTGGCCCTGGAGACGGACGGACCCAAGGAACCCCTTGCTGGATCAACACCGCCGGGCCTCCCGCCCAGCCTGCCCTCTCCCAGCAATCCCAGACTCCCGTTATTCACACGCACCTGGCAAGGAAGGCTGGGCCGGAGGGCGGGAGACCAGACTGGGGTGCATCCCCGATCGCCTGGCCCCTGGCCCTGCCCGTTCGCCAGCACGACCCAAACCGACCGCTGCCCCGTCGCTTGGTGGGCAAAGTCAGCAGCGACCGAGTGGCACTTCATCCCCTCCAGGAGGGGAAGAAAGAGGAAACAGACACAAGCTGTTCAGAGTTCCCCTTTTGCAGCAACAGGAGGAATCTATTCTTAGCATTCATGGGGGGCAGGAGGATTCGCACACCCCCCGGGGCAGACCCGAAACTGCCCTCAGCAGGAAGGCCATGCAAAGCAGGGCCAGCCCTCGGATGTTCAGCTTCGCGCACCAACCAGGTTCAGAGCCCCAAATCCCGCTGGGCAAGAAGCAAAGAGACGGGTCGTGTGAAAGGAGGCAGGGAGGGAGGACGTTGCCGTGCTGTGACATTGACCCCTTCCGTTGGGAGAGTTCCTGCTCCTCTGGAGAAATACATGAATTGTCCCCGCAGCTCACCAACGGGGCAGAGAGTTAGCAGGGGCCGCATGTGCACAACGCCCAAGAGAGGCTCTCCCGGCACTCCCGGTTCTGGACGGAGGGCGGGCAGGCCAGCGTCTTCCATGGCAGGGTCGTCCAAGGCAGCTGAGCTCAGCGCGCTCCCAGGGCCAGGCGGGCAGGCAGGCCTCGTGCCCCACACACTGCTGTCTCCCCATCACTGCCCCCCGGACCTGCCGCCTGAGAGGCTGCCTCGGCTGTCTAGGCACAGGCTCAGCACCGCTGGGACCTGACAAAGTCCACCGGGAGGGCAAACACTCGTCTTCCCCCAACATCAGGGGCAGCAAGCGCAACAGGGGGCGGAGGGGGAGCCTCAGCAGAAAGCAGTGGGGGGTCCTTTGGAGGCCCCCAGGAGAGTTTGGCGGTCCCCACATGCATCTGTGCAGCTGTCCCAGCCCAGTGGGGGCTGCAGAGCAGCAGGACCTTCAAAACGACTTCCCAGCAACCACTCCGGGCCGGTGGGGACTTGTGTGCGGGGTCTTGTCACGAGACCAGGTTTGCCCTCGCAAATCTGGGGAACAACTGTGGGACCGAGCGCCTTCAAGGCGCAGGAGGCATTCGAGGCCTAGATGCATGGCGGCCGAAGGGGAAACCGAATGCGCTTTGAGTCCCTTCCCTTCCACCCTAACAGCCAGCCTTGCCCACAACAGACCTGCCCAGGAGTCCCTGCTTTGGGAAATGGAAGAAAAGGGGAGGAGGTGGCCAAGCGCTACCAGGAAGATGCAAAACCCTTCAATTTCCTGTTTTGTGTCCTTTCCACTACCACAGAAAGGGGATGTGGTTGATCGGAAGGCAGCAAGAGTGTTGGCTCATCACTGCCACAGATCACAAGAGAAGCGTTGGCAGCAGGGACCGTCTGAGCACACGGAGGAGACTCTGGCTCAGGAGACAGCAGAGCTGGAGCGAACGGGACCCTGCAGCCTCGCCATGAAGTCTTCTTCCTGCCTGCTCTTCCTCGGTGGGTGCCGCGCATGGAGGGGTGGTGCGGACCGAGCCCTGCGGGGCAGGCTGTGGAGACCGGCCACCGGGCTTTCTCGCCTCCCGCGCAACCCGCTTGCCACTAATGCGATGCTCTGCTTGCAGGTTGCTGGCTGGCCGGGCAGTGGCGACCGTCTGCAGGTGAGCAAAGCTGGCACTTTGACGGAGCCCCGGGGCACCGCCACAGATCGGCTGCTGCAAAGGGGTGGGGGGCTCATAACGTCGAGGTGGGGCAGGCCCCCTTGGCTGCGACTCCGTGTTCATCTCACTCGGCCTTCTCCCTCGCCCTGTGGGCTTTGGGGTTTATGAACCCCCAGCTCCTTTCCCCTCCACCGTCTCCCCCTGGCCTCCCAAGGCTGGGCAGTCCCAGGCCTTTGGAATCAGGCGCTCCTGGAGCATGTTTGGCCCTGATCGAGCTTCGGGGAAACGGGGAGACGCACCTATTCATGATGTGGAGCAGGAAGAGGAACTTGCACCCCCCAAACCAGAGAGACCCCTGTCATGAGGGGTCCATGCAGGATGGAAACGGGCAGGGACGGTTGTGTGATGCGTCAATTTCAGCGAGTCCTCTTGAAAAAGGGCGTGCCAGGGCTCTCATTGCGTGGAACGTGTTCCATCCTTAGGCGCTGGGTGAGAAGGGGAGGCTGCAATGGCCCAAGAGCGAGGGACCCGCACTCTGCATATGCTCAGAGACATTCGGCAATGCCCCGCAGGGCCACCGCAAGTTTCTCAGAGCGTCACTTCCTCAAATCGGGGCACCCAGTCCCTGCCCAAGCCACCGGCCAACCAGGCTGCTGGCCACTTGCCCACTGATGGCCTTCCTCCTTGGACTGAGCATGCAGGACAATCTGGAGAACCATCCAAGGGTCGGGGTCCGGTTAGGGTTAGGGCTTTCTGGCAAGGCCTCCTGGGGCTCCCCTTATGGCCGGCCAGGAGGGAGGCCCAAGGGGGGCCCGGTCCAGGCGAGGCCTGCCTGTCCCACCCCCTCCAGGGCTGGGAGGTGCCCAGGCAGACGGCCAGCCATGCCTCCTGTGTCCTCGGCTGGTGCAGGGGAAGGCGCAGGCGGCACCGAGGGGCAGCTGTGGGGGCTGCTCCCCCTCCCCACGCCCGGCCCGCTTCTCTGTCCATGGGATGGAGACGGGGCAGGGCGGGGGGAGCCCAACAGGCCGTCACCTCCTCTTCAGCTCTCACGGGGAGGGAAATGAGTGAAGGGAGAAGCCCTTGCGATGGCCCTGCGCCTCCTGCTCCGGCCAGAATGTGGTTCAAACCATCTAAATATCGATGCCTGGGAACCGCTTACTGGTCGGGAAGGCAGGCAGAGTGAGGAGAACGTTCTCCACTGCATGATGAAATGAAGTGATCTCTCCATCCCGAACACACGGATTTTTCTTCCTTCCTTCCTTCAAATGCTCTCTGAAGTCTCCGGGTTTCCGGAGCATGAGGCTGCTGCGGGGAGGGAATCCTGGAAGCTCAGTCTTGCTCTCGTTCTTTTGCAGGGCAGCTTCATCACAAGCCTTCCATCTCGGTGTTCCCCCGTCCTGAGGTGATCCCAGGGGAAAATGTCCGCATCTTCTGTGGGAATGCGCTTTACTCACGTGCAACATTCCATCTCTTAAAACAAGACATTTCAGGACTAGTGCAAGTTCAGCAGCATTCGAATGTCCAATCTGATTCGGTTGTGTTTCACATTTCCAATGTCCAGCAATCAGATGGGGGGAACTACGTGTGTGCTTATTGCATTACTGAAGACCTGAATCGACGGTGCTCATTGGCCAGCGACACAGTCTCCATCTTCGTAGCAGGTGAGGGCCTGGCTCAGCCCTTGCGAGCCGGTTGCACAAGTGACCTTAAAGCGAGGGGCGGATTAACTGCGTCTGCAAATCCACTGGGAAAATGTTAGTAACAGTCTTTACATCAGAAAAGAGAGTTCTCTTATTTTGTCTCTTCATTGCAATATAGGGGATCAGAGGTTTCCTTCCCCTTTCCAACTCCCAGAGCACATGTTCCCGTCTCATATTCATGCCCTTTCCCGCTTGCCTATCCCTTTCTCCCTCATTGGCAGAGGTTCTGGGTGGCTGCAACCCTTCTGTCCGCCTATTCCCAGTCGCCCCAACACCTGTTCTTCCCTCCCACTTCGTCCAGCCCATGTGCATTATAATGAGATGGTTTTCTATGCAGGGTGTGTTAGTTAATATTCATGAGGCCATTGAGCAAGGGTCCTGCCATCTTGCCCACCTGCCAATTCCCTCCTGCTGTCTGATCCCGGCCCCTCCCCCCATGGCTAAGGAATTTTCGTCCTTACATTTTCACTCTTCCTGTTTCCTTGTTTCAAATCATCCCTTCTTCCCTATCAAAAAAGCGGCCCTAACTAAAGACTTCTCCTCCCCCTTGTGCCTGGACACACTCTCAAGTGAAAGGTTTAATTTAATCTTTATTTTAATTATTGTAGGTTTATGTTAAAACATTTGTACCCCATCCTTCACAGCAGCGTCTCAGGATGGCTTACAAGTTTAAAATGAACCACAATTATAAAAGCAATCATACAATAGACAATAATAAATAAATAAATAAATAGCCATAATAAATATAATCAGTAATAATAAAAATACATTCAGAATTAAAAATGAATAAATCACATTCCAAAGGGATGGGGGAAGCAACTGTTAACTCGACTTCTAAAATCCCTAATTCTTAAAATGGCATTTGAATGCAAAGGTTTTCACCTGGCACCGAAAGGAGCATAAGCTCAGCGCCAGGCGAACCTGTCTGGGGAGCACATTCCACAATATGGGCACCACCGCAGAGAAGGCCCTACTCCAAGTAGACATCCTCTTTACCTCCTTCAAGGAGGGTTCCCAGAGCAGGGTCCCTGTTGCAGATCTCAAGCGGGGGACATATAGGGAAAGAGACGTTCCTTCAAGTATCCCGGTCCCAAGCCGTTTAGGGTTTTATAGGTTAATACCTGCACCTTGAATTGGGCCCGGACTTCAACTGGAAGCCAGTGGAGCTGGTAGAGGACCGACGGAATATGAAAATAATGACCGGTCCCCGTCAGCCACCTGGCAGCTCTATTTTGTACCAGCTGAAGCATCCAGACCACTTTCGAAGGCAGCCCCACATAGCGCGCGTTACAGAAATCCATCCGGGAAGTGACCAGGGCACATATCACCATTGCTAGGCTGTGCTCGTCCAGGTAAGGACACAGCTGATGGACCAGCTGGAGGAAAGCGCTCCTCACCACTGCTGTCATCTGGCTTTCCAGAGACAGCTGTGGGTCAAGGAGCACCCCCAAGCTGCGGACCCTGTCCTTTAGAGGCAGTGCTACCCTGTCCAGGACAAGGTCAAAATCCCTTCCTGAAACTTCAGTCCACCCACCAACAGGACTCCCGTTTTGTCTGGATGGAGGCTCAGTTTATTGGCCCTCATCCAGCCCATTACCTCGGGCAGGCACCGGTTCAGGACAGCCACTGCCTCACCTGGAGTAGATGTGAACAAGAGGTAGAGCTGGGTATCATCAGGATACTGACGGTTCCGCAGCCCAAACCTCCTGATGATGTCTCCCAGCAGTTTCATGTAGATGTTGAACAGCACGGGGGACAAAATAGAGCCCTGTGATACCCCATGGCAAACCTGCCATGCTGCAGAGCTACAGTCCCCCAGCGCCACTGTCTGGAATCGGCCACCCAGAATTGGGTGGAACCACTGCCATGCAGAGCCTCCTTCTCCCAACTTGGCCAGCCGATCCAGAGGGATACCATGGTTGATGGTATGGAAAGCCTCTGAGAGGTCCAGGAGGACCAACAGGAGCGCACTCCACGTCTCTCTCCCTGCACAGGTCACCATACAGGGCGACCAAGGCAGATTCAGCACCATAACTGGGTCTGAAGCCAGACTGAAATGGGTCCAGTTAATCCGTTTCACCCCAGAGTGCCTGGGGTCGTCCCACCACCACCCACTCCAACACCTTGCCCAAAAACAGGATGTTGGCCACCGGCCTATAATTGGCGGCCACCTCTGGGTCCTGGGATGTCTTCTTCAGGACAGGTCGGATCACAGCCTTCTTTAAAGGGGCAGGGACCCGGCCCTCCCTCAATGAGGCGTTAATAACTTCCTGAACCTGGTGCCAATCCCATGACTGGCTTTCATAAGCAGCCAGGAAGGGCAAGGGTCAAGCAAACAGGTGGTAGGGCATACCACCCCAAGCACCTTGTCCACATCATCAGGCCACAACACCTGGAATTCATCCACTAATGACGGACCAGGCAGTGTTCGGGACACTTCCCAATCTGCAGTCACGTCAACTGTGGGATCCAGTTCGTGGTGAATCTGAGCGATTTTTCCCTTGAACTGCTGGGCAAAGTCGTCACAACGGGCTGCCGATGGTGTCAGCACATCTTTCTCCTGACCAGAGTGTATCAGGGTACGCACCACTCGGAAAAGCTCCGCTGGACAGCACTGCGAGGAAGCCATGGAAGTGGAGAATAATTGCCTCTTCTCCAGAAAGGGGTCCCAAAAACAAGACATGAATTGTGGGTTGTGTAGCACATTCTAGGACCCCGTATGTATCGTGCCCTGAGATCCCAGCCGCCCAAACCATCCAGGAAGAGGGACCAGAGGGGTTGCCCGAAGTATCCCCCAGATAGTCAATAGCAGCTAATTCACATTCACACTATTCTACTTCATGTATTAATTAAATTTATATCCGCTTTTTCCCAACAAACTCAAAGCGGCTTACAAAATTCTCTTCCTCCTGCTCCCAATCTTATACCCACAACAATGACCCTGGGAGGTAGGCCAGGCTATTGGTGACTGGCCTGGAGTCGCCCAGTTAGCTCCATGGCTGAGCATGGATTACACCCCAGGCCACCCGAGTCCCAGTCCCAGGCTCTTAACGCTGGCTTTTCATGGCTACTGCTCTGGTGCAGAAATTTTTCAAAGAGAAGGGGAGGTCTGTTCTAGCTGCTGCTTGTGACTTTGCCAGGGAAGGTACCAAGGCTGCGAGCAGGCTCTGTCTCCTGCTCTGGGATCTTAATTTTTTGTACTGAAACACTCTGTGACAGTTACTGATATACACAGTCTTTTCATTAATTGTGGGTTGGGTTGGGGCTATGCTGAATCCAAGAAATTTGGTAGCCAGTCACTCAGCCAAAGCCTCATCTGAAAGAACCCCCAGACAAGTTTTGTCCAGGTCAGTGATCGGAAGCACCCGGGGACTCGATCCCACGAGTGCAGCTTCCCGTCCTGTCCCAGCGTAGCCGCCCTCCTCCTGGTTTCTTGCCTCCCAGGTGAAAGGGGTTTCAGGGCAAGGGAGTCCTGGGGCTTTGCCTCATGGCCAGCCAGGAGGGAGGCCCAGGGGGGGGCCCGGTCCAGGCGAGGCCTGCCTGTCCCACCCCCTCCAGGGCTGGGAGGCGCCCAGGCAGACGGCCAGCCATGCCTCATGTTTCCTGAGCTGGTGCAGGGGAAGGCGCAGGCGGCACAGAGGGGCAGTTCTGGGGGCTGCTCCCCCTCCCCACGCCCGGCCCGCTTCTCCGTCCATGGGATGGAGACGGGGCTGGGCGGGGGGAGCCCAACAGGCCGTCGCCTCTTCTGCAGCCCTCCGGGGAGGGAAATGAGTGAAGGGAGAAGCCCTTGCGATGGCCCTGCGCCTCCTGCTCCGGCCAGAATGTGGTTTAAACCATCTAAATATCGATGCCTGGGAACCGCTTATTGGTTGGAAGTCAGGCAGAGTGAGGAGAACATTCTCCACTGCATGATGAAATGAAGTGATCTATCCATCCCGAACACACGGATTTTTCTTCCTTCCTTCCTTCAAATGCTCTCTGAAGTCTCCGGGTTTCCGGAGCATGAGGCTGCTGCGGGGAGGGAATCCTGGAAGCTGAGTCTTGCTCTCGTTCTTTTGCAGGGCAGCTTCATCACAAGCCTTCCATCTTGGTGTTCCCCGTCCTGAGGTGATCCCAGGGGAAAATGTCTGCATCTTCTGCGGGGTTACGTCTCACTCACGTGCAACATTCCATCTCTTAAAACAAGACATTTCAGGACTAGTGCAAGCTCAGCAGCGTTCGAATGTCCAATCTGATTCGGTTGTGTTTAACATTTCCAATGCCCAGCAATCAGATGGGGGGAACTACTCGTGTGCTTATTGCATTACTGAAGACCTGAATCGACGGTGCTCATTGGCCAGCGACACAGTCTCCGTTGTCGTAGCAGGTGAGGGCCTGGCTCAGTCCTTGCATGCCGGTTGCACAAGTGACCTTACAGCGAGGGGCGGATTTACTGCATCTGTAAATCCACTGGGAAAAGCCGCCGTAACTAAAATATGCCAGGGTTTGCAAGAGCGACTCATCCCCCTTGTACCCAGAAGTTCTGACAAGTGGAAGGTTCCAGAAGCAAAGCATGAAAAGCGGTTTCTAGGACCCCATAATTATCCTGAGATGCCGGCCTCCCAAACCCTCCAGGAAGAGGGGCCAGAGCAGTTGCCCAAAGTATCCCCCAGATAGCCAACAGCAGCAAATCCACCCTCACACTATTCTTATTTAATTATATTATATTATATTATATTATATTATATTATATTATATTATATTATATCCCGCTTTTTTCCAACAAGCTCAAAGCGATTTACAAAATTGTCTTCCTCCTGCTCCCAATTTTATACCCACAACAACGACCCTGGGAGGTAGGCCGGGCTGTCCACACACATATATACACAACTGCACACATTAAAATGTATCAACGTTGCAGAATGTAAATCAAGGCCACAAAAAAATACA
Source organism: Varanus salvator macromaculatus (assembly GCA_023646645.1). NCBI lineage: Eukaryota > Metazoa > Chordata > Lepidosauria > Squamata > Varanidae > Varanus > Varanus salvator. Next base: position 80,087 of record JAIXND010000666.1, on the reverse strand, counting down.
TAGGAAAATCCATGAGATTGGTCCAAACATAAGGTCTTGGGATTTCCAGATGACTCTTTTAGCGAGATCTTTATCTTTATTTTCTTTTTTCTGAGGGTTTAGGCTATATAGGATACAGTCCTATGGCCTCCAGACAATTGACTTAGAGGCTACAGGATTTTTGGAGTCCCAGTGCTGTAATCCTAAAATCTTGCCCCCCACCTCCCTCTGGCTCCTGCCAATGGTGTAAGGCTAAGATGAACTGGAGCCCCTAAGATAGCTGAATGCTGATCTGCCATTCCCGGCAACAAGCACACTTGCCCGAGTCTGAACGCTGCAGGTGCACCAGATGAAAAGCATCACTCTTCTCTTTCCCACTCAGGTCAAGTTACGCCACTGCATTTCAACTTCATAAAACCACGTAAGGTGGGCGCCATGGGAAGAAATGTCTCTACTCACTGCAAGGAAGCAGTTCTGTTGTTTCATCCACCACTGTGTGACTTGCTCTTTCTTGCTTCTGCAGAAAATGCTCTTATGGCAACTTCGCCTGTGGAGGCCAAACTGCGCCTCGCAGCAGCCGGCTTTCTGCTGCTGCTCGTACTGCTGGTTGTGTCCGAGGCTGCATGGAGCTGGAGACGGGGGCAGCTTTAAACCTCCCGGACTGAATGGGCAGGGCAGCCACTTGGAAGGTCTCACCGGAAGGGCCAGATCCCTGGCAGGGATTCTGCTGTGAGTAGCATGGAGACAGTCGCATCGTCAGCGTGGCAGCTTCACTGCCATGGAGATCCACGGCTGCGGCGCTTTCTAGCTGAGCGCAGGGGGGAGCCGAGGCCCCCAGGAATGCCCGGAGCAGAGCCAGCACTGGGCTCACCCGCAGGTCCTGCTGCAAACCTCCCAGGTTGGCCTCGGGCCACTCGCCGGACGAGTTCGCACGATAGGCTGGCCCAGGGCCCCGCACTCCGGCTTGGAGCCCCCGGGAGCCTGAAGCACTTGACGGATGAGTCTATGCACTGCGGCTCCTGAGCACCACGTTCCCCGCCATGCTCATCCCGCAGAATCCCATGGGATGCCACAGGAGCAGGGGGTTTCCCCTCCCCACCCCTGCTTGCAGGAGCAGGATGCTAGGACCTTGACAGGCCTCATCGTGAGCCCCGCCCCATGCAGAGCACCCCCCCCCCCGGCCCACTGCAGCAGCTTGGATGGGGCAACTCAGCTGGGTTTTCTTGCTGCCCTTCCCACACAGTCCTTTTGGCACCAAGCAACACTGATATAGACACTGAACGTACACGTGCATGTGCCTGACAAACCATGAACCGTTTCTAAATCCCACTCTGAAAACTGAGCTTTAACTGTGACAGCGGTCAGACTCAAATGCACTTTTGCGCTATCCCAGGATGCCACAGTCCCAGGAAGCCAAGTGGGGGCACGGCCATGAAGGCGGTGCAGAGCTTGCCGCCATTTCGCGAGCACAGGTCACCCACGCGTTTCGCCCATCCGGCAGTGCATCCTTTGACAGCTGCCAGGTGCAAGCAACTGCTGGACCTGGCGGGCTGCTTGTGAGCAGCCCCTCCGTGGCGCCGCTGGAGCGTTCCGAGGTGGCTGCTGGGGAAAGAGGACTGGGGAATGTGGGTGTGGCAGCCGTGTGGGCAGCTGGCCTTCCCGGCCGCTGGGAGCAGGCGGAGGTTCGAGGGGAAACGCTGCTGCTCGCCATCATGCCGGGAGATGGGACACAGATGCTCCCCCGGTGCTGCCCCTGTAAGACACCCACGGGGGGCCCGCGGGTAGAGAGAGGGCCACGAAACCACGGCGGGCCCCATCGCTTGCTGGGCTTGCCTTGGGTTGCTCAGCTGAGAACCCGCACACCATCATGGGTCCGCGGGTCGTGCAAAGGGGCCAGCCTTCCACAGATGCTCTCGTGTCACTGGAAAAGGCCTGCCCAAGCCCGGCCTGCGCATCCAAAGGCCAGGCGAGTTCTGATCCCCCCCACCCCCAGGCAGCAAGCTCACGGCACGGACGGATATGTGCCTGTCCTATCCAGCCTGAACCGCTGGCCCTGCATGGGAAGCCGGCAGTGGTCACCGTCACAGGCCTCCTTTGGTAGCCTCGTAGGGGCGGGGGGGCGCCTCACCCTGAGCTCACCCCCAAACAAGTGTCACACGCCAATTTGTCTCTAGGCAGAAGTAACCTTCGTTTCAGGCTTTGAATTGTTCTGTTCTGATGCTTTTATGTAGTAGTTTAATTTTGATGTGTTACTTTTTGCGTTTTCTGCTGTTAATAAGTTGTTAATACATTGATTTAGTGCTTTTGTTTTGGAATGTTGTGTTGTTTTAACTGCTGTAAACTGCTCTGTCTCTCTGTTTCCATAAGATGGGACAATCACACTTTGGGGATGACAGGAGCGGAGCCGGCTGCAGCCGGGGGTCAGGCTAGATGGGCCATGAGGTCCCTTCTGACTTGTTTTGCTTCCAATTTCTGTCAGCCACAAAGAGAGCCCAGGGGTGGGCTATTGCCACGGCAGGTCAATTGGAATGACAGCAGAACTACCCCACAGCAAGCCCCGTGGACTTTCCCCAGGTGCGATGGGCATGTCTGTGGAACCACATCGCCAGCAGCAACTCTGCACCACAAAATATTCCAGGTGCCAAATGGTACGGAAAATGTTGCTTGACGCAGGTGGGGGGGGCTCTTTTCGCAGGTGTTTTCTGGGGGAAATCAGAGAAGAGAGCACATTTCGGCTCTACAGTGGCTTAAAGGGCTGTAAATCGGTGAGCTCCCATCGATGGAAAGGCGACGGCCCCCTCCGTAGGGCCTACACTGCGAGGCACAGAGAAGCGAAGCGTGGCCCAGGCGCCCTCTGCTGGACTGCCGTGGACGGAGCAGCGTCTGCTTCTTAATTCAGCCCTCGCCACCTTGGGCCTTCCAGACACGTTTGGACTGCAACACCCAGAATTCCCAGTGCACCACCCGGTGGGTGGGGATTCTGGGAGCTGTGGTGCACATGGGCCTGCAGGACACCAGACTGGGGAAGGCCGATGTACAGCAAGCAGCTTTGGTTGAAAACAGGTCCTGCTCTTGCTCTCAGTGACCACAGATGTGGCCACAGAACCAAAAGGAAGTGCTCCCTTTGCACCCCTAATGATGAGCACAAGATGGTGCCATGGCTGGGCCACCCCCCTGAAATGGGTAGGGCTTAAATGGGGCACTGAAGCAAAGTCCCCTTCGCAGGCAGCATGGAAGCCCCCCGGGCCTCCTGAGGAAGGGGCACTCCAAATGGGCCGAGGCACATGCTGGAAGACCAGGCAGGAGGGCCTGAGGACACGGCAGGCAATGAGCTTTGACTGGCCTGGAGCCGGAATTCGTTCTCGAACCCTTGGGGCTCCTCGCCTTCCTCATACAAGCGGGCAGTCCGGGCTCAGGCAGCTCTTCCACGGAGCCCCAGCAGCTGATGTTAGAGCTGCACCCCTGCCTCACGCGGGATTCAGCTCCGGAGCCACCCTTCCAATGCAGAACATCCATGTCAGGCCCCGCAGGCGGCCTCCCCTGGCCCTGGAGATGGACGGACCCAAGGAACCCCTTGCTGGATCAACACCGCCGGGCCTCCCGCCCAGCCTGCCCTCTCCCAGCAATCGCAGACTCCCGTTATTCACACGCACCTGGCAAGGAAGGCTGGGCCGGAGGGCGGGAGACCAGACTGGGGTGCATCCCCGATCGCCTGGCCCCTGGCCCTGCCCGTTCGCCAGCACGACCCAAACCGACCGCTGCCCCGTCGCTTGGTGGGCAAAGTCAGCAGCGACCGAGTGGCACTTCATCCCCTCCAGGAGGGGAAGAAAGAGGAAACAGACACGAGCTGTTCAGAGTTCCCCTTTTGCAGCAACAGGAGGAATCTATTCTTAGCATTCATGGGGGGCAGGAGGATTCGCACACCCCCCGGGGCAGACCCGAAACTGCCCTCAGCAGGAAGGCCATGCAAAGCAGGGCCAGCCCTCGGATGTTCAGCTTCGCGCACCAACCAGGTTCAGAGCCCCAAATCCCGCTGGGCAAGAAACAAAGAGACTGGTCGTGTGAAAGCAGGCAGGGAGGGAGGACGTTGCCGTGCTGTGACATTGACCCCTTCCTTTGGGAGAGTTCCTGCTCCTCTGGAGAAATACATGAATTGTCCCCCCAGCTCACCAACGGGGCAGAGAGTTAGCAGGGGCCGCATGTGCACAACACCCGAGAGAGGCTCCCCCGGCACTCCCGGTTCTGGACGGAGGGCGGGCAGGCCAGCGTCTTCCATGGCAGGGTCGTCCAAGGCAGCTGAGCTCAGCGCGCTCCCAGGGCCAGGCGGGCAGGGAGGCCTCGTGCCCCACACACTGCTGTCTCCCCATCACTGCCCCCCAGACCTGCCGCCTGAGAGGCTGCCTCGGCTGTCTAGGCACAGGCTCAGCACCGCTGGGACCTCACAGTCCACCGGGAGGGCAAACACTCATCTTCCCCCAACATCAGGGGCAGCAAGCGCAACAGGGGGCGGAGGGGGAGCCTCGGCAGAAAGCAGTGGGGGGTCCTTTGGAGGCCCCCAGGAGAGTTTGGCGGTCCCCACATGCATCTGTGCAGCTGTCCCAGCCCAGTGGCGGCTGCAAAGCAGCAGGCCCTTCAAAACGACTTCCCAGCAACCACTCCGGGCCGGTGGGGACTTGTGTGCGGGGTCTTGTCACGAGCTCAGGTGAGCCCTCGCAAATCTGGGGAACAGCTGTGGGACCGAACGCCTTCAAGGCGCAGGAGGCATTCGAGGCCTAGATGCATGGCGGCCGAAGGGGAAACCGAATGCGCTTTGAGTCCCTTCCCTTCCACCCTAACAGCCGGCCTTGCCCACAACAGACCTGCCCAGGAGTCCCTGCTTTGGGAAATGGAAGAAAAGGGGAGGAGGTGGCCAAGCGCTACCAGGAAGACGCAAAACCCTTCAATTTCCTGTTTTGTGTCCTTTCCACTACCACAGAAAGGGGATGTGGTTGATCGGAAGGCAGCTAGAGTGTTGGCTCATCACTGCCCCAGATCACAAGAGAAGCGTTGGCGGCAGGGACCGTCTGAGCCCACGGAGGAGACTCTGGCTCGGGAGGGCAGAGTTGGAGCGAACGGGACCGTGCAGCCTTGCCATGAAGTCTTCTTCCTGCCTGCTCTTCCTCGGTGGGTGCCGCGCATGGAGGGGTGGTGCGGACCGAGCCCTGCGGGGCAGGCTGTGGAGACCGGCCACCGGGCTTTCTCGCCTCCCGCGCAACCCGCTTGCCACTAATGCGATGCTCTGCTTGCAGGTTGCTGGCTGGCTGGGCAGTGGCGACCGTCTGCAGGTGAGCAAAGCTGGCACTTTGACGGAGCCCCGGGGCACCGCCACAGATCGGCTGCTGCAAAGGGGTGGGGGGCTCATAACGTCGAGGTGGGGCAGGCCCCTTGGCTGCGACTCCGTGTTCATCTCACTCGGCCTTCTCCCTCGCCCTGTGGGCTTTGGGGTTTATGAACCCCCAGCTCCTTTCCCCTCCACCGTCTCCCCCTGGCCTCCCAAGGCTGGGCAGTCCCAGGCCTTTGGAATCAGGCGCTCCTGGAGCATGTTTGGCTCTGATCGAGCTACGGGGAAACGGGGAGACGCACCTATTCATGATGTGGAGCAGGAAGAGGAACTTGCACCCCCCAAACCAGAGAGACCCCTGTCATGAGGGGTCCATGCAGGATGGAAACGGGCAGGGACGGTTGTGTGATGCGTCAATTTCAGTGAGTCCTCTTGAAAAAGGGCATGCCAGGGCTCTCATTGCGTGGAACGTGTTCCATCCTTAGGCGCTGGGTGAGAAGGGGAGGCTGCAATGGCCCAAGAGCGAGGGACCCGCACTCTGCATATGCTCAGAGACATTCGGCAATGCCCCGCAGGGCCACCGCAAGTTTCTCAGAGCGTCACTTCCTCAAATCGGGGCACCCAGTCCCTGCCCAAGCCACCGGCCAACCAGGCTGCTGGCCACTTGCCCACTGATGGCCTTCCTCCTTGGACTGAGCATGCAGGACAATCTGGAGAACCATCCAAGGGTCGGGGTCCGATTAGGGTTAGGGCTTTCTGGCAAGGCCTCCTGGGGCTCCCCTTATGGCCGGCCAGGAGGGAGGCCCAAGGGGGGCCCGGTCCAGGCGAGGCCTGCCTGTCCCACCCCCTCCAGGGCTGGGAGGTGCCCAGGCAGACGGCCAGCCATGCCTCCTGTGTCCTCGGCTGGTGCAGGGGAAGGTGCAGGCGGCACAGAGGGGCAGCTGTGGGGGCTGCTCCCCCTCCCCACGCCCGGCACGCTTCTCTGTCCATGGGATAGAGACGGGGCAGGGCGGGGGGAGCCCAACAGTCCGTCGCCTCCTCTTCAGCTCTCACGGGGAGGGAAATGAGTGAAGGGAGAAGCCCTTGCGATGGCCCTGCGCCTCCTGCTCCGGCCAGAATGTGGTTCAAACCATCTAAATATCGATGCCTGGGAACCGCTTACTGGTCGGGAAGGCAGGCAGAGTGAGGAGAACGTTCTCCACTGCATGATGAAATGAAGTGATCTCTCCATCCCGAACACACGGATTTTTCTTCCTTCCTTCCTTCCAATGCTCTCTGAAGTCTCCGGGTTTCCGGAGCATGAGGCTGCTGCGGGGAGGGAATCCTGGAAGCTCAGTCTTGCTCTCGTTCTTTTGCAGGGCAGCTTCATCACAAGCCTTCCATCTCGTTGTTCCCCCGTCCTGAGGTGATCCCAGGGGAAAATGTCCGCATCGCCTGTGGGAATGCGCTTTACTCACGTGCAACATTCTATCTCTTCAAAGGATTAATTTCACAACCTGTGAAAGTTCAGCAGCCTTCAAGTTTCCAACTAAACTCGGTTGTGTTTCACATTTCCAATGTCCAGCAATCAGATGGGGGGAGCTACTCGTGTGTTTATTGCATTACTGAAGACCTGAATCAACGGTGCTCATTGGCCAGCGACACAGTCTCCATCTTCGTAGCAGGTGAGGGCCTGGCTCAGCCCTTGCGAGCCAGTTGCACAAGTGACCTTAAAGCGAGGGGCGGATTAACTGCGTCTGCAAATCCACTGGGAAAATGTTAGTAACAGTCTTTACACCAGGAAAGAGAGTTCTCTTATTTTGTCTCTTCATTGCAATATAGGGGATCAGAGGTTTCCTTCCCCTTTCCCACTCCCAGAGCACATGTTCCCGTCTCATATTCATGCCCTTTCCCGCTTGCCTATCCCTTTCTCCCTCATTGGCAGAGGTTCTGGGTGGCTGCAACCCTTCTGTCCGCCTATTCCCAGTCGCCCCAACACCTGTTCTTCCCTCCCACTTCGTCCAGCCCATGTGCATTATAATGAGATGGTTTTCTATGCAGGGTGTGTTAGTTAATATTCATGAGGCCATTGAGCAAGGGTCCTGCCATCTTGCCCACCTGCCAATTCCCTCCTGCTGTCTGATCCCGGCCCCTCCCCCCATGGCTAAGGAATTTTCGTCCTTACATTTTCACTCTTCCTGTTTCCTTGTTTCAAATCATCCCTTCTTCCCTATCAAAAAAGCGGCCCTAACTAAAGACTTCTCCTCCCCCTTGTGCCTGGACACACTCTCAAGTGAAAGCTTTAATTTAATCTTTATTTTAATTATTGTAAAAAAGGTAAAGGTAAAGGTTTCCCCTTGACGTTACGTCCAGTCATGCCTGCCTCTAGGGGGCGGTGCTCATCTCCGTTTCCTAGCCGAGGGAGCCAGCGTTTGTCCGCAGACAGTCTCCGTGGTCATGTGGCCGGCATGACTAGACACCGAAGTGCACGGAACGCTGTTACCTGCCCACCGAAGTGGTACCTTTTTATCTACTTGCATTTGCAGGCTTTCTAACTGCAAGGTTGGCAGGAGCTGGGACGGCACACGGGAGCTCACCCCGTGTGCAGATTCGAACCGGCGACCTTTCGATCAACCAGCCCAGCAGCACAGCGGTTTAAACCACTGCGCCACCTGCAGTCCCTTAATTATTGTAAGTTTATGTTAAAACATTTGTACCCCATCCTTCACAGCAGCGTCTCAGGATGGCTTACAAGTTTAAAATGAACCACAATTATAAAAGCAATCATACAATAGACAATAATAAATAAATAAATAAACAAATAGCCATAATAAATATAATCAGTAATAATAAAAATACATTCAGAATTAAAAATGAATAAATCATATTCCAAAGGGATGGGGGAAGCAACTGTTAACTCGACTTCTAAAATCCCTAATTCTTAAAATGGCATTTGAATGCAAAGGTTTTCACCTGGCACCAAAAGGAGCATAAGCTCAGCACCAGGCGAATCTCTCTGGGGAGCACATTCCACAATCTGGGCACCACCGCAGAGAAGGCCCTACTCCAAGTAGACATCCTCTTTACCTCCTTCAAGGAGGGTTCCCAGAACAGGGTTCCTGTTGCAGATCTCAAGCGGGGGACATATAGGGAAAGAGACGTTCCTTCAAGTATCCCGGTCCCAAGCCGTTTAGGGTTTTATAGGTTAATACCTGCACCTTGAATTGGGCCCGGACTTCAATTGGAAGCCAGTGGAGCTGGTAGAGGACCGACGGAATATGAAAATAATGACCGGTCCCCGTCAGCCACCTGGCAGCTCTATTTTGTACCAGCTGAAGCATCCAGACCACTTTCGAAGGCAGCCCCACGTAGCGCGCGTTACAGAAATCCAACCGGGAAGTGACCAGGGCACGTATCACCATTGCTAGGCTGTGCTCGTCCAGGTAAGGACACAGCTGATGGACCAGCTGGAGGAAAGCGCTCCTCACCACTGCTGTCATCTGGCTTTCCAGAGACAGCTGTGGGTCAAGGAGTGCCCCCAAGCTGCAGACCCTGTCCTTTAGGGGCAGTGCTACCCTGTCCAGGACAAGGTCAAAATCCCTTCCTGAAACTTCAGTCCACCCACCAACAGGACTCCCGTTTTGTCTGGATGGAGGCTCAGTTTATTGGCCCGCATCCAGCCCATTACCTCGGGCAGGCACCGGTTCAGGACAGCCACTGCCTCACCTGGAGTAGATGTGAACCAGAGGTAGAGCTGGGTATCATCAAGATACTGACGGTTCCGCAGCCCAAACCTCCTGATGACGTCTCCCAGCAGTTTCATGTAGATGTTGAACAGCACGGGGGACAAAATAGAGCCCTGTGATACCCCATGGCAAACCTGCCATGCTGCAGAGCTACAGTCCCCCAGCACCACTGTCTGGAATCGGCCACCCAGAATTGGGTGGAACCACTGCCATGCAGAGCCTCCTACTCCCAACTTGGCCAGCCGATCCAGAGGGATACCATGGTTGATGGTATGGAAAGCCTCTGAGAGGTCCAGGAGGACCAACAGGAGCGCACTCCACGTCTCTCTCCCTGCACAGGTCACCATACAGGGCGACCAAGGCAGATTCAGCACCATAACTGGGTCTGAAGCCAGACTGAAATGGGTCCAGTTAATCCGTTTCACCCCAGAGTGCCTGGGGTCGTCCCGCCACCACCCACTCCAACACCTTGCCCAAAAACAGGATGTTGGCCACCGGCCTATAATTGGCGGCCACCTCTGGGTCCTGGGATGTCTTCTTCAGGACAGGTCGGATCACAGCCTTCTTTAAAGGGGCAGGGACCCGGCCCTCCCTCAATGAGGCGTTAATAACTTCCTGAACCTGGTGCCAATCCCATGACTGGCTTTCATAAGCAGCCAGGAAGGGCAAGGGTCAAGCAAACAGGTGGTAGGGCATACCACCCCAAGCACCTTGTCCACATCATCAGGCCACAACACCTGGAATTCATCCACTAATGACGGACCAGGCAGTGTTCGGGACACTTCCCAATCTGCAGTCACGTCAACTGTGGGATCCAGTTCGTGGTGAATCTGAGCGATTTTTCCCTTGAACTGCTGGGCAAAGTCGTCACAACGGGCTGCCGATGGTGTCAGCACATCTTTCTCCTGACCAGAGTGTATCAGGGTACGCACCACTCGGAAAAGCTCCGCTGGACAGCACTGCGAGGAAGCCATGGAAGTGGAGAATAATTGCCTCTTCTCCAGAAAGGGGTCCCAAAAACAAGACATGAATTGTGGGTTGTGTAGCACATTCTAGGACCCCGTATGTATCGTGCCCTGAGATCCCAGCCGCCCAAACCATCCAGGAAGAGGGACCAGAGGGGTTGCCCGAAGTATCCCCCAGATAGTCAATAGCAGCTAATTCACATTCACACTATTCTACTTCATGTATTAATTAAATTTATATCCGCTTTTTCCCAACAAACTCAAAGCGGCTTACAAAATTCTCTTCCTCCTGCTCCCAATCTTATACCCACAACAATGACCCTGGGAGGTAGGCCAGGCTATTGGTGACTGGCCTGGAGTCGCCCAGTTAGCTCCATGGCTGAGCATGGATTACACCCCAGGCCACCCGAGTCCCAGTCCCAGGCTCTTAACGCTGGCTTTTCATGGCTACTGCTCTGGTGCAGAAATTTTTCAAAGAGAAGGGGAGGTCTGTTCTAGCTGCTGCTTGTGACTTTGCCAGGGAAGGTACCAAGGCTGCGAGCAGGCTCTGTCTCCTGCTCTGGGATCTTAATTTTTTGTACTGAAACACTCTGTGACAGTTACTGATATACACAGTCTTTTCATTAATTGTGGGTTGGGTTGGGGCTATGCTGAATCCAAGAAATTTGGTAGCCAGTCACTCAGCCAAAGCCTCATCTGAAAGAACCCCCAGACAAGTTTTGTCCAGGTCAGTGATCGGAAGCACCCGGGGACTCGATCCCACGAGTGCAGCTTCCCGTCCTGTCCCAGCGTAGCCGCCCTCCTCCTGGTTTCTTGCCTCCCAGGTGAAAGGGGTTTCAGGGCAAGGGAGTCCTGGGGCTTTGCCTCATGGCCAGCCAGGAGGGAGGCCCAGGGGGGGGCCCGGTCCAGGCGAGGCCTGCCTGTCCCACCCCCTCCAGGGCTGGGAGGCGCCCAGGCAGACGGCCAGCCATGCCTCATGTTTCCTGAGCTGGTGCAGGGGAAGGCGCAGGCGGCACAGAGGGGCAGTTCTGGGGGCTGCTCCCCCTCCCCACGCCCGGCCCGCTTCTCCGTCCATGGGATGGAGACGGGGCTGGGCGGGGGGAGCCCAACAGGCCGTCGCCTCTTCTGCAGCCCTCCGGGGAGGGAAATGAGTGAAGGGAGAAGCCCTTGCGATGGCCCTGCGCCTCCTGCTCCGGCCAGAATGTGGTTTAAACCATCTAAATATCGATGCCTGGGAACCGCTTATTGGTTGGAAGGCAGGCAGAGTGAGGAGAACATTCTCCACTGCATGATGAAATGAAGTGATCTATCCATCCCGAACACACGGATTTTTCTTCCTTCCTTCCTTCAAATGCTCTCTGAAGTCTCCGGGTTTCCGGAGCATGAGGCTGCTGCGGGGAGGGAATCCTGGAAGCTGAGTCTTGCTCTCGTTCTTTTGCAGGGCAGCTTCATCACAAGCCTTCCATCTTGGTGTTCCCCCGTCCTGAGGTGATCCCAGGGGAAAATGTCTGCATCTTCTGCGGGGTTACGTCTCACTCACGTGCAACATTCCATCTCTTAAAACAAGACATTTCAGGACTAGTGCAAGCTCAGCAGCGTTCGAATGTCCAATCTGATTCGGTTGTGTTTAACATTTCCAATGCCCAGCAATCAGATGGGGGGAACTACTCGTGTGCTTATTGCATTACTGAAGACCTGAATCGACGGTGCTCATTGGCCAGCGACACAGTCTCCGTTGTCGTAGCAGGTGAGGGCCTGGCTCAGTCCTTGCATGCCGGTTGCACAAGTGACCTTACAGCGAGGGGCGGATTTACTGCATCTGTAAATCCACTGGGAAAAGCCGCCGTAACTAAAATATGCCAGGGTTTGCAAGAGCGACTCATCCCCCTTGTACCCAGAAGTTCTGACAAGTGGAAGGTTCCAGAAGCAAAGCATGAAAAGCGGTTTCTAGGACCCCATAATTATCCTGAGATGCCGGCCTCCCAAACCCTCCAGGAAGAGGGGCCAGAGCAGTTGCCCAAAGTATCCCCCAGATAGCCAACAGCAGCAAATCCACCCTCACACTATTCTTATTTAATTATATTATATTATATTATATTATATTATATTATATTATATTATATCCCGCTTTTTTCCAACAAGCTCAAAGCGATTTACAAAATTGTCTTCCTCCTGCTCCCAATTTTATACCCACAACAACGACCCTGGGAGGTAGGCCGGGCTGTCCACACACATATATACACAACTGCACACATTAAAATGTATCAACGTTGCAGAATGTAAATCAAGGCCACAAAAAAATACATAGGAAAATCCATGAGATTGGTCCAAACATAAGGTCTTGGGATTTCCAGATGACTCTTTTAGCGAGATCTTTATCTTTATTTTCTTTTTTCTGAGGGTTTAGGCTATATAGGATACAGTCCTATGGCCTCCAGACAATTGACTTAGAGGCTACAGGATTTTTGGAGTCCCAGTGCTGTAATCCTAAAATCTTGCCCCCCACCTCCCTCTGGCTCCTGCCAATGGTGTAAGGCTAAGATGAACTGGAGCCCCTAAGATAGCTGAATGCTGATCTGCCATTCCCGGCAACAAGCACACTTGCCCGAGTCTGAACGCTGCAGGTGCACCAGATGAAAAGCATCACTCTTCTCTTTCCCACTCAGGTCAAGTTACGCCACTGCATTTCAACTTCATAAAACCACGTAAGGTGGGCGCCATGGGAAGAAATGTCTCTACTCACTGCAAGGAAGCAGTTCTGTTGTTTCATCCACCACTGTGTGACTTGCTCTTTCTTGCTTCTGCAGAAAATGCTCTTATGGCAACTTCGCCTGTGGAGGCCAAACTGCGCCTCGCAGCAGCCGGCTTTCTGCTGCTGCTCGTACTGCTGGTTGTGTCCGAGGCTGCATGGAGCTGGAGACGGGGGCAGCTTTAAACCTCCCGGACTGAATGGGCAGGGCAGCCACTTGGAAGGTCTCACCGGAAGGGCCAGATCCCTGGCAGGGATTCTGCTGTGAGTAGCATGGAGACAGTCGCATCGTCAGCGTGGCAGCTTCACTGCCATGGAGATCCACGGCTGCGGCGCTTTCTAGCTGAGCGCAGGGGGGAGCCGAGGCCCCCAGGAATGCCCGGAGCAGAGCCAGCACTGGGCTCACCCGCAGGTCCTGCTGCAAACCTCCCAGGTTGGCCTCGGGCCACTCGCCGGACGAGTTCGCACGATAGGCTGGCCCAGGGCCCCGCACTCCGGCTTGGAGCCCCCGGGAGCCTGAAGCACTTGACGGATGAGTCTATGCGCTGCGGCTCCTGAGCACCACGTTCCCCGCCATGCTCATCCCGCAGAATCCCATGGGATGCCACAGGAGCAGGGGGTTTCCCCTCCCCACCCCTGCTTGCAGGAGCAGGATGCTAGGACCTTGACAGGCCTCATCGTGAGCCCCGCCCCATGCAGAGCACCCCCCCCCCGGCCCACTGCAGCAGCTTGGATGGGGCAACTCAGCTGGGTTTTCTTGCTGCCCTTCCCACACAGTCCTTTTGGCACCAAGCAACACTGATATAGACACTGAACGTACACGTGCATGTGCCTGACAAACCATGAACCGTTTCTAAATCCCACTCTGAAAACTGAGCTTTAACTGTGACAGCGGTCAGACTCAAATGCACTTTTGCGCTATCCCAGGATGCCACAGTCCCAGGAAGCCAAGTGGGGGCACGGCCATGAAGGCGGTGCAGAGCTTGCCGCCATTTCGCGAGCACAGGTCACCCACGCGTTTCGCCCATCCGGCAGTGCATCCTTTGACAGCTGCCAGGTGCAAGCAACTGCTGGACCTGGCGGGCTGCTTGTGAGCAGCCCCTCCGTGGCGCCGCTGGAGCGTTCCGAGGTGGCTGCTGGGGAAAGAGGACTGGGGAATGTGGGTGTGGCAGCCGTGTGGGCAGCTGGCCTTCCCGGCCGCTGGGAGCAGGCGGAGGTTCGAGGGGAAACGCTGCTGCTCGCCATCATGCCGGGAGATGGGACACAGATGCTCCCCCGGTGCTGCCCCTGTAAGACACCCACGGGGGGCCCGCGGGCAGAGAGAGGGCCACGGGGGGCCCCATCGCTTGCTGGGCTTGCCTTGGGTTGCTCAGCTGAGAACCCGCACACCATCATGGGTCCGCGGGTCGTGCAAAGGGGCCAGCCTTCCACAGATGCTCTCGTGTCACTGGAAAAGGCCTGCCCAAGCCCGGCCTGCGCATCCAAAGGCCAGGCGAGTTCTGATCCCCCCCACCCCCAGGCAGCAAGCTCACGGCACGGACGGATATGTGCCTGTCCTATCCAGCCTGAACCGCTGGCCCTGCATGGGAAGCCGGCAGTGGTCACCGTCACAGGCCTCCTTTGGTAGCCTCGTAGGGGCGGGGGGGGCGCCTCACCCTGAGCTCACCCCCAAACAAGTGTCACACGCCAATTTGTCTCTAGGCAGAAGTAACCTTCGTTTCAGGCTTTGAATTGTTCTGTTCTGATGCTTTTATGTAGTAGTTTAATTTTGATGTGTTACTTTTTGCGTTTTCTGCTGTTAATAAGTTGTTAATACATTGATTTAGTGCTTTTGTTTTGGAATGTTGTGTTGTTTTAACTGCTGTAAACTGCTCTGTCTCTCTGTTTCCATAAGATGGGACAATCACACTTTGGGGATGACAGGAGCGGAGCCGGCTGCAGCCGGGGGTCAGGCTAGATGGGCCATGAGGTCCCTTCTGACTTGTTTTGCTTCCAATTTCTGTCAGCCACAAAGAGAGCCCAGGGGTGGGCTATTGCCACGGCAGGTCAATTGGAATGACAGCAGAACTACCCCACAGCAAGCCCCGTGGACTTTCCCCAGGTGCGATGGGCATGTCTGTGGAACCACATCGCCAGCAGCAACTCTGCACCACAAAATATTCCAGGTGCCAAATGGTACGGAAAATGTTGCTTGACGCAGGTGGGGGGGGCTCTTTTCGCAGGTGTTTTCTGGGGGAAATCAGAGAAGAGAGCACATTTCGGCTCTACAGTGGCTTAAAGGGCTGTAAATCGGTGAGCTCCCATCGATGGAAAGGCGACGGCCCCCTCCGTAGGGCCTACACTGCGAGGCACAGAGAAGCGAAGCGTGGCCCAGGCGCCCTCTGCTGGACTGCCGTGGACGGAGCAGCGTCTGCTTCTTAATTCAGCCCTCGCCACCTTGGGCCTTCCAGACACGTTTGGACTGCAACACCCAGAATTCCCAGTGCACCACCCGGTGGGTGGGGATTCTGGGAGCTGTGGTGCACATGGGCCTGCAGGACACCAGACTGGGGAAGGCCGATGTACAGCAAGCAGCTTTGGTTGAAAACAGGTCCTGCTCTTGCTCTCAGTGACCACAGATGTGGCCACAGAACCAAAAGGAAGTGCTCCCTTTGCACCCCTAATGATGAGCACAAGATGGTGCCATGGCTGGGCCACCCCCCTGAAATGGGTAGGGCTTAAATGGGGCACTGAAGCAAAGTCCCCTTCGCAGGCAGCATGGAAGCCCCCCGGGCCTCCTGAGGAAGGGGCACTCCAAATGGGCCGAGGCACATGCTGGAAGACCAGGCAGGAGGGCCTGAGGACACGGCAGGCAATGAGCTTTGACTGGCCTGGAGCCGGAATTCGTTCTCGAACCCTTGGGGCTCCTCGCCTTCCTCATACAAGCGGGCAGTCCGGGCTCAGGCAGCTCTTCCACGGAGCCCCAGCAGCTGATGTTAGAGCTGCACCCCTGCCTCACGCGGGATTCAGCTCCGGAGCCACCCTTCCAATGCAGAACATCCATGTCAGGCCCCGCAGGCGGCCTCCCCTGGCCCTGGAGATGGACGGACCCAAGGAACCCCTTGCTGGATCAACACCGCCGGGCCTCCCGCCCAGCCTGCCCTCTCCCAGCAATCGCAGACTCCCGTTATTCACACGCACCTGGCAAGGAAGGCTGGGCCGGAGGGCGGGAGACCAGACTGGGGTGCATCCCCGATCGCCTGGCCCCTGGCCCTGCCCGTTCGCCAGCACGACCCAAACCGACCGCTGCCCCGTCGCTTGGTGGGCAAAGTCAGCAGCGACCGAGTGGCACTTCATCCCCTCCAGGAGGGGAAGAAAGAGGAAACAGACACGAGCTGTTCAGAGTTCCCCTTTTGCAGCAACAGGAGGAATCTATTCTTAGCATTCATGGGGGGCAGGAGGATTCGCACACCCCCCGGGGCAGACCCGAAACTGCCCTCAGCAGGAAGGCCATGCAAAGCAGGGCCAGCCCTCGGATGTTCAGCTTCGCGCACCAACCAGGTTCAGAGCCCCAAATCCCGCTGGGCAAGAAACAAAGAGACTGGTCGTGTGAAAGCAGGCAGGGAGGGAGGACGTTGCCGTGCTGTGACATTGACCCCTTCCTTTGGGAGAGTTCCTGCTCCTCTGGAGAAATACATGAATTGTCCCCCCAGCTCACCAACGGGGCAGAGAGTTAGCAGGGGCCGCATGTGCACAACACCCGAGAGAGGCTCCCCCGGCACTCCCGGTTCTGGACGGAGGGCGGGCAGGCCAGCGTCTTCCATGGCAGGGTCGTCCAAGGCAGCTGAGCTCAGCGCGCTCCCAGGGCCAGGCGGGCAGGGAGGCCTCGTGCCCCACACACTGCTGTCTCCCCATCACTGCCCCCCAGACCTGCCGCCTGAGAGGCTGCCTCGGCTGTCTAGGCACAGGCTCAGCACCGCTGGGACCTCACAGTCCACCGGGAGGGCAAACACTCATCTTCCCCCAACATCAGGGGCAGCAAGCGCAACAGGGGGCGGAGGGGAAGCCTCGGCAGAAAGCAGTGGGGGGTCCTTTGGAGGCCCCCAGGAGAGTTTGGCGGTCCCCACATGCATCTGTGCAGCTGTCCCAGCCCAGTGGCGGCTGCAAAGCAGCAGGCCCTTCAAAACGACTTCCCAGCAACCACTCCGGGCCGGTGGGGACTTGTGTGCGGGGTCTTGTCACGAGCTCAGGTGAGCCCTCGCAAATCTGGGGAACAGCTGTGGGACCGAACGCCTTCAAGGCGCAGGAGGCATTCGAGGCCTAGATGCATGGCGGCCGAAGGGGAAACCGAATGCGCTTTGAGTCCCTTCCCTTCCACCCTAACAGCCGGCCTTGCCCACAACAGACCTGCCCAGGAGTCCCTGCTTTGGGAAATGGAAGAAAAGGGGAGGAGGTGGCCAAGCGCTACCAGGAAGACGCAAAACCCTTCAATTTCCTGTTTTGTGTCCTTTCCACTACCACAGAAAGGGGATGTGGTTGATCGGAAGGCAGCTAGAGTGTTGGCTCATCACTGCCCCAGATCACAAGAGAAGCGTTGGCGGCAGGGACCGTCTGAGCCCACGGAGGAGACTCTGGCTCGGGAGGGCAGAGTTGGAGCGAACGGGACCGTGCAGCCTTGCCATGAAGTCTTCTTCCTGCCTGCTCTTCCTCGGTGGGTGCCGCGCATGGAGGGGTGGTGCGGACCGAGCCCTGCGGGGCAGGCTGTGGAGATCGGCCACTGGGCTTTCTCGCCTCCCGCGCAACCCGCTTGCCACTAATGCGATGCTCTGCTTGCAGGTTGCTGGCTGGCCGGGCAGTGGCGACCGTCTGCAGGTGAGCAAAGCTGGCACTTTGACGGAGCCCCGGGGCACCGCCACAGATCGGCTGCTGCAAAGGGGTGGGGGGCTCATAACGTCGAGGTGGGGCAGGCCCCTTGGCTGCGACTCCGTGTTCATCTCACTCGGCCTTCTCCCTCGCCCTGTGGGCTTTGGGGTTTATGAACCCCCAGCTCCTTTCCCCTCCACCGTCTCCCCCTGGCCTCCCAAGGCTGGGCAGTCCCAGGCCTTTGGAATCAGGCGCTCCTGGAGCATGTTTGGCCCTGATCGAGCTACGGGGAAACGGGGAGACGCACCTATTCATGATGTGGAGCAGGAAGAGGAACTTGCACCCCCCAAACCAGAGAGACCCCTGTCATGAGGGGTCCATGCAGGATGGAAACGGGCAGGGACGGTTGTGTGATGCGTCAATTTCAGTGAGTCCTCTTGAAAAAGGGCATGCCAGGGCTCTCATTGCGTGGAACGTGTTCCATCCTTAGGCGCTGGGTGAGAAGGGGAGGCTGCAATGGCCCAAGAGCGAGGGACCAGCACTCTGCATATGCTCAGAGACATTCGGCAATGCCCCGCAGGGCCACCGCAAGTTTCTCAGAGCGTCACTTCCTCAAATCGGGGCACCCAGTCCCTGCCCAAGCCACCGGCCAACCAGGCTGCTGGCCACTTGCCCACTGATGGCCTTCCTCCTTGGACTGAGCATGCAGGACAATCTGGAGAACCATCCAAGGGTCGGCGTCCGGTTAGGGTTAGGGCTTTCTGGCAAGGCCTCCTGGGGCTCCCCTTATGGCCGGCCAGGAGGGAGGCCCAAGGGGGGCCCGGTCCAGGCGAGGCCTGCCTGTCCCACCCCCTCCAGGGCTGGGAGGTGCCCAGGCAGACGGCCAGCCATCCCTCCTGTGTCCTCGGCTGGTGCAGGGGAAGGCGCAGGCGGCACCGAGGGGCAGCTGTGGGGGCTGCTCCCCCTCCCCACGCCCGGCCCGCTTCTCTGTCCATGGGATGGAGACGGGGCAGGGCGGGGGGAGCCCAACAGGCCGTCGCCTCCACTTCAGCTCTCACGGGGAGGGAAATGAGTGAAGGGAGAAGCCCTTGCGATGGCCCTGCGCCTCCTGCTCCGGCCAGAATGTGGTTCAAACCATCTAAATATCGATGCCTGGGAACCGCTTACTGGTCGGGAAGGCAGGCAGAGTGAGGAGAACATTCTCCACTGCATGATGAAATGAAGTGATCTCTCCATCCCGAACACACGGATTTTTCTTCCTTCCTTCCTTCAAATGCTCTCTGAAGTCTCCGGGTTTCCGGAGCATGAGGCTGCTGCGGGGAGGGAATCCTGGAAGCTCAGTCTTGCTCTTGTTCTTTTGCAGGGCAGCTGTATCCCAAGCCTTCCATCTCGTTGTTCCCCCGTCCTGAGGTGATCCCAGGGGAAAATGTCCGCATCTCCTGTGGGAATGTGCTTTACTCACGTGCAACATTCTATCTCTTCAAAGGATTAATTTCACAACCTGTGAAAGTTCAGCAGCCTTCAAGTTTCCAACTAAACTCGGTTGTGTTTCACATTTCCAATGTCCAGCAATCAGATGGGGGGAACTACGTGTGTGCTTATTGCATTACTAAAGACCTGAATCAACGGTGCTCTTTGGCCAGCGACACAGTCTCCGTTGTCGTAGCAGGTGAGGGCCTGGCTCAGCCCTTGCGAGCCGGTTGCACAAGTGACCTTAAAGCGAGGGGCGGATTAACTGCGTCTGCAAATCCACTGGGAAAATGTTAGTAACAGTCTTTACACCAGAAAAGAGAGTTCTCTTATTTTGTCTCTTCATTGCAATATAGGGGATCAGAGGTTTCCTTCCCCTTTCCAACTCCCAGAGCACATGTTCCCGTCTCATATTCATGCCCTTTCCCGCTTGCCTATCCCTTTCTCCCTCATTGGCAGAGGTTCTGGGTCGCTGCAACCCTTCTGTCCGCCTATTCCCAGTCGCCCCAACACCTGTTCTTCCCTCCCACTTCGTCCAGCCCATGTGCATTATAATGAGATGGTTTTCTATGCAGGGTCTGTTAGTTAATATTCATGAGGTCATTGAGCAAGGATCCTGCCATCTTGCCCACCTGCCAATTCCCTCCTGCTCTCTGATCCCGGCCCCTCCCACCATGGCTAAGGAATTTTCGTCCTTACATTTTCACTCTTCCTGTTTCCTTGTTTCAAATCATCCTTACTTTCCTATCAAAAAAGCGGCCCTAACTAAAGACTTCTCCTCCCCCTTGTGCCTGGACACACTCTCAAGTGAAAGCTTTAATTTAATCTTTATTTTAATTATTGTAAGTTTATGTTAAAACATTTGTACCCCATCCTTCACAGCAGCGTCTCAGGATGGCTTACAAGG
This sequence comes from Varanus salvator macromaculatus, assembly GCA_023646645.1. Taxonomy (NCBI): domain Eukaryota; kingdom Metazoa; phylum Chordata; class Lepidosauria; order Squamata; family Varanidae; genus Varanus; species Varanus salvator. The sequence continues at coordinate 60,130 of JAIXND010000666.1, read as the reverse complement.
ACCGGCGGAATATGAAAATAATGACCGGTCCCCGTCAGCCACCTGGCAGCTCTATTTTGTACCAGCTGAAGCATCCAGACCACTTTCGAAGGCAGCCCCACATAGCGCGCGTTACAGAAATCCAACCGGGAAGTGACCAGGGCACATATCACCATTGCTAGGCTGTGCTCGTCCAGGTAAGGACACAGCTGATGGACCAGCTGGAGGAAAGCGCGCCTCACCACTGCTGTCATCTGGCTTTCCAGAGACAGCTGTGGGTCAAGGAGTGCCCCCAAGCTGCAGACCCTGTCCTTTAGAGGCAGTGCTACCCTGTCCAGGACAAGGTCAAAATCCCTTCCTGAAACTTCAGTCCACCCACCAACAGGACTCCCGTTTTATCTGGATGGAGGCTCAGTTTATTGGCCCGCATCCAGCCCATTACCTCGGCCAGGCACCGCTTCAGGACAGCCACTGCCTCACCTGGAGTAGATGTGAACAAGAGGTAGAGCTGGGTATCATCAGGATACTGATGGTTCCGCAGCCCAAACCTCCTGATGATGTCTCCCAGCAGTTTCATGTAGATGTTGAACAGCACGGGGGACAAAATAGAGCCCTGTGATACCCCATGGCAAACCTGCCATGCTGCAGAGCTACAGTCCCCCAGCACCACTGTCTGGAATCGGCCACCCAGAATTGGGTGGAACCACTGCCATGCAGAGCCTCCTACTCCCAACTTGGCCAGCCGATCCAGAGGGATACCATGGTTGATGGTATGGAAAGCCTCTGAGAGGTCCAGGAGGACCAACAGGAGCGCACTCCACGTCTCTCTCCCTGCACAGGTCACCATACAGGGCGACCAAGGCAGATTCAGCACCATAACTGGGTCTGAAGCCAGACTGAAATGGGTCCAGTTAATCCGTTTCACCCCAGAGTGCCTGGGGTCGTCCCGCCACCACCCACTCCAACACCTTGCCCAAAAACAGGATGTTGGCCACCGGCCTATAATTGGCGGCCACCTCTGGGTCCTGGGATGTCTTCTTCAGGACAGGTCGGATCACAGCCTTCTTTAAAGGGGCAGGGACCCGGCCCTCCCTCAATGAGGCGTTAATAACTTCCTGAACCTGGTGCCAATCCCATGACTGGCTTTCATAAGCAGCCAGGAAGGGCAAGGGTCAAGCAAACAGGTGGTAGGGCATACCACCCCAAGCACCTTGTCCACATCATCAGGCCACAACACCTGGAATTCATCCACTAATGACGGACCAGGCAGTGTTCGGGACACTTCCCAATCTGCAGTCACGTCAACTGTGGGATCCAGTTTGTGGTGAATCTGAGCGATTTTTCCCTTGAACTGCTGGGCCAAGTCGTCGCAACGGGCTGCCGATGGTGTCAGCACATCTTTCTCCTGACCAGAGTGTATCAGGGTACGCACCACTCGGAAAAGCTCCGCTGGACAGCACTGCGAGGAAGCCATGGAAGTGGAGAATAATTGCCTCTTCTCCAGAAAGGGGTCCCAAAAACAAGACATGAATTGTGGGTTGTGTAGCACATTCTAGGATTCCATATGTATCGTGCCCTGAGATCCCAGCCGCCCAAACCATCCAGGAAGAGGGACCAGAGGGGTTGCCCGAAGTATCCCCCAGATAGTCAATAGCAGCTAATTCACATTCACACTATTCTACTTCATGTATTAATTAAATTTATATCCCGCTTTTTCCCAACAAACTCAAAGCGGCTTACAAAATTCTCTTCCTCCTGCTCCCAATCTTATACCCACAACAACAACCCTGGGAGGTAGGCCAGGCTATTGGTGACTGGCCTGGAGTCACCCAGTTAGCTCCATGGCTGAGCATGGATTACACCACAGGCCACCCGAGTCCCAGTCCCAGGCTCTTAATGCTGGCTTTTCATGGCCACTGCTCTGGTGCAGAAATTTTTCAAAGAGAAGGGGAGGTCTGTTCTAGCTGCTGCTTGTGACTTTGCCAGGGAAGGTACCAAGGCTGCGGGCAGGCTCTGTCTCCTCCTCTGGGATCTTAATTTTTTGTACTGAAACACTCTGTGACAGTTACTGATATACACAGTCTTTTCATTAATTGTGGGTTGGGTTGGGGCTATGCTGAATCCAAGAAATTTGGTAGCCAGTCACTCAGCCAAAGCCTCATCTCAAAGAACCCCCAAACAAGTTTTGTCCAGGTCAGTGATCGGAAGCACCCGGGGACTGGATCCCACAAGTGCAGCTTCCCGTCCTGTCCCAGCGTAGCCGCCCTCCTCCTGGTTTCTTGCCTCCCAGGTGAAAGGGGTTTCAGGGCAAGGGAGTCCTGGGGCTTTGCCTCATGGCCAGCCAGGAGGGAGGCCCAGGGGGGCCCAGTCCAGGCGAGGCCTGCCTGTCCCACCCCCTCCAGGGCTGGGAGGCGCCCAGGCAGACGGCCAGCCATGCCTCATGTTTCCTTGGCTGGTGCAGGGGAAGGCACAGGCGGCACAGAGGGGCAGTTCTGGGGGCTGCTCCCCCTCCCCACGCCCGGCCCGCTTCTCTGTCCATGGGATGGAGACGGGGCTGGGCGGGGGAGCCCAACAGGCCGTTGCCTCCTCTGCAGCCCTCCGGGGAGGGAAATGAGTGAAGGGAGAAGCCCTTGCGATGGCCCTGCGCCTCCTGCTCCGGCCAGAATGTGGTTCAAACCATCTAAATATCGATGCCTGGGAACCGCTTATTGGTTGGAAGGCAGGCAGAGTGAGGAGAACATTCTCCACTGCATGATGAAATGAAGTGATCTATCCATCCCGAACACACGGATTTTTCTTCCTTCCTTCCTTCAAATGCTCTCTGAAGTCTCCGGGTTTCCGGAGCATGAGGCTGCTGCGGGGAGGGAATCCTGGAAGCTCAGTCTTGCTCTCGTTCTTTTGCAGGGCAGCTTCATCACAAGCCTTCCATCTCGGTGGTCCCCCGTCCTGAGGTGATCCCAGGGGAAAATGTCCGCATCTTCTGTGGGGTTACGTCTCACTCACGTGCAATATTCCATCTCTTAAAACAAGAAATTTCAGGACTAGTGCAAGTTCAGCAGCGTTCGAATGTCCAATCTTATTCGGTTTTGTTTAACATTTCCAATGTCCAGCAATCAGATGGGGGGAACTATGCGTGTGTTTATTGCATTACTGAAAACCTGAATCGACGGTGCTCATGGGCCAGTGACACAGTCTCCGTTGTCGTAGCAGGTGAGGGCCTGGCTCAGCCCTTGCGAGCCGGTTGCACAAGTGACCTTACAGCAAGGGGCGGATTTACTGCGTCTGTAAATCCACTGGGAAAAGCTGCCGTAACTAAAATATGCCATGGTTTGCAAGAGCGACTCATCCCCCTTGTACCCAGAAGTTCTGACAAGTGGAAGGTTCCAGAAGCAAAGCATGAAAAGCGGTTTCTAGGACCCCATAATTATCCTGAGATGCCGGCCTCCCAAACCCTCCAGGAAGAGGGGCCAGAGCAGTTGCCCAAAGTATCCCCCAGATAGCCAACAGCAGCAAATCCACCCTCACACTATTCTTATTTATTTATATTATATTATATTATATTATATCCCGCTTTTTTCCAACAAGCTCAAAGCGATTTACAAAATTCTCTTCCTCCTGCTCCCAATTTTATACCCACAACAACGACCCTGGGAGGTAGGCCGGGCTGTCTGTGCCTGGCCCAGAGTCACCCGGTTAGCTCCGTGGCTGAGTGGGGACTATAGCCCAGACCACCGGAGTCGCAGTCCCAGGCTCTTAACACTGGCTTTTCATGGCCACACTGCTCTGGTGCAGATATTTCTCAAAGGAAAGGGGAGGTCTGTTCTTGCTGCTCCGTGTGACTTTGCCAGGGAAGGTACCGGCACTGTGGGCAAGATCTTGGGGCACTCTTGAGACGCCCAGGCGCTCCAAACCTACTCCAAATCTGCCACGCCTTACCTGGTCCTGCTGCCCTTCCACCTGTGTGTCGCCACACTTCAGGAGCCGCTGGCTTTGGCTCTCCTGCCTCCGAGTGGCTGCGTGCCTCAGGTGGGCTTCAAGCCAAGGGTCTCCCCGTCTGGTCCTCTGCTGGGCACCTTCCAGATCCGGTGTCCTTTCTCTGTTTTCCAACACTTCGATGACTTCCCTGGGAGGGGCAGGGAAGAGACCTCTTGAAAGACGCGAGGGCCAGCCAGTCAGGACTCTGCACAGCCTTGCTGCTGGTTCATGGAACTGGATGATCCACATAGTGCAACTGCAGCTTCTGCTCCAAGCCAGACGCAGGGGCTCTCCCAAGGGCAGCCCGAGCGAGACGGGAGTAACGCTCTTCTGGGGTGTCCAGAGGCATCAGCAGTGCTGACTTGTGTCCATCTGTCACTACACTGCCTGTGAGAAATTGCAGCTAAATTTCCGTTTTTTCAGTATTAGCTCCTGCTCTGAGATCTTAAATGGACCACCACCCGCAAGGCTTTTGCACCATTCTCAGACCTTTGCATTTTTCAAAACACAGGGATGTTTCTCGTTTTACGGAGTTGGAATGTTTTAGGTGCAGAGGACATCACCCTTTTTCTCTCCTCTTTCAGCTGAAGTGTATCCCAAGCCATCCATCAGGGTGAGCCCAGGTGAGCTGCTCACCCGCGGAGAAAATGCCAGCATCCACTGTAAGAGCCCACAGCAGACAAATGCAGAGTTCATTCTACGGCGAACATTCTTTTCGGATACCTACCTTACCCGAAAGACAGAATCGGATGAGGTTGTCTTTGCCATTGGCAAAGCTGAGAGCTCACATGCTGGGATGTACCAGTGTAGATACTGCTTCAATTCAGACTCCGTCTTCTATAAACGCTGCTCAAACTACAGTGACAAGGCCTACATCAACATCACAGGTGAGTGCCTGCCCAGTCTTTCCATGCAGCAGATACAAGCAACACTAACGTGAGTTCAGCATTTTCCAGCTCTGTAAGTGAAAAGGGAAGACTGTGCGGGCAAAAACCTCTCTTTGAGTTAAGACGGGCTCTCTCCCCATTTGGATCGAACTTCAATGGCAGTACATCACTCCCCAGTGCTTGTTTCCTGCTGGGTAGGTGGGATTTTGCATGATGCATGACTTCCTGCAACACTTTTTGTTGTTGTTGTTGTTGTTGTTGTTAGTCGCGAAGTCGAGTCCGACCCATCGCGACCCCATGGACAACATTCCTCCAGGCCCTCCTGTCCTCCACCATCCCCCGGAGTCCACTCAAGCTCACACCAACCACCTCAGTGACTCCATCTAGCCACCTCATCCTCTGCCGTCCCCTTCTTCTTTTGCCATCTATTGTTCCCAGCATTAGACTCTTCTCCAGGGAGTCCTTCCTTCTCATTAGGTGGCCAAAGTATTTGAGTTTCATCTTCACTATCTGGCCTTCTAAAGAGCAGTCAGGGTTGATCTCCTCTAGGACTGACCGGTTTGATCGCCTTGCGGTCCAAGGGACTCGCAGGAGTCTTCTCCAGCACCACAACTCAAAGGCCTCAATCCTTTTGCGCTCAGCCTTCCTTATTGTCCAGCTTTCACAGCCATACATTGCAACTGGGAAAACCATAGCCTTGACTATACGCACTTTTGTTGGCAGAGTGATGTCTCTGCTTTTTAGTATGCTATCTAGATTTGCCATAGCTTTCCTCCCCAGAAGCAAGCGTCTTTTAATTTCTTGGCTGCAGTCCCCATCTGCGGTGATCTTGGAGCCCAGGAAAATAAAATCTGTCACTACCTCCATTTCTTCCCATCTATTTGCCAGGAAGTGAGAGGACCAGATGCCATGATCTTAGTTTTCTTAATGTTGAGTTTCAAGCCAACTTTTGCGCTCTCCCCTTTACCCGCATCAAGAGGCTCTTTAGTTCCTCTTCACTTTCTGCCATGAGAGTGGTATCATCTGCATATCTGAGGTTGTTGATATTTCTCCCAGCAATCTTGATTCCAACTGGTGATTCATCTAGCCCTGCCTTTCTCATGATGTGCTCTGCATATAAGTTAAATAGGCAGGGTGACAGTATACAGCCTTGCCGAACTCCTTTCTCAATTTTGAACCAATCAGTGGTTCCATGTCCGGTTCTCACTGTTGCTTCTTGACCTGCATATAGGTTTCTCAAGAGACAAATAAGATGGTCTGGTACTCCCATCTCTTTAAGAACTTGCCACAATTTGTTGTGATCCACACAATCAAAGGCTTTAGCGTAGTCAATGAAGCAGAAGTAGATCTTTTTCTGGAACTCCCTGGCTTTCTCCATGATCCAGCGTATGTTGGCAATTTGATCTCTAGTTCCTCTCCCTCTTCGAAATCCTGCCTGTACTTCTGGTAGTTCTCGGTCCACATACTGCTGGAGCCTAGCTTGTAGGATTTTGAGCATCACTTTGCTAGCATGTGAAATGAGTGCAATGGTGCGGTAGTTTGAACATTCTTTGGCATTGCCCTTCTTGGGGATCGGAATGTAAACTGACCTTTTCCAATCCTGTGGCCACTGTTGAGTTTTCCAAATTTGCTGGCATATTGAGTGTAGCACTTTAACTGCATCGTCTTTCAGGATTTTGAATAGCTCAGCTGGAATGCTGTCACCTCCACTAGCTTTGTTGTTGCTCAGACTTCCTAAGGCCCATTTCACTTCACATTCCAGGATGTCTGGCTCGAGGTCAGTGACCACCCCATCGTGGTTATCAGGGATGTTAAGCTCTTTCTTGTATAGTTCTTCTGTGTAATCTTGCCACCTCTTCTTAATCTCTTCTGCCTCTGTTAGGTCCCTGCCATTTTGGTCCTTTATTATGCCCATCTTTGCATGAAATATTCCCTTCATATCTCTAATTTTCTTGAAGAGATCCCTGGTCCTCCCTATTCTATTGTTTTCTTCTATTTCTTTGCACTGTTCGTTTAGGAAGGCATTCTTATCTCTTCTAGCTGTTCTCTGGAATTCTGCATTCAATTGTTTGTATCTTTCTCTTTCTCCCTTGCCTTTCGCTTCCCTTCTTTCCTCAGCTATTTGTAAAGCTTCCTCAGACAGCCATTTTGCTTTCTTGCCTTTCTTTTTCTTTGGGATGGTTTTAGTTGCTGCCTCTTGTACGATGTTGCGAACCTCCGTCCATAGTTCTTCAGGTACTCTGTCTATCAGATCTAATTCCTTAAATCTATTTGTCACCTCTACTGTATATTCATCAGGGATATGATTTAGGTCATACCTGAGTGGCCTAGTGCTTTTCCCTACTTTCTTCAACTTAAGCCTAAATTTTGCCACCAGAAGCTCATGATCTGAGCCACAGTCAGCTCCTGGTCTAGTTTTTACTGACTGTATAGAACTTCTCCATCTTTGGCTGCAGAGCACATAGTCAATCTGATTTCTGTGTTGACCGTCTGGTGATGTCCATGTGTAGAGACGTCTCTTGGGTTGTTGGAAAAGAGTGTTTGTTATGACCATCGTATTCTCTTGACAAAATTCTACCAGCCTGTGTCCTGCTTCATTTTGTACTCCAAGGCCAAACTTGCCTGTTATTCCGGTTATCTTTTGGCTTCCTACTTTAGCGTTCCAATCCCCATGATGATAAGGACATCATTTTTTGGAGTTAATTCTAGCAGGTGTTGTAGGCCTTCATAGAACCGGTCAACTTCAGCCTCTTCAGCACCAGTGGTTGGGGCATAGACTTGGACTATTGTGATGTTGAATGGTTTGCCTTGGATTCGAACTGAGATCATTCTGTCATTTTGGAGATTGTATCCCAGTACTGCTTTCCCTACTCTTTTATTGACTATGAAGGCTACTCCATTTCTTCTGAGGGATTCTTGCCCGCAGTAGTATACCTGATGGTCATCTGAACTAAATTCACCCATGCCTGTCCATTTTAGTTCACTGATTCCTAAGATGTCGATGTTCAGTCTTGTCATCTCTTGTTTGACCACGTCCAGCTTGCCTTGATTCATGGATCTGACATTCCAGGTTCCTATGGAGTAAAGATCTTTGCAGCATCGGACTTTCCTTTCACCTCCAGATACATCGGCAACTGAGTGTCCTTTCGGCTTTGACCCAGTCGCTTCATTCTTTCTGGCGCTACTAGTACTAGCCCTCCGCTCTTTTACCAACACTTTTACCCATGGCTAAATCCCAAGCTGTCTTGCAACGGAGAGTTGCAGTGGCAGCATGAAGTATCTCTCCCTGCACAGAAGCTCCTGAAACCCACGTTCGCCTTGCCCATGAAGTCAGAGGTGCTCATCAACGGCCTCTTCTCACACTGGGGAGGGATAACCAGTGGGCTCAGTCCTGGGCCATGTGCTCGTCAAGGCTTTATTGAATGCTGTTGACAAGCAGCTGGGGATGATGATCAGATCTGCAGAGGACATAAAAGTGGGTGGGGCAGCTTTGGCCCTGCAAGGCCGAGAGAAGATTCAAGGACTCTTGCTAGGCTGGAGCGCTCGTTTGAAAGCACCAGAATGAAATTCAATAGGGTCAAGTGTCCAATTCTGCATCCAGGAGAAGGAAGCCAGATATATGCTCCAAGATGGGGAGTACTTGGCTCAACAGCACTGCAGGTCAGAAGCATCTTGGAATGGTTATAGAGATCACAAGGTGAACCCGAGTCAGCCATACTAGTTCTCCTTTACTCAGAACTGGTTGGGCCTGATCTAGAGTACTGACTTCATTTCTGGGCCCCACAGTTAAAAGAAAGATGCAGACAAGCTCAGAAGGGTCCAGAGAGGGCAAGAAGGGTGATCCCAGGACTGGAGACAAAGCCGGGCTCAAGTTACAGGGAGCCAGATTCTGGCTGGCCATCAGTAAAACAGTTCCTGACAGGTAGACCCGCATGAAGGTGGAACCCATTAGCCCGGGGCAATTGTGGGCTCTCCCACACTAGAGGCATCCAGGACGCAACTGGACAGCCATCTGAGAGGGACGGTTTAGCTTGGAGTCCTGCAGAGAGCAGGGCGTTGGGCCCCACGGCCCTCTGGCCCCTTCCACCTCTCCTGTTCCTTGATGCTATGAAACCGGCTTTTGCCTGCTTCAGAGCTGGAAGACTGCTTTGGTGGGGGGAGAAAGGGAATTCCCTGTGGCAGGTACCGTGCTGGCCCAGGGCTACTGAAGTGTGGGCTCAGCCCAGAGAAAGTGTCGGCAGGGCTGAGGTGGGGTCTGCACAGCTGAGCTTAGCAGAGACCCAGGGGGCATCGCTTGAGCAACACAAGTAACAACCCCTCTCTCTCCCCGATGCTTTCTCTTTCCACTAGACCACACATTCTCCAGACCTTCCATCAGGATAAGCCCGAAGCCGCAGGTATCGCTGGGACTGAATGCCACCATCGAGTGCCAAGGGCCGGAAAATTACTTCCATTTGACCTTCTTCTTGTTCAAATCAGGGAATCTGATAGCAAAACAAATGGAAGAGCCAAAGAAAAACACAACTCAGTTCCTTTTGTCCGGGGTGCGGCTGGAAGATGCAGGGAGCTACAGCTGCCGGTATCACAAAAGCAATCCCTTTGTGCAGTCCGAGCCCAGCGACGCCGTGGAGCTGACAGTGACGGGTGAGGGGTGTGCCCAGCGCGGCCTCAGTCCCCTTCGGAGCCCTCCTCTCCGCTAGGGGCCCCTGCCTTCAGGGTTGCAGCTGTCCAAGTCACACATGGCCCAGGGAGACAGAACCCCATTGCAAGGCAGGGAGGAGCCCGATGCTTAGATTGCACTTAAGACCAGACTAGGAGTTAGTCCTGCTTCACCTGTGATCAGGTAGAAACATGGGCGCCTGGAAGCCCACGTCTCTCTTGACCTCCTCTTGCCAAGGAGACTTGCATAATGCCCTTTGGCGTTTCTGTAGAGGATTCTTTGCCCTGCCAATGGATCTTCCTGAGACATGCATAGTCTATATTGAAAGACAGGTGGGAAAAGAGTAGCCACAGTTCTGTGCCACGAAAATATACAGTACTTGTGTATATACTTTAGGAGCAGCCACATGTGTGAGTTCTTTGTGTATTAATAACTGATACAAAGGCAGGAGAAGAAGGGGAAGAGCAACCATGAGATGGCTCAGTTCCATTATGGAGGTCACCCATAGCATCACTGTGGGTCGGGGATGACTTGACCACTCGTCATGACACTGGGGAGGGTCCACGCACAGGAGGACAGTGTCAGCGGGCTTGGGAGGACTCCAGAGTTTGCAGAAGAATGAAGGAATCGGGGGAGGGGGTGCAATGGGAGGGGAGGAAATAGCCCAGTGTGGATGCATAGGGGGCATGCAAGCCTGGTGGAATACTGGGCTGATTTGGAGAGGAGGTGGAATGGCGTGTCAGGGGTCGGGGCAGTGGCTGGCTGGCTGGCGGGTTCTCGGACAGGGATAAAGCTAGCCTGGGAGGGAAGGAGGCCGAACTTGGGTTGCGACCTGAAACTTGTGTACCATGGTTAGTCATCTCATCTGGGTTCAGAAAACACAATGGCCCACCTTTCAGCAACAGCCGAGACACAGATGGCAACCCAGACTCAGTCCTTGAGTGTCGGTCATCTTGTTCTCTGAGCCCAGCTGTTGTGCATGGGTGGCTAGATGAGCATGAGCAGGGATCTAATTCACAATATCTGTGGTTTTCCAGACAATTCCTCGCTAATCCTGTGGACCAGGATTGGTGCAGGGCTTCTGGCTTTGGCCCTTGTCCTTGTCGTGCTGTTTCTGGCCTTTCTGTGGTACAGGAGGAGGAGAAAAGGTAAGCGCACTTCTCCACAGGGTGCCTTGTAAGGCCCCACACGGGGTGATTGAGGGGGCCGTGCTCGTGTGGGGGCCACCCCAGTCCCTGTCTCACCTGGGGAGGTGCACTGGAACCCCCATGGCAGAAGACTGCTTTGTCTTCCCTTTGTCAAAAAGGAAAGGGCACGTGGCTGAAAAGGTAGCTTTGAAGTTTTGTGATGAAATCTGAAAAGCTGGTGGGGGTAAGCAATGTGTGTGGACCAAAGAAATCCATGGGGTGGACCAAAGAAATATTCAATATATGTCATAAATAATAGGAATGATTGATGACTCATCCCCCATGTCCTGGGGCAAAAGGATGTAAACTGCAATACATCAATTTGCACCCAGTATTGTAAATAAATGCCATCAATCAACACGGGGTTTACTACACCTCCAATAGGAATGTCTATTTCAGGGCTGGGAACCTATCCAATCTCCTGGGCTCGATCTACAGTGTCACGGCTGTGAGTCCAAGTTCCTAGTCCACATTGTGCACACCATCAATTCCCACCAGGCCACTGCACATGCAGCATCCCTCTTCCACACCACGTGCAGCAACCTATGTTCGTGTTGCACATGAAGTGGCACGTGACACAGGAGAAAGTTGCTGGTTGTGCAGACTTCATTCCATGAGTCCCCCAGACTCCTGCTCATCCTGGCTCACTTTTTAAGACAGGGCCAAGCACATGGGACGGATCCTGCAGAGCTTTGTCACAAACCTAGTGGGCATCCATTTCTAGTGCATAAATAATTTTCAGTCTGGGCATAGTCAAATACCACTGATAACCTTTTGATTAGATCTTCTTCTATCTTCAAAGATATCAGGGTATTATTTATTTTGTGTTGTTTCATAGTTAGAGGGAAGGAGGGAGGGAGGGGGTGTCAGGGCCCTGCATGTTCCTCGCCTTTTCCTTCCCTAATAGAAGCAGAAGTATAACATTGCAATCATGAACACGTAATTCGCTTTAAGCAAGTTCCAGAAACCCTGCACAGAACTTGGACTGAGTCCTTGCTGCAGGTTCCTTTTATTGCTGAGTCTTGCAGTCTCACAGCTGTGTGGCAAGAGCTCCCTCTGCACAACGTGGGGAGGGCACCACCCCGACCATCCTACTTTGAAACGGACTGGGTGATGACTCTCACGGCTTGTCTCCTCCCTGCAGGTCCTGCTGGCAGCAAACAACCCGAACCAGTGAAGAACGCAAGGAGTTCCGCTGTGAGAAACCCCCTTTAATTGTGAACTTTATACCAACCCTCTATCCTGACTGTCCAGCCCAGGAAAAAAAAAAATACAGGGCTTCTCTCCATGGGCCATTTCCCCCAGCACTCCCTTTTGTTTTCTGGGCAGAGGGAAGCAAGTCTTTTTACACAAGGAGCTTTGTCCTGGGATAGTTCCTCTCTCCCTTTCTCTGTGTTCCTTTGTGGCCCATTACAAACCATGAGGTGGTGCTGAGGTATGGAGCGGAACTGTGAGAGCAAGCTAGGCTTCCATAGCAAGATACCGCTGGCATCCTGGAAAATGCCACATTTTCCTCACTCTAAGAAAAGCCAAAGGGACTGCAGGTGGCGCAGTGGTTTAAACCGCTGTGCTGCTGGGCTGGTTGATCGAAAGGTCGCCGGTTCGAATCTGCACACGGGGTGAGCTCCCGTGCGCCGTCCCAGCTCCTGCCAACCTTGCAGTTCGAAAGCATGCGAATGCAAGTAGATGAAAAGGTACCACTTCGGTGGGCAGGTAACAGCGTTCCGTGCACTTCGGTGTTTAGTCATGCCGGCCACACGACCACGGAGACCGTCTGTGGACAAACGCTGGCTCCCTCGGCCAGGAAACGGAGATGAGCACCGCCCCCTAGAGGCAGGCATGACTGGACTTAATGTCAAGGGGAAACCTTTCGTTTTACCTTTACCTTTAAGAAAAGCCAAGATGGTGTTGAGTGAAGGACCCACAAACTTTAGTGAACGAGGGGTCACAAGAACACAATGTCTCATGTAGAGAAGCCCACAGAGGAAAAGCCCAGAATTGACTGGACCGCAATTTCTTAATTTCTGGTTTAAATTGAAAACCACAATTTATGTATTTATTTATTTTTCAATTTATATCCTGCCTTTTTCCTCAAAGGACTCAAGGCAGCTTACATCATTCTCCTCCTCCATCTTATCCCCACAACAACAACCCTGTGAGGTGGGTTGGGCTGAGAGTCTGTGACTGGCCCAAAGTCACCCAGTTGGCTCCATGGCTGAGCGGGGACTAGAACCCAGGTCATCTGAGTCCCAGACCCATGCTCTTAACCACTACACCACACTTTATTACATTGTCTTAAGTGAATTATGCCCATTGCTACAAATAACAGAAGAAATACTCATACTATATCTCAAAACGTTATTAAAAAATAACGTTTTGTATATAAAAATGGCCTTCTTAAGTTCTAAAACAATCCATCGTGTCAGGGGGTGCTGACTGGGGGGAGGGGAAGGATGGATGTTGCCCATCGCTGAAGCTCTCTGGGCACTTCATAACATTTAAGTCACCCATCCAGATCCCCACCAGGCCCAGCCCTGCTTAGCTTCCGAGATTAGGCAGCATCAGCCCCTTCCGGCACAGGGAAGCTGGGATGTAGCTCTGATCTCTACAGCAAATGCCCCTTGAGGCCGAGAGCTGCAGTGAAGAGTGGAAAGCAGTTCCAGTGAAGACTGCAGTCGAACTGCGAGCCCTCTAGGATAGCATCGTTATGCTAATGCATGGGCCCTCAAACTACGGCCTGCAGGCCGGATCCGGCCCGCCATGTCCATTTTTCTGGCCCGCCATAGAGGTTTGGCACTCACCGCGCGCATAGCGAGGTAGTGGCTTGCTCGTGTGGAGATCGCTTTGGACTCGCTCAGAGAAAGCTATCTTCGCCCGGCCCGCACCCCCAGCCTTGGCAGCCCGTGCCCATCGCCAGCACCTTTCAACTGGCCCCCTGTTGAAAAAGTTTGAGGACCCCTGTGCTAATGTATGGATTCTGCTCAGCACCTTTTTCTTTTTCAGTGGGGGGCTGCTTTCAGGCGAGCATGTGGTAAACAGAGTCAAGTATCGTCCTCCAGCTGCCCTCTGTCCTGATCTGAAGCTGCTACTCCAAATCCCTTTAGAGCAGGATAGGCAACGTGGCGCTCCTGGGCACTAGGGTGCCCTTGGAGTCTTCCTTGGAGCCTACCAGGGTGCCCTCCCACTGTCACTTTAAGAAAAAAAATCACACCAACAGCTGTGAAATAGGGTTCTGTTGGTGCTGAAAAATGGGCTGAAGGAGCTGTTTAGTACATTGGGGCTCAGGCTTCTGCCTGCTTCTGCCCCATATCCAGTCAGTCAGTCAGTCCAGTCAGTCAGTCAGTCTGTCTATTTATCACACTTATATGCCGCCCCATTCGCTGGAGCCTTTTGGCTAGGTTACCTCTTCATTGTGATTAGTTACACCTCCCAGGGCAGCCATTTTGTGCTGGTGCCTGAGAGAGTTTCTCAGAGAATCAGCTGTCCTCATGAATCCAAAGAGGTTGCCTGCCCATGTTCTAGAATGGCAACATCTGTTTCCATTCTAACTTTTGAAGAGGACATGGCAGGACCGCACCCCAAATCGCTTTCTTTTCCCTCTCCGTAGTCTCTAAACGTGGATACAGGAGAAGACCCCACAATCTGCTATGCGGTGCTGAACCACCACTCGGTGAAATCAGAACAGGAAGCTGGCACTGTCCAAGACCTTGACACCTGCACCTACACGTCCGTGGCCCAAAAGAACCACCTGCAAGCCAGAGCTTATCCTGCACTCCCGTGAACATGCAGCTTCATGCTGGGACCCACAGCCTGGACCCAAAGCCTTGCAAGGCAGGATGGCTTCAGAGAGCGCCTTCATGGCCAAAAGAACCTGCTGCGCCCTTCCAAGAGCTGCCCCACAGCACTGCTCCTTCGCCAGTGCAACCTGGCCGCAGACCACCAGGTTTCTGGGCTGTGTTCGCTTCTGGCACCGGTTCGAGCACCTGAGGAGATGGTCCCATGGGACTGGCAATATGGAGACAAGAGAAACGTGTAGGCTGCATCATCTCATCCCTCCCTGACCCATGTCCAAAGTCTCTCTGTGTTTTATGGGAAGAAGTAGCCAGCTATTTCCTTGGGGGTATGAGATCGGTTATGTTCTCTCTGGATAAATACAATTGTCTCAGCTCATATAACCTCTGTAAGGACTCTCTTTGATGTTGATGCAACACTGGTGTACAGCCATTGTGGTCTAGCGGTTAAGGATCCCGGTACTAGTCCCCGCTCAGCCATTGAGCTCAGTGGGTGACTTAAGGCTAGTTTTGCAGCCCTGTTGCCAAAGGCCTCTCCATGCAATGAAGCCTTGGGGGGAAATGAAAGTAACAGTATGTCAGACTTTTCTTCCCAAAGGCAGAAGCCCAGAAGTTTACAAATCTTTGTAAAAATCCCAGAACGCACAAGTGGCAGTTTTGTGGCAATATGGTCTTTTGTGTGGAAAAAAATTTAGTGAGAAATCCCTTTTAAAAGAGCACAGCCAAACTTCCAATATAAAAAGCAGTGTGAGGTCAAACCAGAAAGCAGAATAACCAACAGGATGGAAGCAATCACACACATATACAGAATTACAAACCAATAAAGTCAGTCTAATTAACCTAGTAGTGTATTCCCTACTAAGGCTGCAACGGAAGCCCTGCGGAGGCCCTGCACTTGCAGCCAGTGCCGTCGCTCCCATGCCAGATAGCAGAAGATCATCTTTGGGGCAGATGGTGGGGACATCCTGGGAGTCATGAGGAGGAGAGCAAGGAACAATCCATGCCTCTGCATTCCTCCCATGTTTGAGTCTATGCCCCGAACCTTCTGAGATCGGAGAGTTGTAGACAACCACATCAAACTGTGCCCTTGATCTTTCTTTTTCTGGGATCTCAGTTCAGTAAGAGTATGGTGGTGGTTGTGTCCAGTCATGTAATAGCCTCCATTTCTGATGTCTGCAATCTAGCCAGCAAATCCAAAATTTGCCTTGTGGCCAGACCAGCCTCTAAAGTTATGTCTCAAAAGCCTGAGCTGGTTGGAACCCATCGGTGTATTAAAAACGGCAAAGGCTTTGGTTGCATTTAGGTTGACAACAGAGCAAGATGAGGGGAGACAAACTGTTCAGGTTGCACTGCAGGGTGTTGACCGACCTGCCAGAAGGAGGGCTTCGTCACAATCCCCCGTAACCACCTTGTGCCAGGTTTCATCTGTAACCTTACCCTAATGTTCTAAAGAGCTTTCTTCAATAGTGCTCTTACGGAAATGAAACTGGGATCTTGTGTATGAACAATGCAAATTCATATTCTTCCTTCCTCCTGACTCAGAAAGATATGCTTTCCTAGAAGTCATCGGACTAGCTCTAGACAGTTCACTTTTGATGCTATTGTTTTCTGAGAACTCTTCCTCTTCAGTAACAAAGGACACACCCTTCAGGCATCACTTTGGAATATCTGCTCAGGGCCACCACTCCCTTCTGATCAGAGCACATAAGTGGCTGCTCAGTTTCCAGTAACTGGATGGGACCAGATGGACTCCCCACTCCCTGTCTGAAACTTGGGGTGAGTCTTCCACAAATGCAATAGAGGCATTGCAGTTTCAAGGCCACTGAACCATTTTGGGGCAGCCAAGAGAACAAGGGCAACAGAAGCTGATGGGGTAGCTCCCCATTTAGTGTTCTTCTGCTCCCAAACAATTTAAAAGTGAGATGGCAGCAGCGATGGCCAGAGCCACCAACCTCAGTCTGGAACAGCTCTGTGTCGATGCTATCAGGGTAACCCTGGCATCATTCCAGAGGGTCTCTGGAATGTCACACTTCATGTCCTCCTTGATCCTTCAACTCCTAGGCCAGTTTTTAGCAGTGTTCCAAGAAAGTGTGTGCAGGTGGAAGTGGTATGCTTTCATTTCAGACAAGTTCAGAATTAACTGAGGCATGGGATGGACTTTGGTTCATCTGGGGAAAACTGTGGGAACCTTCTATCTCGCTGTAACCTACACTTAGCCCTATTGTTATGTACACTATTGAAGTCTTTTTGCTTCTTTCACCTCCTTAAGCCTCCAGTTGCCTCATTTTTTTAAAAATTGTCAACCTACAGGCAGCGTACTATGGAGGACAGTAGAGGTGCCAGATGACTGGAGAAGGGCTGTGTTCTGGAAGACACTCATGGGCCCCATGACGGAAGCTGAGCCCCAGTGAGTCAGAGGCAAGCTGACCTCTGTGCTCTGGGCATTATTCACCACAGGGCCTGGGTTTTCATGATGCATTAGGAATGCACTGTAATTGGCTGAAAGCATTGAAGTCCAAATCTAAGTTTAGAGTTCGGGTTCAGAGTACCAGGCTTAATTTGCATCTCCGTGGGACTGGAAATCCACAAGAGTGGCTAACTATTTTGAGCGGCCATGCTGAAGATGGTGAGGGCAAAATTCAGGCAGTGTTGCCCATTGCGTGGAAATTCCCCATGATAGTTAGGGTTTGGTGAAATCTCATTTTAGGATTAAAGTTGAGAAAAGTTGGCTTCCCTCACATAATCTGTGGCACAGAAATGCCAAAAAGAATGGCCACTTGTTTTTCTGTTGGTCCAGGGTATCAGTAGCCCTAGTGTTGGAACTGAGCAGCAGGCAAGTACTACTCATTGGCTCAGGTGTAAAACAAGGCTGGGGGTTCACTTGTAAATGCTGAAGAGTATGTCAGGAATAGCAATAAATTCACCAGTGTCCCCCATCTTTAAGTAGCTTGCCCCAAACCCTACTGCAGCTGAGCTGGGTGGAAATAGCTTTACAATCACAGAGTCTGAGGAAGGGAAGGTTTCACTCCTGCCTCCTTTCCCCCAATTCTGTTTAGTGTTAAAAATGAACCTCACCTGCACTGCATAAGCTCGGACCTGGAAGCTTGCAGCCCTCCAGTTGCTTTGGCCTACAATTCTCATCGTCCCTCACAATTAGCTGTGCTAGCTAGAAATGATTGGAGCTATAGACCAAAACACTGGAGACCAACAACTAGCCCACTGCCATACTAATTAAACTAGCAAGTGGGTTTAAAGACAGATGCATTTGATGTGGTCTTCATCCATCGTAAATATGGACTGTAGGTGCATGGTGGTTATTGTGCCCCTTAAGAGGAATTTGTTTCACTTCCATAAATAGGCTGGTCTGATTGCAGTGGTACTTATAATTAATTGATCACAAGTTTCTTTGTTCTTTTTCCACTCCCACTGCATCACTTGATTAATCTTTTTGAGAGCCAGTGTGGTGAAGTGATTAAGAGTGTGGGACTGGGATTCAGGAGATCTAGATTCTAGTCCCCCACTCAGCCTTGGAACTCATGGGGTGAATTTGGGCCCCTCACAGACTCTCAGTCCAACCTACCTCACAGGGTTGTTGTGGGGATAAGACTGAGAGGAAGAGGAGGAGAAATGTAAGCTGCCTTGAGTTCCTGGGAAGGAAAAAAGCTTGGAAGGGAGAAAGCCAGCTTGTTATAATAAAATGCTTAAAATAGTTCAGCTTAGATTTGTTGACTGTCGCCATGAAGAAAACATCCACAGTAGAAAACTCTAGCAATTAGACTTTGGTCATTTTTCCAGTTTCATGCAGGGTGGCTTATAGTTCCACTCTTCCAAGAAATCACAATACCTGTATGTGAAATAAAAAGGAAACTACAGTTCAGGTTTTAGATAAAAGTCCTCTGATCCCCTCTAGTGGACTTAAGTGAGATAGCAGGGCTGTTTGTTTTTGAATGAAGTAGGCACCGAGTGGTCCAAGTGCCATATGAAAACACTCAAGGGGTGTCCATCCATGTATTCCCATCATTTGGCATGACTTCACAGGGTGACTATGTCAGAGTCCAAATGATCTTATGTAACATAGGATGTAACATAAAACTAGTCTCAAAGCCTCTTCAGGGCTTAAATGTGCTGCTTATTCCACAAAAATGCATGCTTCTCACCACATTGCTGTTTGAAGAGGTAAGCACCACAGGTTACATACTACAGATGCAGCAATTAACAACCCAAGTTTCATCCCATGATATGGGTCTAACATGCTACTCATGGGCTTTACACATTTAAAACGTTTATATCCAACCCTCCAACTAATCCACAAAAAAGTTTGCAGCATGAGTAAAATGCAGTTGATACAAACCATACATTTAGAGCAAAACTAAAGCAGCTATTGCAACAGAAGTCATTTGATGCTAATCTTCACCTGCCTCGCTCCCACTCTTGATCCTTATGCATGGCAGTTGGTGGTAGATGGTTAGCAGAGGGAACAATCCAGGTCAAACAGGAAACAGCACTTGGATGTTTGGGGTATCTGCTTTTCCCTGCCCCCTGGAATCCAGAACTTGGATTGAAATTTGTGCACAGGAGCGAACATGGCATAGTGGTTAGAGTCAGGAGATCTGGGATCTAGTCTTATCCACAAAGCTCACTGGGTGACTCTGGGTCAAGGCATGGACTCACAGCCTAACTTAACCTGGTTCCAAGATGAGAATCGTCTAAGATACTTTGGGTTCCTTGCAAGAGCAAGAAAGATTGGGTATAAACGTAATATCATTATAAAAGCATTAAATAAATAAGAGTTACAATAAAAGTTCTGAACTGTAAAAATGAATCCCCTGTCATAGGATTGGAACTTTCTGTGACTTGGGTCCAAGCCTGCCTTTCTACAACTTGGTGCCCTCCAACTGTGTTGGAATATCCTTCCCATCATCCCCATTCAGGATAGCCAATTCTGACTGGAAGTGGAGTTATGTGGCCCAACACAGCAGGAGGTGACCATATTTATTTATTTCAATTTATAGCCTGCCTTTTTCCTACAAAGGGCTCAAGGCAGCTTACATCATCTCTCTTCCTCCAGCTTATCCCCACAACAACAACCCTGTGAGGTAGGTTGGGCTGAGAGTCTGTGACTGGCCCAAGGTCACCCAGTTGGCTCCATGGCTGAGCAGGGACTAGAACCCAGACCATCTGAGTCCCAGTCCCATGCTCTTAACCACTACGCCACACTGGCCATCACCAAGTAAGCAGATAAGCTCCCTTGTTTGAGATATATAAAACATATAAAAGAATGGGATAGATAAAACTGGAGTCGTCCATGTTTTTAGTTGTACTTCTTAGAAATTTGCAGGTAGAGTGAAGATATAAGCAGTAAGATAGGAATTGATGATTAAGGAATTGACATGTTTTTCAGCTGTTTTTGTTTCACCCTTTCCCTCTCATTTGAAAGTAACAGGGTTTGGGATTGATTTAGAAATATTAATGAAAATTACATTGTAATAATACAATGAATGTAATGTTATAGTCTAGTTACCCATCTGCAAGGCCTGAAAGAGCTGCTTGATTTTGCGAAAAAAGATTAAGGTCAGGTCATCTCACAAAATAAAACTCAGTAGAATGTATTTTAAGATCCCATGGCTTTTCTCTGGAAAAAGCTTTAAATACAAAAGTATTATGTGTATTTAATATATGGAAAAGGCACAGGAATCTTTCCAGTAAACACATGGTTTAAGAAATACCTGTTTGGAATATATCCTTAATATGAAAGCAATCCACAGATTTATCTGGTGGAGCTAATTCTGCTTTTACATGTATTCAGTAAAGCCCAAAATTCTCAGTACGAGGAAGGCCTTTTCCATGAAGGTAGAAAGTGCAGGAGCAAAAGGGCCTTTTGGCCTCCAGTTGGTTTTATGTCTTCATAGAGTAGTAGAGTTGGAAGGGGCCAGAGGGCATCCAGTTTCAAGTCTCTGCTCAGTGCAGGACTTCAGGTTAAACCTGAACAGTTGTCCAGTTGCATCTTGAATGCCTTTAGTGTGAGAGAGTCCAAAACCTCCCTAGGTTGTTGTTAGAGCAATACAACAGTGGAACCAATCAACAAAAGTTCTTCCTGGCGTTCAACTGGAATCTGGCTTCCTGTAACTTGAGTGTGGTTTTTAAAGGCTATTTGTTACCCTTAGGCATACTTTGGCAAAGCTTGGCTTAAACTGTTTATTCTTATCTTTTGAAATCATCTAATATTCTGCAAAATAAGGCTAGTTAAGTAGCACACACAAATGGAGCCCCATCTTGTACCTGACTCTCTCATATACAAAATACCAGAAACTCCATCACCAAGACACCAGAAGAGTTTTAAAAGTCTTTATTCCAATCAAGTATTTTAAAAAGCATTATGCTCCCCTAACACACACACCATTAAAAATACAAACACGAATTTCTGCCTTCACCCCCACCTTCAGGATACCGGCCTGATCATGGGAGCAAAACTACCCTGAGGCCTCAGACTCCCACAGCTGGAGCTAAGAGTTCCTTCCAACCCCCTCCCCAAATATAGCACCATTGAGAACCCCCTCCCCCACCCTCTCCTGATCCTCAAGCAAGCAACATGCAACCAGGGCTGTGTGCATTCTATCCCACTGCATGAGTGCAGAAGTGGAGGCTGGGTAAAGGTCAAGTTGAATTTTCTCACTCAAGTTTCTGGCCCTTAATGCTATGGTGACAAGTTTGGAAGTTCTGGAGCCTGATGATGTCCCAAAAGCCAGAAAAACAGGGTGGATGGAATGGAACTGTTCAGAATTTCCCATGGCCAATGAACATTTCAGTACCTTCCACAGTGTTCTCCTACTCCAACAACAGAAGCAGATGAAAACTGAATTGATTTTCGTTAACTCGTAAAGGTTCAGAGTTTGGTCTGCTATTCTAGATATTTTTTAGTGCAGAGTACACACAGCTCTGGAAAGATGCACCTCATCTGTGACATCACCGTTTTCCTCTCCCCTCTTTTGTGCAAGGAAAATAAATCCAGACTTGCCTAGTTCATTTAAAAGTTTCTTAAGGTGGATGGACAAGTGCTGGAAGAGCCCTATATTTAAATAAAGCATTGGGGGCATTGTGGGGAGGGGGTGAGAGGAACCACATATCCCTACCCTAAGTCATGCATGTTATTGGCTGAGCAACTCATTGCCTCGTAAAACTAGGCTCAAGGCAAAGTTAGTGATGAATCTTCCACAAGGGGCAAGTAAGATGGATGCACTATAATTAAAAACTGCAGACACTGGGGCAGATGGTGGTATTCTGCAACCTTTCACCTTACCACTCCCTGAGGAACCCAGCCACCTTCACCAGTGTCTGGTTTGCTTATCCCCTTGACCCCTCTCCCAGTGTAAAGGGCCAAGGTATCGCAACACCTTCCTGAGCATAACTTATGGGAGGTGGGATTTTAAAATTGTTTCATGAAATGAAGACAGACTGGCTCCAGGCCCAAAACATGCTTTAAAAGTCTCTTACACTTGATGGAAGAAGCTATGTAACAGACAATGAGGTATCTGGGAAGGGAACAGAGACAGGGGCATGGAAAGGCAGATAAAAGAAAGCTGATTCAGAAGATCTAATGGAAGCTGAGATGATGCCTGGACAAAAGGGAACTGACCTTGAAACATTTCTGATTGGGGAAAAGAAACCATTCAGATGGAATGCAGAGACTCAAGATAACTGGCCTTCCCACAACTCCACTCAAGATAACATGCATGTTTCTAGTGTGCAAGTCATGGAGGTGGAAGAAGTAAAAACACAACAAAATAGACACAGAACTAGGACAAGACAGAGGGTGGAGGGGTGTCCTGATGCTTCCCTTCCCAAGTGAGGTAGTATAAACTTGAAGTATAAACCCACCTTAAAAGATGAGGAAAAAGAGGCACCGAGAGGTGAAAACTGAGCCCCTGTCCATTCTTCAGCAGGGAGCATTCGATGTCCTGGCTAGCAGCATCCACCCTCCTTACCCAGACCGTTCCCCACACAAAGCCCTTGATCGCCTCACGCTCTTTCTTTCTCTCTCCCCCCTACCCCCAACAGCAACAGTTACTAACTAAAGCTTGTGCACTACTTCTACCATCAACAAACATGGAATAGACACAAACTTGTAAGAGTAGCAGGCAGGAAAGCAAGAATGGACACTCCTAGCACCAGGGGTCTGGAGCTGCTTAGAAACAAACATTACTTTTTAGTACAGCTGCTTGTGCTCAGACAAATACTGATACATCGATGAAAGTGCACACCTTATGACATTCCCCAAATTAGTCATTCCTTTCAATATAGCAAAAACCATTAACAACCCAAAAACAAATATCTGATGCAACGCCTTCTCATACATTTAGTTCAAGATTCTATTGGCATGAAGCCACATACAGACACAGAATTGGTATCATACATAATGAATAATTTGCACTACAACATGACACATGTAAACAAAGTAGGAAGTACAACTGGCAAGATTAGTTGCGTGAAATCCACAAATTGAAAATAAGTGGCTAAAGAGGTTTTGGTGGCGGGGGGGGGGGGAGTAAACAGGTTCTTGAAAATACACACACACACACGTATTTCAACACACACCAAGACAAATTTGGAGAGCAGAAAAAGATGCACAGGTTCCGCTATGTATCAGTTCTTTGAGTGAGCAAACTATTGAGTGAGCAGCTTATTTTTCAACTCCCCTTTGTGAATACTCATATGGATTTTGCAAGAATGGACTGGAGAACATGCACGAACTTTGCACATCCATGTGAAGGCCTGGGGGAACTGTTCACATTGCCAGCGTAAGAAGAGTGCTTTATATCTTGCACATCAATTGGGATATTCCACAGCTGGTGGTTAATGCTGTTCATACTATTGGCACACATTTCCACAATGCCTTTATATGAATATGCAAAATTGTTAGTCCCTATGAATATTATCCGTGACTTAGAGTGAAATTCCTCTGAGGGCAGCAGATCAGCTACGTTAGACAAAATGGCCTGCTACAGCCTTTAAAAAGGCCATACTCATAATAGGAGATTTGCAGGTTTTCTGGGTTTCTCTTAAGGTTACAAGACAAGTTTGTCTTTTCCAAAACTTCAGTCTAAGCATGAGACAATCCTATTGCAATCATGAAGGAAGACATCCGTCTACAAGCTTAAGCCCTTATGACCAAGAAATACTTCCTGCATTATTAATACAATTTCATTTTTGGGATAATGTGAACAGCTATAGCTCCCCCTGGCTTCAAGTTGTGTCCTTGTAACTCACACAAACTAATGTCTAAAAACACTTTCAAAAACACAATTTCCCAGGATTCAGCACTTAAAACAAAAAACAGAAGGCCTGAAATATAATACATGTCCACCACAGAGCTAAAATGCATTCCAGGCAAATTCTAGGAACAGCTCTAAAAGTCCTTCAAAAGAGATTTCATCTTCAGAGATCAGGACCTTTGTAGCCGGATTCTAGCCATGGTTAATCAGAAGCATGGATTCAATGAGATTCTATCCCAAGGAGTAAACCTTAAAATATTAGTGTGACTCTATATGCCTCAGCACACCTGTTTTTCAAACTTTATGGATAAGCATCTTTAACAGTGAAATGCACCAAGATGGGGACTGTACAGAAAAAGGACAAAGGGGTAGAACATGGTCCTCCTATTATCCCTGGCTATAAACTTACCAAAGTCAGTACCACAATGCTCTCCACAGAAACACTGCCTGCAAAACAGAACAAGCACTCACAGAAAAAGGCGGACTTCAGTGCTCCTGTCTATCCAGTAACCAGTGGCTTCTAATTCCCAACTAGCTTGCAGTTTGATTTCTAAGTACCACAGTGAACCCCATCCACTAGAAATCCCGAGAACTGCTTGGACTAAGCCACTGGACAAATATACAGAAGACCAATCTACTGCATGTAGTTTGAATTGAACCCAGCCACCAGATGAGCAGAACCATTTATTCTGCTCAAGCCAGCTCCTCACAGAAGGAAGGCCCCTTCTCACAAAGCCCCTGAGCCAAGCAGTCCCCTGATCAGAGCTGGGAAAGTACAATTATTTTATTCACTACCACTTGGCTACGGTGTGAAACATTTGCATAAAACTATCAAACTCACTGGTATTCTGAAAATACCATCAACTGTATCAAATATAAAAACCTGAATAGCTTATGTTCATTAAGAGTCTAAAAAGTTCCAGTACATACTTGTCTGAAAGCCCCAATGGGGAGCAGAGATAAGATAAAACGGACCTAGCTAATACAAAAGTGGCTTTAAAAACTAGAAAAGTAGAGGTCTTGTAACAATAGGCACCTAAAAAGGTGGGGAGGGAGGAAGAGAAGAGAAGAGAAGAGAAGAGAAGAGAAGAGAAGAGAAGAGAAGAGAAGAGAAGAGAAGAGAAGAGAAGAGAAGAGAAGAGAAGAGAAGAGTTCCCTAGATAAGCCTGTTTAGCAAGTAACAACCATCAGGCTAAATGGGTTGAACAGCTTGGGTTACATGCGAATGTGCACTTTCGGTTGCTGGTTTTCTTACGGGTTAAAGGGGCTTCCCTGATTTGCTGCAGGTTTCCTTTGCCCACAAGTCACTTTACCCACATCAGCCTCACAGCCTCTGTAGGGGCAAACAAATGGCAAAAGCACCATGTGCATCCGTAGAAAGTCTATAAATGAGTACAAACTAGAGCATGGGGACACCTAGAATCAAAAGAGTAAAGAACTCTGGAGCAAAGCAAGCAGAGCTGAAAAGGAAAATGGAGGAGGCAATCCTAAGCATCCACACAGCCTGCTATATGGCTTCAGTTTCAGGAACATGCAGTAATGTTTGGCCAAGTAGTGGAGTGTGCTTTTAAAAAGGGGTGGCTGTACAGATGATGGAGAAAACACCCTGGAAGGAGAGAACGGAAAGCAACATCTGCTTTGGGAAGAGAGACAGGATGGAACACAGAGTGGTGTGTTCTTAGCAGAGATACAACCTTGTGCCCTTTATGGACAACACATCAGAACAGAAGGGATGGCCTCTTACCCCATAAAAGGTGACTGGGGTGGAGGAGGACCACATCAAAGAGTCAGATGCTTTCAGGCCAATTCTGGTAGGTGGGATTTTGCCCTCGCTTACCAAGGGTCAAAGTTCAATAAGAAGCTGGGCTCTCTCCTTCATACCCAGAGACCAGCTGGATCAGGACAGCTCATCACAGGAACTTGAAGCAACCTCAAGGTTAATAGAGCCATGGCTCACGACCAGTCGAAGCCGTTTGGGTGGCACAAAAGGGGGAAAGGAAACCATCCGCTTGGGAAGAAGCTGCTGCTCTGCTTGCTCCTCCTCTGCTTCCTCCTTCTTGCCAGGAGGGGGCTGCTGCCAGCGCTGCCTGCCTCCAAAGAGAGGGCCCTCAAGGCAGACATGAGCATACTGGGAAAGTTTGGGGTCTACTGTTGGGGGCAACAGCTGGGACTTTGGCAAAACCTGAGCTTGGCGTCGGGCCATGCTCCTTGTTCTGCACAGCAGCTGCCTGGAGGAAACAGGTTCTGTAGAGCTGAGGGGCTCTTGCCCCCCTGAGCACGAAAGTCCTGCGACCTCAGCATGGCTCTCCACATCTTCGGTGAGGTGCTCCTCAGCTCCCTGGCTTGGCTTCCCCATGCTGCTATGTGGTTTACCCTCTCCAAGCCCAGGCCCTACTTCTCTATGCTCCCCTGCCCAGTTCAAGGGAACCCTCTTCCCAAGGTTCACAACTAAGGTGCACTGGTCAGGCCAGTCCAGGCTTGTAGGCTCATTGTGCATTCTTCTGAAGTGGCTGTCCCACTGGACCCCAGAGCAGTTACTCTTGCTGTGCGCAGAAAGCCAAAGATGTGAGGAGGGGAACATGGAAGGAGGATAGCGCACTAGATGCACCAGGGGCTGCTTACGGAGTTTGCAGCTACGTGATGTGCAGGCCAAACAGTCATGCAGTGGGATGTATAAAGGCTTTAGCATTCTGGGGTACCAGCGAGGAGTGGATCTACGCAGAGCTCCTGGAGAAGGAAAAGCGAGGTTATTTATTTATTTAAAATGTTTCTATGCCGTCTGTTACTAAAAAGTCTCTAGATGGCCTACAGGGAACAAACTCCAGTTAGTTCCAAGAACGTGACTCCTCTCCCACACCTTCAGTCCCAACCATCATCCTACTTAACCGGTGCTGCCATTGGCCAGCTTACTGCCTTCATGCAGCATCCATTTCTCCCTCCCACAGCAGAATACCTTTTGAGAGTCTCAAAAGTGTGATGCCAACCTGCCGCTGCTGCATCAGTTGAACCCTTAACACCAAGATGCACAGCCCCATAGTCATGTTCCTCTATCTAATGGAGGAACACCAGTGCAGGGCAGCCCAACTCATTTCTCCTGAATCTATGAACCAAAGGTTTTTCCTGAAAAAGACATGGCAGCCAGGATAGTGCTACAATGCCTCAGCTCAGGATAAAGTGAAATCCAACTTAGCCCAGCACAAAGCAAGTTGTAACAGTCTGGTAACACTTTCTCGGGCTGTGGAGCAAACCCTGAAGTAGACGGAGAGTGAAAACAAGAGGGTGTAAGACAGCGAGTCACATCTCTCTTGCCTAAGAAAAACACTTGGGCAACACCACACCCTATACCACTGTGATCCTTTTTTGGCACATCATTCTTACACACTCACCACGTAATCGGGCTCTTCTGTGCCGGGCCTTGCGTCCCACTTTCACACTCCGTTGAGCCAGCTTGCACAACTGACCCTTCCACCGCTGTAAACGGCCGTCCGTCTCTCTCAGCAGGTATTTCTCATTGACTGAGGTAGATTGTGATGGTGCCTGGTTCAGGGGGCGGAAGGCTCCTTCCCCCTTCCTGAGAGTCAATAATTGAAAATGAGGGGAGCAACGTAAGAACTCCACCCTTACTGAAAATAGTTAAGATGCTGCCTTTCTACCAAGCAGCCTTTCTCTCCAAGGCAGCTGACAATTAAGAGAAAATTAAGACATAGTAAACATAAGCTTCTTAAAAATAGTACTGAAACAGATGGGGATTCACCACTGATCTACTGTGGAGAGGATGATGTATAATATCCTCTCTTCTCCTTAGATTTTACTGCTGCTCTTCAGAAGGTTCTGCAATGGTTACAAAAGAAAACAGCCTCCTATCACCAAACTGCTACCTAGCAACCAGATACAGGAGCAATTCCATCCCCTGAGGCTGGAACATTTCCACACCTAAGCAGCTGGACAGTCTGCATTTCCCAGCAGCACTGGGGATTGATCTTTCACGCTCTCCAAAAGCCAAAAAGACCACCCCAATTCCAGCCCTTGGGACTCCACCACCCGGGCCTTCACCTTTCACAAGTGTAGCACTCGCACAATTCATTGTTCTCCCCAAAGAAGCCGTCACCATAGAAGCATGTGATCTCATCATCGGGCTCGATGTCCCGCAGCACCTTGACACAGGCTGTGTTTCCATCCATTGGGACAAACTGCAGCACAAAGACAAACAAGGTAGGAAGGGAAGGCGCCACAGGAAGTGGAAGAATGCCAAGGCTGAAGAGGTTCTTCCTTGAGGGTGTGGAGATGCAAACGACTCCTGCTCCCAAATCCCAGGTGACTGAGCTCCCAGCCACAAATCCTGTATTTCACAAGGCATTAATTTACTTTCAGCGAAATTCATAACACTTGGCTCCTATACCCTTCTGGCATGCATTTCCCAGAAGCAGCATACTAGATGTTTAAAAAAGAAGCTGAAAAGGGTTATTCCTTCAGGACGCAGCCTAGGGATAATTAGATCATGTTTCTAGGTCTTATGATGGTAAAGAACTATCTGGCACACAGCATCCTATCAAGTACAGAGCTCTGGCACTTTGAATAAGGAACACCATCTCCCCTAGAATTATAGTAAAGTGACTTACCTTACAGTTTGGCCTACAGTCTGAGTGGTTCCACAGTGCAGGCCAAATTGCAAAGGGTGAAGGAGGTAAGGTGGAGCATGGAGAGAAAGGGGTGGGGGGAGAGAGAGAACGAGAGTGAAGATGGATACAAGTTAAACATAGTACAGTCTCTCTTTACATCTCAGCACCAAACTGAAGTGAAGGAAGTCTGATATTGTATTTTCAGTCATGCATGCTGCTTTCATTAATCACAATCATGAGTCTGGGGAAATTTCACTAAAATCTTGATTTTTAACTACCATAGAAGTCCATGGAAGCGTATTTGTGGCTCCCAAGCAGACTCATATCCAGATGCTGATCGCACTCATGTCTTAAACTCTGGGCTAGGAAGCTAAGCAAGAATTCCAGTGGATTTGGGAGAGGGGAGGAATAGGAGAAAACTTCCAAGAGAGTTGTGCAGGGCCTCATTTCTTGCCTTTGGCAGAGGGGCTCAAACATTTGACATAAAAATTGCAGTGATTTCAAGATAATTTGACTACTAGAAGCCTCCACTAAAGTGGTCTTCCCGGCAATTAATAACTCTGGGTGGGGATGAAAGTGGGAAGACACTTCCTTCTGAGATAGCCAGCAAATAAATAGGCTGTTAACAGGCAGTTAGAAAGGCCAACTGCAATGGCAGGGGTGCAGGTCACTATCTGCCTCTGCAAGCCGGGTTGCATCAGCGGGCATGGCTTTCTCTAAACAGGCTCATTGTTCCAGTCCCACTGCCACAGGAAGTCATTGCCTGCCTACTGCACCCATTAGGACTTACTGCCTTTCTATGTAGTCTAGCTTTTGTGTTGGGGATGTATTGTAGCTCTGTGCATGCAGAACTAGCATTATTTAGCCCAGATCCCGCAGCCCTCCTACCTTGACACTTGGGGCAACCTTTCTTGCTTCTTTCTTGCTAAAATATTTGAAAATTTTTGCTTAGAAATCAAGTTATGCAATAATAGAAAATCATAATGGAACATTTTATTTTTCATGTCCTAATTTTGAATTGGTTTTACACAATTTCTTTGCACTCGTGCTGCCATGGAATGTCTCTTAAGGGTCTCTAAAAGGTAAAGGTTTCCCCTTGACATTAAAGTCCACTCATGTTTGACTCTAGCGGGTGGTGCGCATCTCCATTTCCTAGCCAAGGGAGCCAGCGTTTGTCCGCAGACGGTCTCCATGGTCATGTGGCCAGTATGACTAAACACCGAGGTGCAGGGAACACTATTACCTGCCCACCAAAGTGGTACCTTTTTATCTACTTGCATTTGCATGCTTTCGAACTGCAAGGTTGGCAGGAGCTGGGACAGAGTACGGGAGCTCACCCTGTCTGCAGTTTCGAACTATCGACCTTTCAATCAACCAGCCCAGCAGCTCAGCAGTTTAACCCACTGCGCCACCACATCCCTCCCAAAACACAAATTTTCATGGATACATTTTACTGAAGCAACACATGTATTCTAAATAATTTACAGGATAAATAGATATGTTTTATTCAGTATTGGAATATATCTTATAAGGTTATATTATTCTGTACTAGAAATACATTCATTTTTAATTGATCAATGAAAACGGATAAAGGAAAACAATCTGCCATAACATTTTCCATACGAATAAGAATGTGCAGGGTGCAGAAACTGTGGGAGGTAGGGAAAATGAAACAAGGATTGAGCAGCAGAGCCAGAGCTTGTTGGAAGCATCCACATACCATGATTAATGAAGGCTGCAGGCCCCAACCAGAGCTGGGCACACTGTTTC
Organism: Varanus salvator macromaculatus; assembly: GCA_023646645.1. NCBI lineage: Eukaryota > Metazoa > Chordata > Lepidosauria > Squamata > Varanidae > Varanus > Varanus salvator. The sequence goes on along the minus strand of JAIXND010000666.1, from coordinate 29,993 downwards.
CGTGTGGAGTACATGACGCTGAAGTCATTTTCACCTGTCCGCAGGAGGCTCTCATCCGGCTCAGTCAGCTCTGCAATGTAGCCCTCTAGGAGCTCCAGCTTGTCATTCTTTCTCCTTAAAGGTGAGGAGGGAAAATGGCCTCAGAGAACAGTATGGTTCTTGCTGTTACAAACCCCAAGGAAGTGCAGCAAGTGAAGGTGATGAATAGGTTCGTGTCCGCTTAACCTGGCACAAAGTCGGGAAGGGGCCCTTTTTAGTGGTGGCGCAGCCCCAGCTGCAGAATGTTCTCTCCATCAAGATTTCCCAGCATCTGCTTGGTGGTATTTTCAGTACCACCCAAACATACTTTTGTTTTGCCCAGTCTTTCAAAAGTCAATGTATTGCTGGGATTGCTTGAAATTTAAAGATTTTTTTTTTTTAAATTCCTGGTTTCTGGAACTTTTGATGACACTTTTTAGATTCTTGTTATTCTAGTGTATGTGCACATTTCAATGTTTTATTTTTTACTGGTACTGTAAGACACACACAGTACTTAATTATTGGGTGACATACAAATAAATATTTGAAAGATAAAAAATAGCAAACATGAAGGAAGAATGTCACAAAGCCATGAACCTACCATGATTTTGTAGAGACGACTCGGGCCCCATTTATTTCCAAGGAATACCGACTGCAGCGCTTGATGGCAAAACCACTCTCAGGAAGGAAAATACGAAGGTAGCGAAATATCTGGGGGACAGATAAAAAAGAGACCACCAGTCCGACTGGGTTCCCAGGCAATCCTCCCAGTTACACGAACACAGTCATCCTGGTTCCCATTCCGTTCCTCTCTCAGAATGCTATACTATTCTCTTAGTTTTCCTTTCCATCTCCTGGAAAATAGGAGAAAAATACGCACGAGTTTTGGAACTGTCTGCTGTGCCTAAGTTGTCTCTATGGGGATAGGTCCTATAGGTTCCAAACCAAATCTATGGTCAACTTAATTTATCTTGGATAACTTTACATCCAGGACTTCTCCCCATATATGCGTAATCCACAGTGGCATAGTATATTATATGAAACCAGTCCTTAACTTAGTCTACCTTTTCATAGATACAGGCTTTTAAAAAGCAACTAGATTTCCCTCATCGTGCGCATGTCCATCTTCCCCAGCACCTAGAAAGGGGGGGAAGTGAAAAGATTCTCAAAAAAGCCAGGGTCTTTTTTGAGGACCCTCAAAAAAGCCAGGGTTTTGCTTTCTGTCTTTTCAAAAAGACAAAAAGCAAAACACACACACACACGCACACACACACACAAACTACTCTGAGGACCTTGCCACAAATGAAGTGATGTAGCAGCCAAGGCCTTTTTGTAAGCAAAGTTCACTCATGGCTTTGGTTTCTCCTGATTACTTTGATTACTGACTTTTTGACAGCTGCCAAGACAAAGCAAAGTGACAAAGAAAGGTCTTGACAACCTCTCTTGGCCAATGCCCACGGGGTCTGCCTGATGCACTTGGACAGCAGACCCTCCCCTGGACACTGCCCATGTAAGGCATGCCATTTCAGACCCACAAAACTGCAAAAGTGCTTAAGTGTGTACTCGTGCAAGTCCAACTAAAATAATAAATAGTGTACAATTGGGGCATAAAAATTATTTAAAACAAGGATGACGAACCAGTGACACACCCTCCAATGTGCCACTTGGCTGCCACCAGCTGTCACTTCAGCTGTTTGAAGTGTTTGCCACTAGCTGTCAAACAAGAGATCCCTTTTTGTGATCTCTACATGGCAAGGGATTCTTTGCTGATCTCACCAAGTAGCTGACTGGTTGGTTTCAGTTCACTGGGGTTGATCACCCAACTTCAGATAATATGGTAGCTCACCGTGGGTACAACACCCTATCAGCTGTCTGGATGACTTGGATTCACACCACACAACAATCCACCATGTTCAAAGAAGGAAATTATGGTGTATCAAAAAGCTGAAATTTTATAATCAGTCCTTGGTAGAAGCAAAATTTCTGAGTCAATAATAAAGTACAAGTGATGTTAGCATTGAGCTGAAGTGAAATCAAAGAGAAAACAACTTTAGCACAAGTTGCTGGGTTACCAGCAAGATATTTGCAGCTTCAGTCAGACTATAAAAACAGACTTGGCTACATGAACATAAGCTTGGTAGGGGATGGAGAAACTTTGAGATCCACTGATCAGTTTGACTGATACTAATCAAATATGTCATGGATGCAGAGTAGTGGGTCATAACTAGAGGGAACATTAGATGTTAAACAACACTAATACGTGCATAGACGGCTCTATCAATTTATGTCACACCAGGCACCAGTCCTTACATTGGAAACCCTAGATATACAAGGGCCCATTATGCTGAAATGATTATGTATGGCTCAAAACCCATAGTAGAAGCAACCAGAGGGGAGGCAATCCTGGAGTTAGTCATAGGCGGAGTTGATCTGGATATAAATGTTGCTGAGTCATTAGGTAACAGTGACCACACTGGCATCAGATTCTGTATACAGTTAGGTGAAAGATGGCCAAGGAAGTCAAACAAATTTGTGTTTGACTTCAAAAGAAGAAATTTCCCAAGAGTAAGGGGAACTGGTTAAAGAGAAGCTAAGGGAACCAAGAAGATGAATTCGCTTTATGGTGCTTGGGGATTACTCAAAATACTATAACAGAAGTGCATAAAATATGCACACAAGTTGGGATAGGCAACTCTCAGTCCAGGAAATCACCAGCTTGGTTAGCAAGTAGTCAAGAAGGCCATTGGGGAGCAGAAAGCTTCCTTCAAGAGACTGAAGTCTTGTTCAAATGAAGAGAAGAGAATAGAAACAAGAAACCGGTTTGAGGAGCCTATCGTTAATAACATCAAGTGCAATAATAAGGAATTCTTTAAATATATCAAAAGTAGGAAAACAGCTAGAGAAGCAATTGGACCATTTGGACAATAATGGAAATAAAGGACCAGTAAAGGGGGACAAGGAGGTTACAGAGAAGCTGAATGAATTCTTTTCTGCAGTCTTCAAAGCAGACGAAGCTGAGCGTATTTCTGACCCTGAGCTTATATATTCTGGAAGGGAATCTAAGGAATTAAGGAAGATAACAGTGACCAAGCAAAAAGGTCTCCTTCATTCAATGTCAGCAAATCAACTGGTCCAGACAATATCCATCCTACAGTGCTTAAAGAATTAAACATGAAATAGTAAATCTTCTTATCAGAATTTTTACTGTCCCTGAAAACAGCCATTGAAGCAGAGGATTGGAGAATGGCCAATGTCAGACCAATTTTTAAAAAGGGAAGTGGAGTTGAAATTACAGGCCAGGTAGTTTAAAATTCATTCTGGGTAAACTGTTTACATACATAATTAAAGACAGAACCAGTAACCATAAAGAGCAGTGATGGCAAACCTTTTAGAGACCAAGTGCCTAAACTGCAACCCCAAACCCACTTATTTATCACAAAGTGCCAACACTACACTAAAAACTGAATACTGAGGTTTTAGTTTAGAAAAAACAATTCACAGCCAGACCGGCCATACAAAAGCTCGGATGAGTGGCAGCTAATGAGTTGCAGCTTGTGACATCATTGCCTGGCGCCGCAACTCCTTTCTGAGCATGCACATGGCCCCTATATGTGCTGCTATCCGATGCTTGGCTACTAGGGCAATGCTGGCGCGATGCGGCTTGAGTGTCAAAAGAGAGGGCTCTGCATGCCCACTGTGGCACGCGTGCCATAGGTTCACCACCACTGCCCTAACCCTAATATAGAGCCAAAGTTCCATTGAAAAGAGGGCAATTTTGAATAAGCCTTCCTTGAGTAGCTTTTTCTGCACAGCTCAACATTTCTGCCCATTCTAAACACACTCCAACCACCAAACCATACCAGGACACCTCATTTTGCTAACCCTAACCCTAACCTGGTGCACACCCCTAACCCTAATATAGGGGTAGAATACCATTGAAAAGAGGGCGATTTTGAAGAAGCCTTCCTTGAGTGGCTTTTTCTGCACAGCTCAACATTTCTGCCCATTCTAAACACATTCCAACCATCAAAACCATGCCAGGACACCTCATTTTGCTAACCCTAACCTCGTGCACACCCCTAACCCTAATACAGGGCTAATGTTCCATTGAAAAGAGGGCGATTTTGAAGAAGCCTTCCTTGAGTGGGTTTTTTGCACAGCACATTTCTGCCCATTCTAAACACACTCCAACCATCGAAACCATACCAGGACATCTCATTTTTCTAACCCTAACCCTATCCTGGTGCACACCCCTAACCCTAATACAGCACTAACGTTCCATTGAAAAGAGGGCGATTTTGAAGAAGCCTTCCTTGACTGACTTTTTCTGCACAGCTCAACATTTCTGCCCATTCTAAACACATTCCAACCATCAAAATCTTCCCAGGACACCTCGTTTTGCTAACCCTAACCTGGTGCACACCCCTAATCCTAATGCAGGACTAACGTTCCATTGTAAAGTGGGCGATTTTGAAGAAGCCTTCCTTGAGTAGCTTTTTCTGCAGAGCTCAACATTTCTGCCCATTCTAAACACATTCCAACCATCCAATTAATGCCAGGATGCCTTGTTTTTCCAACCCTAACCCTATCCTGGTGCACACCCCTAACCCTAATACAGCACTAACGTTCCATTGAAAAGAGGGCGATTTTGAAGAAGCCTTCCTTGAGTAGCTTTTTCTGCACAGTTCAACATTTCTGCCTGTTCTAAACACATTCCAAGCATCAGAACCATGCCAGGACACCTCCTTTTTTAAACCTTAACCCAGTGATGGTGAACCTTTTAGAGGCCTAGTGCCCAAACTGCAACCCACAACCCACACTGCAATAAAACCTGAAAACTGAGGTTTTAGTTTAGAAAAGACAACTCACAGCCAGTGCAAGCATGTGTGTGTGTGTGTGTGTGTGTGTGTGTCTTGGCAGCGCACTGACCAGCCACGCGAAAGCTTGGACAAGTTGTGGCTAATGAGTTGCGGCTTGTGACATCATCGTCTGGCATCGCTACTCCTTTCCAAGCATGCCCATGGCTGCTCTCTGATGCTCGGCTGCCGGGGCAATGCAGGGGTGACTTGGCTCGTGTGCCGACAGATAGGGCTCTGCATGCCTGCTGTTGCACACATGCCATAGGTTCGCCACCACTGATATACAGGGACAATCCCTGATGAGAAAAACTCAGGATAGCTTCAGTAAGGGGAAGTTTTGTCTCACAAAAGGCTTTTGGCAAAGCCCCTCAACAAAGACTTCTGAGAAAACTAAACAGTCACAGGATAAAAGGGGAAATCCTTTACTAGCCTGTTAAATAACAGATCACTAACTGGTTAAAGACCAGAAGACAGAGGGTGGGAAGAAATGATGATTTCTCCCAGTGAAGAGATGTCACCAATTCTTTTCATCCTATTCATTAATGGTCTGGAATTAGAAGTAAGTAGTGAAGTGGGCAAGTTTGCTGATGACACAAAGCTATTTAGAATGGTCAAAACCATAAAGCATTGTAAGAAACTCCAATTGGGATCTCAGCAAGCTGGGGGAATGGGCATCTAAATGGCAAATACAGTGCAGTATAAGCAGGTCTAAAGTATTGCATGTTGGGGTAAAATATCCCAATTCAAAGTACAGGGTGAAGAGATCAGAACACAGCAAAAAGGGGTCTTTGAGTAGTAGAGGGCAGCTTGATGAAAACTTCAGGCCAGCACACAGCCACTGCAAAACAGACAAACTCCAAGCTAGGCATAATTAGGAATGGAATAGAAAATATTACTCCCTTTGAACGAATCTGGGTTGCGACTGCACTTAAAGAGTATTGTATTCAGTTCTGGTCATCTCACCTGAATAAGGACACTACTAAACTGGAAAAAAAATATAGAAAAGGGCAACAAAAATTATCAAGTGGTTGGAGTATTTCTCCTATGAGGATCGGCTACAGAAGCTGGGAATTGTTCAGCTTAGAAAAATGGTAAGAGGAGACATGCTAGAAGTCTAAATTATGCAAGGAGTGGAAAAAATGGAGAGATATTTTTCCCCCTTTCCCACAACACTCAACCCCCAGGGTCATCTTATGAAGCTGACTGGGAGAAGATTTAGGACAGACAAAAAACTGTACTTCTTCACACAATAGATAGCTAAATTGTGGAATACTCTGCCGCAGGTAGTAGTGATGGACTAATACAAAAAGGAATTGGCCAGGCTCATGGATAGTGGAGACTATCTGTGGCTACTAGCATTATTGGCTATGGGCTGCCTCCTTCACCAGACATGGCATGCCTGCATACACCTGCTTGGACAGACAAAGGTCTTGCACCATCCTGCTTGAGTGATTCAGTGAGCAACTGGTTGCCACCATATGAATGGAGTACTAGACTAGATGGAACATTAGTCTGATCCAGCATGGTTTTTCTATTGTCTATTGAGAATGCTGAAGCCGTAAGAATGAGATATTGCTGGTAATGGACCTGAAGAAAATAGGGACAGCTCCTATTTGGGTTGGCTGAATGCGTTTACCACTGGTTATTTCATTACCCTACTGTTCATACAGTTTGTATGATATGTGTGAATCCCAAGATTTTTAAAAAAATCTATTAACATTTTTTCCAGTAAACTTCCAAACTTTGTTTGGTTTCTTTTTACTGTAGTCCTTTTTTATTCACCCCCATTTAATAGCCAACCTCCACACTATCTAGACGTGAATATTTCAGACCTAAGAAACAAGTTAGTTAGCAGGCTGGTTCAGTGGAAGCAACCGGAGGGAAAAAAGATTTTAACCTGGTGGCAATGGAAAAGGCCACTAAAAGGAAAGCGCAAAAAGGAATGGAGCACATTATTTTGCCTAAGTTCATGTCCACACATGGAACATAAGGAAAAGGCATCTCAGCTAGCAGGGATGCAAGAGATAATGAATACAGAGCCCAACCTACAACAAACATGCAGAAGCCAAAATTAAACCTGAGGAGAGACAGAATGAAACCAGTTAAACTAAAGGACAGACATCTTAAGGTTTAATGACCATGACAGTGTTCACACATAAAGATTCTGGCTTAACATTCATTACTATAATGGTGCAGGCTGCCCAGTTGCCCAGAGTCTGAAATCGTAATTCAAATTCAAATCGTAATCCTGATTTGTTAGGGAAGTGACAAGCTGAGACTCAGACACAAGGGGAAGTTTTTGCTTTCTCCTTAGTTTCTGACTAGTTTAACCACTCCTGCTTGCAGGAGGAGCCAGAGTTCTGGCTTACTGTTACATCCCCACACAGACACTATACAGCAGACTTGGAAACATGAAGCATTCAGGAGCTTCTCACCATGAATACAAAGAGATAAGAGCCACAGGGGAACATTCATTACTTCTCGAGAAGGCTGAGACCACTAAGCAGCACAGCTGTTTAGGAAAGCCCACAAATGATTGAACAAGGACTAGAAAATTGCATCAACATACCCAATTAAAGTAGATGGAGATGGGTAGCACTACATGCTTAATTCAAGTGTCATATTGTTATATTTTAATTTTAGTTGATGTGCAGAGGCACATATAGTAAGACTGCAATAGGTACAACACCCTGGGCCTTTTGTGAGATTGGCAAGGAGGGGCACATCATGGCCAGGCAAAGCAGATACTGGAGAGAGTCCACTGGAGCAGGGGAATTAGGGGCCAAACTAGATGTGAGGCAATTGCATTTCTCACATATGTTTTTGTCCTGCTGTCATATAAAGGGCAGGGTGGGGAGAATGGGGAGGCTCTGTTCATACAAATACAAGCACCCAGAGGAGGCAGACAAAACCTTGCTACCTCACTAAGCCAAACTTTGCTCTGTAATTTCTTCCTGGCCTGGGAGGGGCTTCAGGAAAGGACCCTGCTCAGTTTGTTCTAATGGGGAAATGTAGCCTCGGGACCAAGAGAGGTCTCTGCCTCCCAGTGTTTTAACCACTCACCTAGTTAAAACCAAATGGCTCCTTCTGGGAGCACAGAATGCCCTGTCGGTCCTCCAGCAGGCAGCTGCATGGTCACACAGGACATCCGGAAGGCAATGCTCCCTCTTACATATCCCACATAGAAACCAGAAGAGCTGGTTTTCTCTACTACCAGTCCGCTGTTTTTATTCTACAAGAGAAGCAGGTGGGCTGATAATAAAGGAACAGAGCGATCCATGTCTTTACCACCACCTTATTTAGTTCTATGCTAGGAGTGCAGGAAGGACCTTTGCCTCCAGTGCACCTAGCTGAGAAACATGGTAAGCTAGCAGTGGAGGAACACAAAAATACACCTTTTTCATCAGCTTGCTGAGCTTCTATGTATCTCCTCTGCCAAGTCCCCCTATGAGTAAAAGGCAAGAGGATCCCCTTTTTCACAGGAGTAACTTTGAGGGCTTAATTTATTTACAGGGCTACTGTAATAAGACACACACACACACACACACACACAGGGTATAGATGAACAGGGCAAGCGCATGTTTAACATATATGCACTTGCTCCATACATCTAATCTGGGGGAGAAAAAAAGAAGGCATTGAATTAAAAGACTTTTCAGTTACTTATACTTGCAGGGTTTAAGTGTTACCATTAATACATTATACAGATTGTTGGTTAACTTCATAGATTTGAAGTAAAAATTACTACACAAGCTGCCCTGCCAGGGTTGGGCATCATTCCCACCCACTGCGCAAGCCACCAAGAGACAGAGTTGTACGTGAGTCTTGAAGGCAGCCTCCTGCTGACGGCTCCGATTCGCAAAGTAGTGGCAGGCCCATCCACCCTGCATCAAGGACTGATAGGCTGCTTCTAGGTCCTTTCGCTTCCGGAAAGCTTCCACCGCCTCCCGCAAATGGTGCTTCCTTCTGATAGGTGGGAGAGGGCTGCAGGAATGAAAGAGAGAAGGGTCTGCCCTGAAACACTCTGTTCTCTTTACGTGGTCCCTGCTCATGATGCCCCAATATCCCAGCAGTACTGCCTGTAACAGACCTGCACTCTAAAAAGTCAGGCCTGGCTCTCCAGCTCTTCAAAATGCTTGCTTCACTTGCCATTAATGGTTAGTTGCTTACAATGGTACAGCAGAGCTTCTGTCAGTGTTCCCTGGCCCTGACAGTCTGCTTTCACACCACTAAGGATCTTCCCTTTCTGATATCAAGGATGGCTCAAGAAACACGCACACAACACATCTGTGGCCTTGAATGCTCCTTATCAGCCATTATTTCTGCAGGAAAGGGCAGTAATGAGCCTCTGCTTTGTGAGGGAACTTCGGTCATCCAGAGAGGAATACTCCGTACTAATCCATTGTATTTATTTCTTAGCACCTGTGTAAACAGTATTACTCTTGTAACCATATCTTTAAATCGGATAGAATGCTGTATGCATTATGTGGAATACCCTAAGTTTGTGATCTACAAAAGCTAGCCACTTATTTTATGCTCTGGTTCAGACTGATTTCAAGGGAGATTCTACTGTTTCTACCTGAACCCAGCTGATTGGAATCCTACCTTGCAGAGGTCCCCACGGTGTGGTGTAAGGGGCTGTTGCAAAATGTTTTGGAGGTCTAGCTAGCTTTAGATATTATTGCAATAATAAATAATCTCCTTCTTAGTAAACCTGGAGTTGCCACACCACTTTCCCAAAAAACCCCCTGCTGCTCACAGCCAAGGCAACACAGCATCCCATGTTGCAAAGTACCGTATTTTTGCTCTATAAGACGCACTTTTTCCCCCGCAAAAGCAAGGGGAAATGTCTGTGCGTCTTATAGAGCGAATATGTGTGTGCAGTAAGTCTGTCAGATGTGCAGCCCATGGAGAAGTGATGGTAATGTGCCTGTGATTATGTGCCCATTTGATTCAGAATTTTTTTTCTTGTTTTCCTCCTCTAAAAACTAGGTGCGTCTTATGGTCAGGCGCGTCTTATAGAGCGAAAAATACGGTAATTTTTATGAGTCTTTCAGATCCTACTGCTCACCTTACATTCATTTTATGCGTCTTAAAGCCAAGATAGGAGTCAAGAACTAGTGTTGTAGCCAGGTCATCATTCTCACATAGCTCCTTTGCAGTCACCCGAGTGGAACCCATTTTCCTTCCAAAACCATGCTGTACTCAGCCCTACTACCTGCAGGGGAGAAGCAGGACAGTTAAGGACACAAATAAGGAAATTGGATACAACCTGTTTATCTACTTTTCTAATAATGCCTCTGTACTGGATCTTAAGAAGCCACTTAGTTGGAGCTCATGCACATACTCACTCTAACTTAACCTTCCTGTGAATTCTAAAGAGAGATGAAGATCTTAGAGAAAACCTTCCCCATCACCCAGCCCAGGTTTTTTCCCATGTGCTGAAAATGTCCACAACTGTATCTCTAGTGTGGTTCCCATTCATTAGCTGCTATACCATCTCTCATCTGTCCCCTCACCTCCAAATTTGTTCTCAATACTCCAAGCCAAGCATTTTCCACAGGCTTTATTTCTACACAGTCCCTTCTATAAGCATTGACTTTATATTGAACATGACAACAACTTAACTGTAACTACATAAATCATATCACAATTAGAAGTACCATGAAAATTCTGAAATCATTGAGATCCACATTCTCAGGAAGTGCAAAAAAAGGATGTAAGAGAAGGATATCAACTGTGCAAGTTTCCTAGGAGATGGGCTGCATAGAGTAGAGGACAATGCATGGGCTGGATTCGCACATAACAGCAAGCAGTCCTAGGTTGTTTCCATGGTGTGTATTTCTGAGCCTGGATGTGCCTGACAGACTATTCAATGGTTTCTGTATTAGTGTGGTTTCTACCCTCCTTGCTAAGTCCTTCCACTGTTGCCATGTATCCCATCAGTCACTATCCCTAAAATTCAGTCCCACACTGGATGGCTGGAGTCCCTCTTACAGCTGCTGCTCTCTCCTGGGAACTCCATGGTAGCTGTATAGCAGCACCATGGAAACCTTGAGGCTACCAAGACAGATTCCAGCAGAATTAGAGCAAAAGACAGGGCTGGAAAAGGATTGAACATTCACAGGGCCTAATGCTGAGGTCTCCCCATCTCCAGCAATAGCCCTGCATAGACCAGCCTGCTTAGAATCCTAGGCACCAAGTGATCACATCTACAGACACATTGGATTTTCCAGCCATGAAAACTGACACATCGACAGTACACATACTTTTCTTGAAGCAACTGTTTGTGTAGGAAAAAGGTAAGTGTGAGCTTCCTGGTTGGGTCATAGCTCAGAAAAGGACCATCAGTCATTCCACTACTGACTCACTGCATGTTGCTCCAGACAACATTCGTGAGCTACAGTCAGAAATACACTTCATTGCTTTATTTAAGAATACAACTCTTTCATTGAAGACATGATTCTCAGGAAAATCAATCTGAACAAAACTTAGCAACACCTTCAATAAATCTTAACACAAGAAATTGGGATGTTTTTGGTCCTAACCCTAGGTCTGCTAATTGATTCATTCCCCCATTTTAAATCATCAGAAGAGCCGTTTTATCCCACATACCCAAGTCAGGCTCTGGCTCCCAGAAGTTTCTTCAAAGCAAGGCTAATGTTCCCTAAAGTGCTCCAGGTGGCATCTGAGCAGGTGATACATGAAGAACACTGTCCCGCATGACTACCACTCTAACCCTTATTTTGGCACCATAAGGAGCTACTACACAAACACATTAATACGAGTCTGTCTGTCCCAGGTTTACCATGGAACAGTCCACCCTAAAATGACTGGACAAATCAGTAACTGTCATTACCTGAATTAACAGGCCCCAAATAACTCTTAGCATTATAAGGGAGGGATATGAATCAAGTACCAAGTCCCTGCTTCACAGCCAGCAACCAATCTCTGTATTCACTCCCTAAAAGAGGGGTGGGGAACCTTTGGCCCACAGGGTTCCCCCATCCAGTTTGCAAGTGTTTTTGTGCTGTCATCTCTGATTGGAGATACAGTGCTATTAAATGCAAAGTGTTTACTTTGCAGGTGAGAGCCCTGCTGACCTGTGAGTACAGCCACAGAGGCTTAATATTTGGCAAGTTATATGAAAGTGCTGCTAAGTAATTCCATCCTTCCTGCCTCTGAAAAAAAACATGCTATGCCTTATCCTCCTTATTTCTGAGTAGGTTTAAAATAATAATAATCATAGTTAGCCCTGTACATTTTAACTATAGCCCCATTCCCAAGGAGAATATGACCCCTGATAACATTCCACATTTTGTAATTCGGTCATTGTGCTGAAAAAGGTTTCCAGTCCTTGCCTGCAAAGGGTAAACATAAACCCATGCCATAGCTTGGTTGAGACCAAGACAATAATGTGAAATAAGAACAATGAGCTTTATTTGATCTCATTCTGGATTGATACCAGATCAATAAACATAATGCTTTAGATAAGCAGGACACAAAATCAAAACTAATTGAACAAAGATGGCTGGTTGTAACTTCTAAGAAGCTGCAGCACAGCAAGTAAAGACAGGCTAACCAAAAGCCTTACTTTAAGTGACTTGCCTGAAAAGCTGATGCAGTGGCATGGCTGGCTTCAGGATACTGAGTAGAGGTAATATAAAAGTCAGCTGCTGTGATCTATCACCCTTCAGGAAGTAAGCCAAGAAGGTAGGTTGGGGCCTGGATGCAACAAAAGATCAGATACAGGGTCACAAAGTATCTTAAAATTGCCACAATGTCACTCTTCATAACTTGACTCACTGTAAACAGTGCCCAGCTTGCTGCTTGACAAGGAAAGAAAGCAAGCTTAGTTCACCGTCAATCAGTTGTGGCTTATTCAAGCACTGATAATAGGCATGCAAATTCATGAAATTGATTTAGAACAAAGGATTTCTGGTTGCCAAGATTTGTTCAACAAGTCATATAGGAAACAGCCCACATACAAATTACAACCACCTACCTGAATAAGCTAAGACTTTTCTTCTTCTTTGTGAGGATATCCAAAGAGAAAATCTACCTCCACCCAAAATGCTGTAACGTTTTAAACAAATCTTTGTCTACGGCTTCCAGTGGAACAACCATATGAAGACTGTTGCAGAATTATGGCACCTAATAAAATTATGGCTTAAGCTTTAGTGAACACCCTCTAATTCATCAAAAGCTTTCACAAAAGCTTATGCCACAATAAATTTGTTAAGTTGCCACAGCTCTTTGTTGACTTTGTCTTCAAAGCTCTTTAGGAACCAGGAATGTCATTTACAACTGGCTAGGACACAAGAGAAGAATATTTACATGCAAATTCATGCTCACCATACCTGAGCCAGAATTCCTTAGTTTTTGTCTTGTAGAAAGTCACAATAGGCAAACATAAATTTTCAGTTTGTTTCCCACCTTTTTCCTGTCCCATTTCCCAGCACCAGCACCAGCACAGAACGTAAGTTAGCTTCCCTGAGACAATATTATGAGAAACTTGCCAATTCAGGGTAGCAGTATAATTTCAATTACATCCTTATGCAAGCTATTTGATTCTTAACATGCTTTTATAAAAGTGGGTAACGGAACAGATAACAGTGCCTGCTTCCCACCACCTAAGGATGATTTGTGCTGGTCTGTTATTTGCAGCTGTGTTCAAAGATATCCTGTCTGTCCTGATAAATTCCAGTGTACCAGTTTGTTTATGAAATGTACAGGATATAGGTACAACTGAATCCCCACACTCACAGGTAAACCATGGTAGCATACTTTCCCTCCCAGTGAGTTTCAGTCACAAGTCACCTCAGTAGCATAATTAGCCTTACCAGGTGCAGGTTGTTTCAATGTACTGAACTGGCAACCCTTTTATCCATATGATAGTGCTGAAACAAGATGAGTGAGGTCTAACTTCAAACTGAGAAGACCCAAATTCAAATTTCAGCTCTTTCTTTAAGTTCACTAGATGAGATTGGGCAAGTCAACATATCTCAAGCCTAAACTACTTTACAGAGTGTTGTAGGAGGGGGGAAATGATTCCATATGCCCCCTTAAATTCCTTAAAGAGGGACAGGAAGTAAAAATAACAATCTGACAAATGCCAAAGAGTTGCATAAATAATAAGCAATGTTAAGAAATCATTAAAGGACCAAATAAGCAAGGAAGCAGGTGCCTTGTACAGAACTGTCCTTCAAACAGCTTCCCACACCAGACTTCCTCATAACGTCCCACCATCACCAGTATACTGAGGACTTCATCCCCTTTCCTTCTCCCACATTTCTCTCCTTGCTTTCATCCTGTCTTTCAAGGGCAAGACTGAAGACCAAAACAGACGCAATAGTAGCTAATTGGTCATGTAAAATTCAGCACACAACCAATCACAGAAATGCATGTCAATTAATTTGTAGAATTAGCACAAGAGCTTTTCATCCATTTAAGGTCATTAACCCTGGCTTGCCCATAGGCTGCCATGAATGGCAATTTCACACACAGTGGTATGCTGTGGGTAATACTTACATGGGCAAGCACTTCATCAGCACCACCAGTATTATGTATTCTGATCCTGACTAGAAAAAGACTGACACATTGCAGATGGAAAGCTGCCGTATTTTGTGATGGACTTGGACCTGTGACTTATTTAACTCAAGAGCATCACTCTGAATATCCAACTTCCACTTAGGAGCTGCCATATCTCATGAACCTGGTAAGCATGGGTTATGTATGGGTTACATAACCCTCATATAATCCATAGTCTGTTCTAGAGTTATTCAAGGGTTGTTTAACCAGCCCAGAAAACACCAGATCTGCATAGCATGACAACCTCCAAGCCGGTGGTTGGATAAGCAAGATGACAGCCACATGTATCCCATACATGCTGCAGTTACCATGGTATAAATAAACCATGTTGAGCTATGGATTTGTGTGAACCAACAATATTTGTCAATTTCACCTAGTATTTAGTCTGATCAAAGGCACCACTCAGGCAGGGATTTTTTAAATTTTTTTTACCAATGTGCTACATAAAGTTCTTTAAACTGGAGATGTCAGAGATTAAACTTGTGACCTTCTACATATAAAGCAGTTACTTCACCACAATGTGGTGGGGGGGGGTTAATTGCTGGGAAGAAGACTCCCAATGGAGGCTGTCCGAGGAATGCAGGAGAGGCATGCGGCTTCTTTACCACTTTGCCCATACTGGTTATGAGAGAAAGGAAGACATGTGAAATATCCTAACTGTGCTGCAAAAGGAAAGGGGAGCACGTGCAATGCTGAAAACTTCAAGGGGGCATGCAAAACAGAAAGGGGGAGCTTCCCTCAATGTGAACTGAATTACTATGAAAGAGGGGGAAGGAAAGGGAGCACCCCCTTGGTACTTCAGGGGACAAAGATGTATGGCAAGGGAGGGAGTTGGGGGTGGGGGAATCTTTAGCGGTTGTTCGAGGAGGCACTTCATGCGGGGACTGTCCGGGGTGGAGGGGGCGCTGGGGGAGGGAACGGGGGTCCCGCTGGCATCTTGAGGAAGACGCTGCGCCCAAGTGCGAGGGCTGGAGCGAGGCGAAGCCCCTTCCACTCCGCCCGGCGCCCCTGGCCTCACGCGGCCCCTTCCCCCTCACACGCCGGCGAGACCCCGCCTGCCCCCGCCCAGCGCTCCCCTCGCTCGCCCCTCACCTCGCAGGACCCCGCGCGCAGCCCTCCCAAGTCCCCGCCCGCTCCATGCGCGCGCGCGCGCCCCCGCCCCGCCCCGCCCCAACGGACTTTCCCTCCCGAGCGCCACTTCCCTGCCCGCGTCCTCTTTCTTCCACAGACCTGCCTGCCAGACCGAGCGCACCGATTCTTACTCGCCGCTCTTGCTGCACCCGCCTCGCGCCACGCGCCCGCCCTGCTCCCCGCGCTATTTGCCCCTTTGAAAGCCTGTCACTTCCCGGCCCCGTCCTCGCAACGTGCCGTTGGGTACGCTCGCCCGTCAATCACCAGCAGTCCCGCCTTCTCCCCGTTGTGCCTCCATTGTGCCCCCGAAGCGGAGACGGGCGCCCCCCTCCTCCTCACACCCGTAGGCTCAGGGCTGATTGGCTCGGAGGGAAACGCCACTCGAAATTTGTCTCGCTCTGCTACTGGGTGGGAGAGGGACTTCTTGGCAATTTTCCTCCCCACTCTCACGTTGGACAGGGACGGCCCTCAGCCTATTTGATAACAATGGTGCCTGTCAAAATTATTCCCGCCTTCAAGAGTCGAATGAGGACGCGGCCCTGATTCTCAGTTCTCCATTCGAAGAATTTATTGTCTGTCAAATTTCACGCGTTCCTCCTTTCAGGAGAATCTCTGTCCCGCCCCATTCGGTACCTGCCAAAAATCCCTGAAACATTATCCTTCTCCCATTGGGGAAGCCGTGTTTCATGGCGGGGCCCTCACTGGCCAAGTGAAACGCTTATCAACGCTTAATGTGAACCATTGGGCCATCCACTGAGCTTGGCAGCAACCCTCTACTTCCTCATTTCCTATTGGATACTTGCCATTCTCGCTATCCATTGGCAAAGTATGGTGTCCTCCTAGATTTTATTCGCCTTAGCAGCAGTTGGGGAGGGGGTAAACACTGGCTGAGCTTCATTTCTTACTGGGTCATCACACTGTCTGTTATTGTCGATCCCGCTATTTTAAAATTCCCCGCCAACATACTGCCACTTTCTATTGGTCTGCCTAATCGACTGCGGTTTTCTCCGGTCAAGAGGTAAATATTACTGGTCAACCTGGTAGTCACTCAAGGAACTCCCGCCCATTAGCATTTATTCTGGTCTATGGCGTTCCGCCTGCTCACGAAAATAAGACTTATAGATATTAAAAAAACTAGAAGAGCCTCACATACACCGTACATAGAAACAGATTTAGGCTTCAGTGAAACTATTCTTCCGCTGCCCTGGGGCGGAAGTGACAGCTACCCACAAAAGTCACTGCAGGTATCCAGGATTCAATACAGTGGCATCTGACACCAGCCTGTGCCCACCCAGGACGGGAATTCTTGCACTTGATTCATGAGAAATATTTGATCTGAGGACATGATTAAAAATAGACCTGCCTCTGCAAACTGTAATGCCAAAACGGCCCAATATTCCCATATTTCAGTTTGGGTGTCCTGAGGCTGACAGAGTGACTTATGACAGCTCTGCAATGTAGTAGAGTATTAATACTGCAGATGGCAATGGCTTACAACGTACAGTGACAATGGACTGCAGTACAGTCCTGGGTGGTTTTATTTTGATTGCAACTAAGCATGCATTGGAATGAGGCTTTTAAGTACCCGAAGCAAAGCCCTTGGGTCCATTCTCAGACAGGAAAGCCTCCTGGGACTCAGACCAGCCTACCAGGTCCCAAAAGACACAGACGGCATTGCCTGGGACAAAAGACATGTTCTCAGAATGCAAGAATCCCAAACCCAGGAATTTGCTCTGAGTGCCAGAACTTAAGGGCCTTTCTGTACAATAATCCTCCCCCAGTTGCCCCAGGCTTTCTGCATTTCAGTTTAGGACAGGATGGAGGCAAGGTGGTAATTCCTGTTATTCAGTCATTAGAAATTCTTGCCAATCGACCACAAATTACCCAAACATTAATTTATTTTTAATTTATATTTCACCTGTTCCCAATACTAGAACTCAAGGCAGCTTGCATAAAAAACATCAATAATGAAAAAATAAATAGAAATATATAAAAGATAAAGATATAATTAAACCGATAGAATATTAAAATGTATTTTGTACATTATTTTCTTGACCTACTTTTCCTTTCAGTACATTTGGTGTCAAAACATCTGCCTCCAGGCTTATCTTTATAAATTCTGACCTTGTTGGCAAAGATTTATTTTATATTTTTGACCCTCTTGTGTCTCTCCAAGCAAACTGTGACTGACCCTTATTGTTTGATCATCAAGAAAAGTATTATGTTCTTCACAGATGCATCAGGCTACAACTTGGCCTTGAAGCCTGGGAGTGATGGGAGCTGCAATGAAAAACCTTTGGAGGTCACCAGGTTAAGGACGGTGGAAGGGACAAAGGACACTGTTGGGGTGACTGACGGAGGAAAGCTGAGAGCTAAAGGCAAGAGGCATCACAGGGCCCAAGATGCCTTTCCAGAGAGGCCTCCACTTATGCCGAGAGTGGCATATGATTTGGCCTACGTTTCCCATCAGTACTAGCCAGCACAGGTAGCGGTAAAGGATGCTAGCCATTGCAGGCGAGGCAACGGCTGGAACATTAGGGGAAAGCCCAAGTTCCTCACCCCGGGCTGCCCGTCCTCTGCGTGCACACTGGCAAAGCAAGCCACTTCGATACGCATTTCAGTGCTCCGAAGGACGCCAAACGCGGGCAGCACCGCCGCCGGCGCCTCTCGCCCCGACGCACGACGGCGACCGGCGAGAAGACAGCCCGGGCGAGCCGGCCGCGCGCAGCACCCGCGCTCCGGATGCGTCCCCGCAGGAAAGACATCCTGCCTCCGCCTGGCGCCCTCGAGTGGACGTGGTCGGCACAGCAGCGGGGGAAGACCTCGCTGGGGGCAGTGAAGATTTTCCACGGGAAAAAGTAGAAATGCAAAGCGAGTAACTGTTGCAGTGCAGGACTCGAACCTCGGCATTCCTGCCCTTCCTATGCTTCTCTTTCTTTTTATTTATTAAATTTGTGTAAAAGCCGCCCATTAGCATCATTCTCTCTGGGTGGCCATTTCAATAAAATAATAATAATATTAATAAAATGATGCAATTAAAACATTGTAACAAGTAGACAAAAACAATTTATAATGTAAATTATAAATCGACAAAATGTAAAAAATAATTAATTAACAATCAGTGCTGTCATATAAATAGTTTAAGGGGATGCATTCAAAAAGGAATGTTTTTGTCAGTAGGTGCCACTTCTGGTTTCATTTGAAGCTTGATCATATTGTATTTATTTATTTATTTATTATTTATGTATTTAAACTCTTTCTATGCCATCCATTACTAAAAAAGTCTCTGGATGGCTTACAAGGTACAAAAACCAAGAACAAAACCATAAGAACAACACACATGGCACACGGCATCTAAAATAGTAATAAAAGCAAGGATAAAACCAATGAATTGTTAAAATCATCTTTATCATTCAAAATTTGATCAAGGAACTTTGATTACTTCAGTTCTGGAACAGAACGGTCTTGTTTTGGGGCTTCTTGCTGCAAAAGTGGGGGTGACTTTCACTCTAGGAAAGGAACTTCCCTCTGATTGGAACAGGCTGCTGTATTAAGTGGGTTCGATATTCCAGACTACAGTTTATGGCACTCTCGACATTAAGCCACGCTAGCTGGGGTTTAGACTTGAAGTCTAAAACATCTGGAGGGCACCAGCTGTGGAAGACTACAGTACAGAGCTTCTGAGCTTCTCCTGGCAAATGCAAAGACAAGGAGCTTTAGGGCTAGGATTTGGGGTGAATTATGTAGGAAGAATGGCATAGAACTGGTTTTATAACCACTATGGTGTCTTTAATCTGGAGGTCAACATATAATTGCACTCAATAAATAAGGCTGATTGCCTCTGCAATCCCACACCCACTTATCACTGAGTTCAATAGGACTTACTCAGAACTTGCCCTGTAAATAGATTTGGGTGAGCCACGTGTGCAACCTGCTTTTTAAGGCAAGTCAGCATCGAGACCTGATGCTTGCACAACCAAAGATAGATCACTGCCTCCTCAAAGTTCTGAATGAGGAAGGTAAGAGGAATCTTCTCTGACTCCAAGTGTATGCTTGCTAAGTTATGGGAATGGTAAAACCTAGCATAAAGAGATTTGAAGGTTATAGTAGCTAACTTACTTTAGGCACAATTCAGTGGGGATCCCCACAAACCTACAAACTTGGAGGATTATGGACATCCTGTGCAGGGCAGAATGAAGGCTGAGGTGAAGATGATCTCCACGCATCTGTCTTGCAAATCAACAAGATGGATGAACCATTCAGCAATGGCTTTTCAGACAGGAAGGAAGAAGACTGGAGTGCTACCAGGATACGTTGTGTCCCAGCCACCCATCTCTTCCTCTCCCCCGATCCAGAATGTGCTCTTCATCCTTCTCCGAAGTCACTCTTCCAACCTCAGAGAATCAGCTGGCAAGTTCCACTCCATGACCTGAGAGTATAGCTTCCCCAATACTGAGGATGTAGAATCTCCAAAGAATCCCATGACCCGCTCATTATAAGCAAGCAAAAAGCCCATCTTCCAATGGATCCTCTTAGAATACTCCTTAATTATGTAAAAGATTTTATAGAAAAGGCAGATACTTGACTACAGAAAAAAAAAGCTGAATAGTTTCATTTGGGGTAAAGGATGAAGGACAATAGCTCCTCTGATTGTTTTTATTGCTTTTTAAGGCTCACCCTGCCAACAAAAGCGCGTATAGTCAAGGCTATGGTTTTCCCAGTTGCCATGCATGGCTGTGAAAGGCAAACCATAAGAAAGGTTGAGCACCAAAGAACTGAGGTCTTTGAACAGTGGTGCTGGAGGAGACTCCCGTGAGTCCTTGGACCGCAAGGCGATCAAACCAGTCAGTCCTAGAGGAGATCAACCCTCTCTCTTTAGACTGCTCTTTAGAAGGTCAGATCCTGAAGATGAAACTCAAATACTTTGGTCACCTAATGAGAAGGAAGGACTCACTGGAGAAGAGCCTAATGCTGGGAACAATTGACGGGAAAAGAAGAAGAGGACAGCAGAGAATGAGGTGGCTGGATGGAGTCACTGAAGCAGTTGGTGTGAGCTTAAGTGGACTCTGGAAGATGGTGGAGACAGGAAGGCCTGGAGGAATGTTGTCCATGAGGTCGCGATGGGTCAGACACAACTTCACGACTAACAACAACAAGGCTATGGGATCTGGCAATAATGGCAGAATTAACTTGGTAAATATGGGCAACAGAAGAGCACGTGTTTGAAAAATGGGGTGTATATATCATTTTTGGAATGATACATTTAGAGATAAGTTCACCTGTATTTAATTTTTTCCTGGATCTGAATTTATGGCTTGAAAGATACCTATACATACATTGGTGAATCATTATGTTAATTTTAACTTTTAAATTTATAGGATTGACTTAACCCCTTTTCCCCAGCAAAATAAGTTTATAACAATGCAGTCCCTAAAAATATTGTAGCCTTTGGCCAGGCAGAGATTTCAGTCCCTCACTAGAGCCAGTTGCTCAGAAGATGCAAATCAGTTTGCCCCGGAGCCAGTCTGCTGGGCTGACAGGATGGGGCTGAAATTTCAAGAATTTTTATGGGAGGGTTCCCTAGAACAGGCCCCAGCACCTGCATACAGGCAGCCTTCATTCCCACCCTCCCCTTTGGCTTGCTGTAGGGAAAAGCCTGTCTCCTGCTTACAGCGACAGGTGCCATGGCTGAGTGAGAGAGCTTTCCCAGCGCGGAGCGTCTGCTCAGAGGTGGCCCTCTGTCCTACTTTGCATGGGACAGCCTGCTGCTTTGGAGAGCAGGCAGAGGACAGGCCGACCTTCGATGGACTGGCCAGTCAAAGTAAGGTTTCAAGTTGCCGAACCATAAGGAGGCGCTGCACATTGAGAGTCGGCCCCTGGACAGCTGACCAAGAGAGCACACAGGTCACCTGTTCTGCATCTTCTCCACGATTGTGAGATGTCTGTATTTCTATTTAAACAATAGCCATTATCTCTAAATGTGCACCTATGCATTAAATTTTGCTTGAGCAAAGGTTATGCGAATTAATGTCTGCCTTTCTCCTCATGTTTTGTGATCAATTTCTTCTTCTTCTTCTTCTTTGCAATGTCATCCTAATGAAAGCTCAGTCTTATTGCACCTCAAGATGAGTGGGGAGGGGAAGGTTTCATTTTTTCCATAAACAAAACTGGAATGTTCCCAATATACCTTTCCTGTAGGGAGAAGAGACACTGCTGGTGGCCACAAAGTTTCTCTTGGGTAGCCAAAAATAAAGGTCCCCTGCCTGCTGGCTTCAGTAAAGTGGGTATGGTTGCCAGCTTTTTTCACTGGCTCCCTAACACTGAGCCTTCAGCCTCCCGCTTGACTTATAGATGCATTAGCAAATGATAACATTGATCTCCATGCCGGGAAAAGCTTGAACTGCTACATTTCTGCAAATGAGGTCTGGAACAGGCTGGGCTTTTTATTTGGTCAAGTTGGCAGCCTTATAGATGGGAGAAAGAGATGGGCGAATTCATCAGTGGAGAGGGCAGTAGAAAGTTTGCTTACATTCAGAAGCAGTCAGACTTATGCCACTTCTTCCCTGGCGGAAGAGCAAATGGCAACAAAAGCAGACATTCGGTATCTGCCTGGAGTACTTCCTGCTGAAGATGTCAGCCATTCCATTCCCCCATCTCCACCACTACCCCCCACGAGTATCCCACATCCTCTGAGCATGTGCAGTCCTCAGTGGGCATAGGGGCATTTTTTTTTTATTTTAAAGGATTTTTTCCCTAAGGGTTTTTTTGTAAATTCTGTGCTCCTGAAAATTTGCTGCTACCTCCCTCCTGTGCATCCATGGTGCCATTTAAGCCACAGTTTCGTGGAAGATTTTTGAAGTTCAGGAGTTCATCAGGACAGTTCCCACAGTCATGCCCCAAAAAGAGTCCAAAACCTTGGGCAGCTGCCTTGATCCCTATCAACAAACCAGTTCTTGGAATTTTCCTCTCCAGGTAGAGCGGGCCTTTTGTAAAGCAAATGGATCTTGATTGTCCACCAAATACCTTACAAAGACTGGGGAATTTAGCCCCTCCCCCAATCCTCACCTACTATAAGGATCATAGTTAAATTCAGAGGAACAGAAAATCCTGAGTGGAGCTGCATCCCCAATAATAAAAGAAGTTCCAGCACTGAATCCCTGCAGAGCCGGACTCTGCTAACCATTAACTGTACTTGGAGAACTGAGGTCGCTGTTATGAGATATCCTAGGCCAAAGCTTGGGCAGCTGTATGCAAAGAACTTTTTTATTGGAAAATGCAAACTTGAAGAAAATGGAGATATGCAGAGTTCTCTCGCATCATTAAAGCAGCTCTTCTGATTGCATTTGCCTTGTGAGTAATAAAATGGCTAAGTATTGTTTTTGCCCCATAAGTGGATTCCTTTCTGGGGAAGCAGGCAAATGCCCCAACCTGTCCCATCTCCCACTGCTCCCCCCCCCCCACCACACACACAGCGGCCTTGGTCCTTCTAAGGGTATTGCCTGACTGGATTTTGGAGATGGGGTGCGGGGTGGGGGCACCTACCGGATTTTAGGTTTTCTAGAAAAAACTTTTGGATCACCACATATCTTTGTTTTTTGCTCTTGAAAAGGACAGACTGACAGAAGATGGGGGGACTCTAGGGTACATTCTCCCCCAGGTCTCTGTGGGCCTTTAAAAGGGTCCACCCCCAATGGCAGGTAAGTGTGGCTGCAGCGGCCAGGGTGCAATTATCTCTTGCCAGAAGGAAAAAGCGGGTCATGCTGTACTACAGTCCCATTGCAGCCACAGAACCATCATGACAGGTTGATTGTAAACAAGAGTCCCTGGTATGAGAAAAGCAACAACTCAGAATCTTGTGCCATCAGGAAAAAATGTGTGTACTGCCTTTCAGCTGCCACCACGGTTTGTGTTGCTGCAACAGACCAACACAGCCACCCAGTGGCGCACACGACTCCAGTTTCCCAGGCAATGGAATGGTTCCGTTTCTGCTGCTTTTAACACCATTACAGTGAAATCCAATTAATGTTTAAACAGAAATATTAAACAGAACTCCCATCATTCCCTAGCTGGCCATACTGGCTGCAGCATATTAGGAAGCTGTAGGCTCTTTTCCTATGTAGTTACACACAGCTGCTGGTTTTTATTTGGGTTTTACACAGCTGTGTAAGATTCAGAAGTTCTGTCTTGTGTTTTATCATGCGGAATTTCAGAGCTTTAATTTTGTGAACCACCGAAAGACTTCAGCCATTGAGCAGAATAGAAATGAAATAAATATATGACAGGAGCCAAACTGTAAAACCAAAACAATCCCAAGAAACGCCCCTTATGAACTGGGCCAGTCATGTTTTGTGCCTTTGCCACCCTGGAACCTTCCAGAAGTTTGGGACTACAATTCCAATAATCCCTGATCATGGACCATGCTGGCTGGGGTTGATGAAAGCTGTAGTCACAAAAGTCTTTCATGAGGAAAGCTGTTGTCCATGAATCTAACATCCATGTTTTGTGGACCTCATCAGGATGCCTTTAAGTTAGTTGGAAACAGGATTGTACAGACAGATTGTTTTACAGGTCAAATTTATATAACCTGGGCCATTGCACTAATCAAAATGTTTTGATCATTATTCTCAAATCTCCATTATTACTTCCATTATTAGAAACATAAAATATAAATCACTACTTACAAACTAAATGAAGTGTGTTCCTTAATGCAATAACAACAGTAGTTAAATTTGCGAAGGAAAGAGGAGCATTCAAAGTGAGAAAAACATCTACAAACAGTAGAGGTGTCTTTAGCAGTTTTCTCCTTTTTAAAGTACAAATTTAAATCGGCACCTACAGTTATTATTCTTTGCTTTGCTTTTAAAACAAGCACTTGCAAGCCAGCTCCCGGATTCTCAGAGTTATAGCCCAAAACATCCAGGAAGTGCCAAAGTAGGGAAGGCTGACGTATAAGATTACAGTTCCTGGTGCCACAGAAAACAAGGCCATGCAGCTTCTCTTGACTGTTCCTTCCTGGCCCTGTCAATCAACTGCTTCACTCCTCAAATGGCCAAAATTGACTAGCACGCCAGATACACTGCACAGCAAAGAGATGGACAACAGGGCCAGGCAGGAGGCGCTACGGCAGTAGGGTAACCAGTTACAAAAGAGGACAGGGTTCCTGCCTTTAATGACAATCTAGAAGAAGAGGAAATTTAAGCAGGTGCAGGACAAACTTGACATACTAAAATTCCTCTGACTCCACCACTGTTCAAGGCCCTGCTCTCTTTTGCCTCTGTCTACTGAGTACCTTGCCTTACTCTGAGTTTTGTCTTGCTTTTTAGAAATCTTGGATCTGGAGAACCTAACTATGACCTCCGAAGCAGGCCACTAGCTCCTCTTATTTCAGGATACCCCTGGTCCAGAAAAGCCATGCTTCAGTGGTGGTGTGCCTTCCCTACATGCGGAAGGTCTAGGTTTAACCCTTGGCAAGGGTAGCCCTATCATTAGGAAGAGTGAGGTGGCTGCCCAGGCTGTGAATGCTGGAGGCAGCAGCACGGAGTTGTAAGGGAAAGCTGTGAGCCACGCTGCCTAGCCTGTGCCCCTCTCAGCCAGCCTGCTGCCTTCAGCCATGATGGAGGATGCTGTCCTGTTGCCCGTACTGAACAGCCACTTCGGGCAGCTTCCGTGCATGGAGCGAGAGAGGGACCCTCTTGTTCTTTGGCTCAGACAGCGTCATGTCTTGGGCTGGCTTGATGCCCAGCACTTCCAGGTAGGGCCTGGAAATTCCTGCCTAAAACCCTGTAGAGCCACAGTCCGTGTTGACAGTACTAGACAAACCAAAGGCCCGATGCAGTGCAGGGTGGCTTCCAGAATCTCGCTTTGGCAGTGCTGATCTGCCTCTGGTTGCTGGCACCTTTTCTGCTCCCAGACCACTAAGCACCGTTCCCTTTCCCTGGACGCAGGAGTCTTGAATCTCAGCTTCTACCTGCTCCTTTCCCTAGTCCTGTATCCCCAACCTTCCCAGAGAAAGTCCAGGCAGGATGGCCCCCCTCATCACAAGGGACATGCTGCATGGATTAAACCATGGCAAACCAAACAGCAAGGCCTGCTTAAAGTGCTGTTGATGTGGCAGTGAAGCAGAGTCCCTTTGCGACGAAAGACTTGCCACTCCAGTGCCCTTTGCCCAAGCTAGGGTGGGGTTGTTGGAAAGCAGCCTGGCACTGTCTGCCAGCTGGAAAGAAAGGTGTATGTCTGAACAGGTACAGAGAAAGACAAAGCTAGCAGCCCATTCCAAGGTAAGGAAATCCTTGATGTTATTTTAAGCAGGACCCAAAAATCCTGAGCCCCAAATTCCCTGTTCCTGAGCCCCACAAGGAATGCTGATCTTGCCTGCTTCCGAATGGTATAATTTGTGCCAGTTCCCATTTCCTCATGTAGTCCATTCTCCTCATGGCCTCTAGATCCTATGAAGTGGATCTTTTACTTTAATTGAAGAAGCCCAGCCTTGGTGAGAGAGAGGCGGGGCAGGGAAAGTTTATAGGTATACTGTTAGTGGAAATCTTTCTTCTTTTTGTTCTTTCATTCCAGTGGGCAAGGCAGGGACTTTCTGGAGAGGAGATGAGTTTTGGAATCATCTAGTTGATGGGTTTGAGCAACTCATGGAATTTTGGTCTGCTGCGGTGTAACCCACAAAACTGAACCTTTCTCCTAAAGCACCACCTTGCAAGTTTCTAGGATGCTGCCTCTTTGCTCTGTCACAACAGGACATTAAAATCCAGGGATCTGACCTCTTTCCACTTTATTCCTAAAGAAGCCGGCAATCCTGGATCCCAAGGCAGCTCTTGATGTGGTCTCCATCTGTTTCTCATCTTGAGGTCTTCTGCCCCATGCGGCTCTGGGTCCTGCTTCCAGTGGTCCTAACTGTAGGGGGATTATCGGCTTCTGGGCTGTGTGAGTAATCAATCCATGGCACGGGGGGGGGGGGAGTGAGGCATGGCTAAGAGCCAGCTAGGACCAGCTGAGCGGGAGAGCTGGGAGGCAGGAGGTGTCAGCTCGGGTCTGGTCCTGGGATGGCAGCAGGAAGGCATTCAGTGTTGAAGCACCTGTTTTCCATGTAGAAAGCTACAGGTTCAATTCCTGACAATGGGGGTGGGGTGCTTGGTGCAGGGAAAATCTGGGTCTTTGGCCCACAGGACAAAAATATAAGCAAATGTGTATATGTTGATTTACCACTGCTCTCAAGCACCGCCCCCGCTGCCACACACACACACACAACTGTGTCTTT
This sequence comes from Varanus salvator macromaculatus, assembly GCA_023646645.1. Lineage (NCBI taxonomy): Eukaryota > Metazoa > Chordata > Lepidosauria > Squamata > Varanidae > Varanus > Varanus salvator. The sequence continues at coordinate 3,128 of JAIXND010000666.1, read as the reverse complement.
AAAAGATCCTGTCTCCTAAGGGCATGCCTATTTGAAAAATGGGGTGTACGGACAGCAGGAGGCGGGCATTTAATTTCAGAACAAAGCTCAGGCAGAAAGACTCGGGCAGGGAAGAGCAGGAGGTGAAGTGCATGTGGGCAGAACACCAGCCAGTCCTGGGGTACTGATGCAACAGAGCTCAACAGAGCTCCTGTACCTTTATTTCCGCTAGTTACCCTGGGTGGTGGGGCAGGCAGTCTCCTGCTGCTTCAGGACTCCTGACGAACTGCTTGTGGCTTCAGCCCTGGGGGACCACTGCCTAGCAATGTTTCTGCCTGGCAGCTCCAGGTTTGCAAGTGATGGGGATGCTTTCTCTTAGCCAGAGCAGTTGAAATATAACATTCTGAGCTGGATGAATCAATAATCCAACCTGGTCCAAAACAACTTCCTGCTTTTATTTTTGCTTGAGGGTTATTTTGTTTGTTGTGATATAAATTAAATGCAAATGACAGTCTAGCAAAGTCCTTCTAGAGAAAGCCCTCCTCCCCTCGTCCTGCCCCTAAGGAGAGCGGAGTATATCCATCCAATTTAGAGTGACCAACTTCTGAACTGGTAACAGCAGTTTCAGTCTTAAGTGACTGACAGCTGATCAAGTTTAGTTCCCTATGAAAAGCATCACTTGCTGGTAGTGGTATACCAAGCAGGTTAGAGCAATGGGTAAGCTTTCCCCATCCTGGTGCCCTCCAGATGTGCCAGACTACCACTCCCATCATTCCCAGTGCTGGCTGGGAATGATGGGAACTGTAGTTCCACACATTGCACAGGCACCAGAATAGGGAAGGTTGAGATAAGAGCAAGCCATTTAAAAAAAAAAAATCCCTCCCCATCTTTTTGTCAAGCCTGCAGTAATATGGATCAAGGTGTTTGTGTACGCTCACCACAATGCTCACCTTGGTGTGCATCTTCCAGATGGAAGGCTCCTACTGCCAGCGACCCAAAAGTCTTGCGCAACTATTTCATCTCTCCTTCCTTAATGGGAAACATGGAAGGGCTACATGGATTCCCTGGTAAACTTCAGTGGATGAGACAGGGGAATTACACAATAAATGCCTCACCTGGGAACATCCCATTGACTAGCCAGTTTAACCACCCTCAAGCAAAATTATGAGAAAATGGTATTGTCTTTCAATGCCTGGCAGTCACCACAAGTGGTGCGATTTGAGTTACGTGCTCAGTTCTGTATGATTTCCATGCATTGTTTTGGTTGCATAATTTCTCGGTGGCATATGGGAAAACTTGAAAACACTTAACTACTTTATTTCTAGGGAGATATAGCCAGGGCTGGTTGTAGCCTTACCTAGACAGTCTGACTGCTTCAACAAACTCTGATTATTGCCCAGATGTTAGCAGTCTTATCTAACTATGAATTAAACATCATGGATGAGCCACTTCACATTTGGCTTAGAGGTTGTGATGTGCAAAGCCAGAACTCTGGTATTACTTAATGTTAAACAAGCTAGAGTTTTAATCCAGCTTTCACCCATGGCTTGTTGTTGAGTTAAAATTCTGGATTATTTAACCTGCAACACCCTCTCTTCTCTCCTCCTGCCTGGTCTTCTTGTACATTTATTCTATTTGAAAAGCAAGCATCAACCCACAAATTTTCTCCCAGTGCAAGGAAACTGACTGCGGAGCTTTCTGTTTTGGGAGATGTGTTACAAGAATGTGTCAATGGATTAAGATGACTCAAACATGCATTGGTGGTCTGTCAGCTGCAGCTGATTCATGAGGTTCCTCTTTCCTCAGATTCGCCATGGCAGTTGCAAATGGCTCCGTAAATGTCACAGAAGCATTTCCATATATCAGGTATGGGCTGACTGGATTTCTTCAGAAGCTCTCCCTGGACTTGCTCTAACTACCTTGTCTCAGGAAATCAGGCTGCCTTATGGAAGAGAAGAGCTTTCTGGATGATTTCCCAGTCCTGTGGAATAGCCTTTCCCAAAATTATCTACCTCCCTCTTGCATGTTAAGTTATTTGATAAGGCAGCCTTCCATTTACAAAGGGAGGAAGGGCTATGGTCGAAAGGACTTAAGGTGAGGGGTAGGTATGTTCTGGACCAATGTTCCACTGCTTGTGAATTGCATTCTAGGACAGTATTCTTACTCCTTTTTGCTCAGGAGTAAAATCCATTGAACTCAATGGGACAGGCTTCTGAGTAGCTAAAGAACCCTAACAACTGTTACCTATGGAGGGTGCCGGGATAGAAAAAGTATCTGACTACAGTTCCTATAATCAGCCAGCATATATGAGCTGGCTAGGCATGATGGGAGTTGTAGTAAACATGGCTGGAGGGGCACAATGACAGGAAGGCCTGGAAGAGCCATTTTGCCAACAGAATTCCTTCTGTTGACTTCTAATCCTATGAATTTCCCAACTTGACTCTTCCCAGCACATGTGGCGCCTACCCACCCCAGAGCTGTCTGTTTGGTCAAGTTCTCAATCTTGGAGCTTTTTTAGGTAAGTGTGGTCTTTCTTTTTCCATTTTCAAATGCTGTTTACAAGGCAAACTTGCTATTCATTTGTTTTTTGCCTTTAGCAGAGGTCTCGTTGATGGTTTTGTGAGGGTAACTTGCCTGAGTTGTCCTCCTTTTGGGTTCTGTTCCTTGTCTAGGATTTAATCTCTGAAGGAAGAGTAGAGTTTGATGTCTATTTTCTGCAGTGTACATGCAGGCCAATGCATTCACAAGTACACTAAGCTGCTGTCTTGAGCATGCACAGTTGGGAATCAGTTCCATTGAACTTAATGGAGCTTGCTTCTCAGTAACTGGGCTGCAAGGAATGTGCTCCCCAGAGATGTCCGCCTGGCGCCGTCATTATTTGTTTTTCAGCACCAGACCCAGACCTTTTTATTTAAACGATATTTTTAATTGTTAATTGTTGACTGTATTTATTGGTTTTTATATCTGTGCCAAGAGGTCTCCAGATTTTAAGGTTAATTGTATGATTATTTATTGTTTTGTAAGCCACCCCTGAGGCTTTGAGAATGGGGCAGCATAAAAATGTTCTAAATAAATAAAGAAAGACAGGAACCCTGCAGTACACCAGCTGCTGAGAATATTGTGAACCTTTAAGAAAGTATGTAAACCAA
>JAIXND010000665.1:0-226669 GCA_023646645.1 Varanus salvator macromaculatus | reverse complement strand
TTTTTATTAGTGAAAATACTACGTGAGTATGCCCTATATAGTTGTATGTCTATGTATAAATACACCACACATGCATACACAGTGTTGATGTAGAAGTCATCGAGGGAAAAGTTCAACTCATAAAGAAAAGATTTGTGCTAATTGTGGCTTTTGGTTTATGGCAGTCTGTGCAGTGCAAGTGATGATGCTGATTTTGTTTACGAAGATCCAGGAAATTCTATTCACTGGCTGGAGACCTCCATCTCTGGAATAGGTTCTCCAGAAAGGTACACCTGGTGCCATTGTTCTTACTTACCATTTCAGGCTAGGCAAAGGCATATCTCTTCTCCAGCTCTTTTAACATTTGATTTTAATAATAATTTTGTTCTTTTTAACATGACCCTGGTTTATTATTTTATGTTTCATTATGTATTCATGGTTGCTTGTTTAAGCCTTTTATGTAATTATTTTAATTTGGGTATGTTTTTGTATTTTTGAAGTTTTGTTAATGTTTTTAGTTTTGCTGTTTCTAGAATGCTGTTTTAATTGTTGGAAGCGGCACAGGGAGCCCAATCATGGGATATGGTAGTGCCATATAAATTAAAATAATAAATACATACATACATATTCTCATCTCAGAAGTCCTGAGATAAACTGGAGTTCTGTTCAAACCACAGATTTCCAGTGTAGGTTTCTGAAAATATCACTGACCATTTCAAAGAAATGAAAGAAATAAAACAGCATAGTTTGATGGGACATCAAATTTGGGATTTCTCCAAATGAGGAGAATGGGGAACTTCAGTTACCCCTACAGTGACTACAGTGACTACATATGTTCAAATCATGAAAAAGAGGAGATGTCTCAGTGCTCCAAATGACTTATGCCATAGAACAGTTAAAGAAGTAACCAGAGAGGTGGTAATACTGGATTCAATCCTTTGTGGTGTCTCCCAGGATCTTATATGAAATGTGACTATTGTTGAAGCAATTAGTAGCAAAGTGTCATTAAAATCCAGCACTGTCACATCTAAATTCAGAAGATGCAACTCCTCTGAAATGATGGAAATAGTGAAAGGGAATTTTAAAATGGAGTTGTCAAGGTTACTAGAAGTACAAGCTTCAGTTTGAGAATGCTGGCAACTAGTTCAAGAGGCCAATGGCATAGTTATTATGAAGACATTAGAGCAGGAGCCCTCAAACTTTTGAATAGGGGCCAGTTGAAAGGTGCCAGTGATGGGCGTGGCCACCAAGGTGATGCGGGCAGGGGGTGAATGCTGGGGCCAGGGGAAAGGGGTGCACACACGCAGGCGCAGAAAGGCAGGGGCATGCGTGTGCAGAGATAATTTTCTCCGAGTGAGTCCAAACTGATCTCCCTGCAAGCAAACTGGCACCTTGGGGCGGCTTGCTCACAAGGAGATCATTTTTGGACTTGCTCAGAGAAAAGGATCTCCCGGCAAGGTGCTGGCTTGCTCGCAAGGAGATTCTTTAAGCAAGTCCAAAATGATCTCCTTGCGAGCAAGCTGGCACCTCGCCATGCGCACGCGCATGTGCGCACACACGTGGTGAGCTATGGTGGGCCAAATGAATGGGCATGGCAGGCCATCCAGCCCACAGGCCGTAGGTTGAGGACCCATGCATTAGAGGAAAGAAATCTCCTAAGACCATGGAGATCTTTCTAAATTAGGAAAACAAAACAAACAAATAAACAAATCTCCTATGCAAAGGGGATGCAAGCAGACAAGAGAAGGAGGAGGAGGTGGTGGTGGAGGATCAAGACCAACCATGTTAGTCAAATTCTCAGTCTTCCAAATGCAAATGCATAATAGTAGGCTGATAGCAACATATACAGAAAATAACCAAAAGTGCTAGTCTCCATCTTTCAGGCAATGCACAGGCTTGATTACTTGATTAAATTCTAATGATTCCTCTTCCTCTAACAGGAACTAGTGTTGGCTGCCAATTTGGATGACTTGGACAAATCCAAAAGGGAGTTGGACAAATCTGTGGAAGAGAAAGCTATCATGGCCACTAGCCATGGGCTACCTCCATTATCCAAAGCCACATACCTGCATATTTATTTATTTAAATCTTTTGTAGACTGTCCCATTACAAAATGTAAGAAATAAAAAAAAATAAATAAAATAGTGTCCAAAATTTGCTAATAATAAAACTCCAATTAAAACTGTCAGGTCTTAAAACATTGGGAAAATAAAAAGGTTTTGGCCTGGTGCCAAAAAGAATAACATGATGGTGCCAGGCAAACCTCTCTGGGGAGTGAATTCCACAATTGGGTGCTACCCTCCTAATCTCCTTCAGGGAGGGCACTCAGAGAAGGGTGTCTGCTCCAGATCTTAAGGGGCAGACAGGCATATATGGAAGGAGACGCTCCTTCAGGTAACCAGGCTCAAAGTCATTTAGGGCTTTAAAGGTCATCATCAGCAATTTAAATTGGGCCCAGGCTTCAACTGGAAGCCAGTGTAGGTGAAAAAGGACTGGCATTATATGTTCATACCTGCCGGTCCCTGTTAACCTGGCAGTTCTTGTGCTGGACCAGTTGAAGTATCTGAACCATCTTCAAGGGCAGCCCCACGTACAGCATATTACAGTAGTCCAATCAGGAAGTTATCAGGGCATGGGTCACTGCTGCCAGGCACTGCCCATTCAGATAGGAGCATAGATCAGCCAAAGCTAAAGGAGAGTGCTCTTCACCACCACCACCTGGGATTCCAGGGACAGCTCCAGGTTGAGGAGCATCCCCAAACTGCACACCCTGTCCTTTAGGAGGAGTGCAACCCCGTCCAGAACAGGGTCAGAAGCACCTACCCTGGAGGCTAAACCACATATGCCAGTTGCTTAAGAGCTTGGTCAGGAAATGCTCTTGTACTCCTCCTGCCTGAAAGACCCAAGAGCCATCCACTGGAATTCATCAAGAAGTGTTGACAGAAAGGATTTCTGTGTATGTGCCTACAAAGATGCTCGTTTTCTAGTTCTTGAAAGTGAAAGGGACTGGCTTTGAATAACATCTTGTCCATATGCCTTGTGTTATCTGCTTTTGGGCCCTTAATTTGCTTATAATTGACTATTAATATTTAGAATCTCATTGAACTGTTAGGAACAACCAAAAGGAAAGAAAGTCTCAGCAGGAATATTTCTATACTGAAATCAGTAATTCTGACTCCAAGCAGACAGAATACTGTTCAGTATTGTGAAAGATCTGATAATGTGTATAAAAACACGTACTTTCTTTTTTCTGCTGTTTGGAGATAGAACAGGAGGTTATTTAAGCCAATTATCTTCTGTTTGATTGCTTTATAGATGTGGAAACATTCTTTTTTTAAACTCTCACACAGTCTTTTTTCCCAGATCATACTCTCAAGTCTTGTGATAAGAAGCATTCACTTTTGCTGTAGCTCCAGACCAAGGACAGCAGAAATTAATTCCCTTGATCTGGAATTGTATAATACCCTTTGAAAGAATACAAAAGGGAATCAATTGTCCTCCTCCTTCTTCTCTACAATTCCAGAGCAAGTCATTCATTAAATATACTAGAAGAAACCAGTCTTAAACACACAGCGACACCACACTATACTATTGTTTAATTCTTTTTCTTTTGCTGTTCAGTGTTATTTGGATAAATGTTCCATGTTGTTCAGCTAAATGGAATGGAACACTTCTGTTCAAATGTAGCAAACAAGCTTTCTTTTAGTATCCCACAAGGAATCCTCAGATTTAACCTTGTAATTTCCCATTTAATTATCATATGGACTGTAGCAATTTTGCCACTTTTCAAAATCCATGGACATGCGATAATATTAAAGCAAACCAGAGAATCGTGGAAGGATGGCATAAATATACACTCCAGAAAGCGCTGAAGGAGACTGGGGCAAAGAGTAGGCAGGGATTGACTACTATATGTGAGATCATGGATTCTGAGGTCCAGGCATATCAGTAGCCTAAAACATAAACAAAGCTATCCAGATCAGGTCATTTTAGTTTCAGTGTTAAATGGAAATGTGGAATTTCTGGACAGAGGGAAGATTTGTAATGCATATGAGGGTGTTACTGGGTTTTTTGCTGGCTTTATTTTATCAGACAAAATGCAAATCTCCCATTGTTAAATGCAATGATTATTCTGCCTCCCCTCCCCTCCACAAGTATCATCAGCAGGGAGAGCTCATCATTGGTGGAATCGTTTCTCACAGTTTTATCATTTCCAGCTCCATTCGTTTTACTGAGGACCCCCACCTATGCTCTCTGATGAAATTAAGTAAGGCACAAACTCTGTATTTACTTATGCACACCACTTTCCAGGGCACCACCAGAGTGCATAACTCAATAACTATAAACATGTTACAATAAAAGTGCATTAAACCAATCAGTGGTTATACATTTTCATAACTTATGTTGCCATTGGAGTGATTTGTTTCAGAGGCTGAAAACTGAGCTCAATGTCCTATTAGATTTGGCGGTAAAAAAAGTAAATGAAATTAAAGAGAACAGCAAAAATTAACAAATTTATTCTTATACAAGTTATTCTGGCCAAAGTCCACTTGATTTGGAAATTAGGCAGGAAAGGAATGGGTCATATGAGGACTGTACTCTGTATCTTCAGAGGTAGAAAAAAATGTTAACAGCAGCCATGGACCACTGATTTTGGAATGAGACCATAACAATGGGAAATAGCTTAGTGCTTTACCTGACACTGTTTACCTCTTCTGCAGTGGGGTTGCCAATTTCCCTGTATAATAAAACTTTCAGGAACAATACAGGTATCTATTGCAGTGCAGGGCAAAGGAATTAACCACTTCCTCCCAGTGGCCAAAGATAATGCTAAATGAAGGATCTTTAAATGACTCACCAAAGTCTGTCTAATACCAACTTGGAGAGTTAAAGGATATCTCAAAAACAAGGCAAGCTTAAAGAAGCTCCAAAACTCTTTGCTGAAATTTTATCTAAGTGGAGGGAGAATAAATAAATTGTAACTGCAAAATGCAGAGACGGGAGTAAAGGGCCAAAATTGTCATGAAATTCCTCTAGTTCCCCACCCTCCTCATTTGAGTAAGAAGATAAGATGATTTCAGGGCACACACTGGGATAGATTGAAGATTTGAATTCCCTTTCCAACCTCTTTAACAACTCATGCTTACTCTATATTTACTGCCTCTCAACTGCTCCCTTGCTTTGACTTCCTTTGAATATTTCTCGCTCTCTTTCTTGCTCTAAATTCTGTATGATTTTTTATTTCATAATGCAAAAATGTCAGAGTGCAGCAGGGGTACAAAAACACTGGCATTAATGTAGGAATCTTTTATCTGCATGACCTTTTTGTACCTTTTAGCTGCTGCTTCTTAATATGACTTGATTTCAAATACAGCAGATTTTACTTGCTTCACCTGATTTAAATTGAGTTCCTGCTCACTATGAGGAGCCCTGCTGTGCCAGAACAAGAGTGTATGTTGTAGTTTGCTTTCCATAGCAGCATACCAGATGCCCAAGGAAAATCACCAGAGCGGCATGCGGGCAACAGGCTTTCTTCACTATGATACTCCAGCAACTAGTATTGCAACGGTTGGTACTTCTGATCCTGCAGAAAGCACATGATTACCTTGATTAGTTGTCCTTGCTCCTCTATGCATTTATGTAGTCTCATTCTAAAACCATGTAATTTGGTGGCCATTATCTTACCATTTGCTACAGAATCCCATAGTTCAGCTATGGATCACGATTAATTGCATCTTCTTTTTGTCTCAGCTGGAGAGAAAAAATCAGATACACTGGATAATCCCAGTTCCATAAGAGTATATTTTCCCTCTGCTTTCTGATGTTAAAAATCCTACTTTGTCACCCTTTACCCTACTTTCATTATTTTCTATGCTTCAAATAAGGTGTGAGGGTTGGTCAATTGCCCCAGTACTGAATAAGGAATTCCTAATACTGCATGTCTATGTGATTGACTGAAATATTGTCTAAAGATTCAGCACCAAATGCTTCAGTTTATCATGCTCTGCTCAGTATGCTTACTTTTGAAAGCAGCATTTCTTAAAAAATGCTTTAGCTGTTTAGTTATCTAACCTTTTGTGTAGAATGCATCACATTAAATGCTGATATAAATATTGCAATAAATTATAAGAGTCAGCGTGAAGCAAAAGAAGCTTTTTGAAAGTAGAAAGGATCTTTCTGATGCAGATTGCAATTGTTGTTCTAGAGTGGTGCCCAATCATTATCAGCACATCCTGGCCTTTGCATTTGCTGTCAAGGAGATCAATGAAAACCCTCAGATCTTGCCCAATCTCACCTTGGGCTTCCACATATATGACAGCTATTTCAATGCACAGCATACCTATCATGGCACAATGCTGCTCTTGTTCACAATGGAAAGCTTTGTCCCCAACTACATATGTGACACGGAGAAAAGCCTGATGGCAATTATTGGGGGTCTGGACCCTGAAACCTCACTTCACGTGGCAACTGTCTTGGATACTTATAAGATTCCACAGGTGGGATTCCCTTTATTTCTGTCTCTGTGCACTATGGGTGTTTCACACTTCCAGATCAGAGCTTTTAAATTGCATTTAGAAATGTGTGCATTTCGCATCATCAGATGGGCCATCTATTTTGCATGGATTCAGACGAAGAAGTAGAGTTTTAATGGTCCATTAAAGAATGAGGAGTGTTTGGGGGACTTAGTTGTGATCTTGTGCCCACCAGCAGGGATGGAGATGTCCAGGAACAGAGCAGGAGAAAAAGGCAGGAAACAACGGCTTTTTTCTATCACTTAAAAGTGACAAGGCAGAGAACCAAGCAGAATCCTCTTTCTGACAACTCATGCTGTCTGAAATGCCATGTCTAAGCTTGCATTTTCAAGAGAAGTTGCAAGGTAGGAATAGCTGCCACCAACAAATGGCATTGGTTCCATGACTGCTGCTCAAACACCCAGGGCATGGAGAGGATCCTGTGCTCCTTTTTTCTGAGCCTCACACATATCTCAACTTGATCTCCAAGCATCAAGTTTAAATGCAACAGAAGTTGCGATGTAGGTACTGAGCATAGCAGAGGAGACATTCGGTGGTGGCTATTCAAGAGAGCGCTTGTTGTTGTTAGTCGCGAAGTGGTGTCCAACCGATCGCAACCCCATGGACAACATTCCTCCAGGCCTTCCTGTCCTCCACCATCCCCTGGAGTCCACTCAAGCTCACACCAACTGCCTCAGTGACACCATCTAGCCACCTCATTCTCTGCCGTCCCCTTCTCCTTTTGCCATCTATTGTTCCCAGCATTAGACTCTTCTCCAAGGAGTCCTTCCTTCTCATTAGGTGGCCAAAGTATTTCAGTTTCATCTTTGGGATCTGGCCTTCTAAAGAGCAGTCAGGGTTGATCTCCTCTAGGACTGACCGGTTTGATCGCCTTGCAGTCCAAGGGACTCGCAGGAGTCTTCTCCAGCACCACAATTCAAAGGCCTCAATCCTTTTGCGCTCGGCCTTCCTTATGGTCCAGCTTTCACAGCCATACATTGCAACTGGGAAAACCATGGCCTTGACTATATGCACTTTTGTTGGCAGAGTGATGTCTCTGCTTTTTAGTATGCTATCTAGATTTGCCATAGCTTTCCTCCCCAGGAGCAAGCGTCTTTTAATTTCTTGGCTGCAGTCCCCATGTGCGGTGATCTTGGAGCCCAGGAAAATAAAATCTGTCACTACCTCCATTTCTTTCACATCTATTTGCCAGGAAGTGAGAGGACCGGATGCCATGATCTTAGTTTTCTTAATGTTGAGTTTCAAGTCAACTTTTGCACTCTCCTCTTTCACCCGCATCAAGAGGCTCTTTAGTTCCTCTTCACTTTCTGCCATGAGAGTGGTATCATCTGCATATCTGAGGTTGTTGATATTCCTCCCAGCAATCTTGATTCCAACTGGTGATTCATCTAGCCCTGCCTTTCTCATGATGTGCTCTGCATATAAGTCAAATAGGCAGGGTGACAGTATACAGCCTTGCAGAACTCCTTTCCCAATCTTGAACCAATCAGTGGTTCTGTGTCCAGTTCTCACTGTTGCTTCTTGACTCACATATAGGTTTCTCAAGAGACAAATAAGATGGTCTGGTACTCCCATCTCTTTAAGAACCTGCCACAATTTGTTGTGATCCACACAATCAAAGACTTTAGCGTAGTCAATGAAGCAGAAGTAGATGTTTTTCTGGAACTCCCTAGCTTTCTCCATGATCCAGCGCATGTTGGCAATTTGATCTCTAGTTCCTCTCCCTCTTCGAAATCCTGCCTGTACCTCTGGTAGTTCTCGGTCCACGTACTGCTGGATCCTAGCTTGTAGGATTTTGAGCATCACTTTGCTAGCATGTGAAATGAGTTCAATGGTGTGGTAGTTTGAACAGTCTTTGGCATTGCCCTTCTTTGGGATCAGAATGTAAACTGACCTTTTCCAATCCTGTGGCCACTGTTGAGTTTTCCAAATTTGCTGGCATATTGAGTGTAACACTTTTACTGCATCATATTTTAAGATTTTGAATAGCTCAGCTGGAATACTGTCACCTTCACTAGCTTTGTTGTTGGTCAGACATCTGATGGCCCATTTGACTTCACATTCCAGGATGTCTGGCTTGAGGTCAGTGACCACCCCATCGTGGTTATCAGGGATGTTAAGCTCTTTCTTGTATAGTTCTTCTGTGTAATCTTGCCACCTCTTCTTAATCTCTTCTGCCTCTGTTAGGTCCCTGCCATTTTGGTCCTTTATTATGCCCATCTTTGCATGAAATGTTCCTTTCATATCTCAAATTTTCTTGAAGAGATCTCTGGTCCTCCCTATTCTATTGTTTTCTTCTATTTCTTTGCACTGTTCATTTAGGAAGGCATTCTTATCTCTTCTAGCTGTTCTCTGGAATTCTGCATTCAATTGTTTTTATCTTTATCTTTCTCCCTTGCCTTTCGCTTTCCTTCTTTTCTCAGCTATTTGTAAAGCTTTCTCAGACAGCCATTTTGCTTTCTTGCATTTCTTTTTCTTTGGGATGGTTTTAGTTGCTGCCTCTTGTACAATGTTGCGAACCTCCCTCTATAGTTCTTCATTCACTCTGTCTATCAGATCTAATTCCTTAAATCTATTTGTCACCTCCACTGTATATTCATCAGGGATATGATTTAGGTCATACCTGAGTGGCCTAGTGCTTTCCCCTACTTTCTTCAACTTAAGCCTAAATTTTGCAACCAGAAGCTCATGATCTGAGCCACAGTCAGCTCCTGGTCTATAGAATTTCTCCATCTTTGGCTGCAGAGCACATAGTCAATCTGATTTCTATGTTGACTGTCTGGTGATGTCCATGTGTAGAGTCATCTCTTGGGTTGTTGGAAAAGAGTGTTTGCTATGACCATCGTATTCTCTTGACAAAATTCTACCAGCTTGTGCCCTGCTTCATTTTGTACTCCAAGGCCAAACTTGCCTGTTATTCTGGTTATCTTTTGGCTTCCTACTTTAGCATTCCAATCCCCCATGATGATATCATTTTTTGGAGTTAATTCTAGAAGGTGTTGTAGGCCTTCATAAAACTGGTCAACTTCAGCCTCTTCAGCACCAGTGGTTGGGGCATAGACTTGGACTATTGTGAATGGTTGAATGGTTTGCCTTGGATTCGAACTGAGATCATTCTGTCATTTTGGAGATTGTATCCCAGTACTGCTTTTCCTACTCTTTTATTGACTATGAAGGCTACTCCATTTCTTCTGAGGGATTCTTGCCTGCAGTAGTATACCTGATGGTCATCTGAACTAAATTCACCCATTTCTGTCCATTTTAGTTCACTGATTCCTAAGATGGCATGTTCAGTCTTGTCATCTCTTGTTTGACCACATCCAGCTTGCCTTGATTCATGGATCTCACATTCCAGGTTCCTATGGAGTATAGATCTTTGCAGCATCGGACTCTCCTTTCACCACCAGATACATTGACAACTGAGTGTCCTTTCGGCTTTGACCCAGTCGCTTCATTCTTTCTGGCGCTACTAGTAGTAGCCCTCTGCTCTTCCCCAGTAGCATATTGGACACCTTCCGACCTGAGGGGCTCATCTTCCGGTGTCATATCTTTTTGCCTTTTTGGTACTGTCCATGGGGTTTTCATGACAAAGATACTGGAGTGGGTTGCCATTTCCTTCTCCAGTGGATCACGTTTTGTCAGAGCTCTCTGGTATGACCTGTCTATCTTGGGTGACCCTGCACAGCATAGCTCATAGCTTCATTGAGCTACGCAAGCCCCTTCGCCACGACAAGGCAGTGATCCATGAAGGAGAAGTGATGCATGAAGAGAGTGCTACAAAGAGGTATAAGCTGCAGAAGTAGTGGAGATCCTTTTAATGCCCAGACTTAGCAGCCAGGCCCACACCAGCCCTGCCACAAGTTCCCTCGCTGCCTGACTGAGGAGGTGACACCCACCATGCCTGCACCCTTTCCTGCTGTTCCCTACCTATGTTCCGGTCCATGCCACACTGCACCACTTTCCTAGAAGAGGACCTGCTGCTTCTGGCTGCCTGGCTCTCCATAGAGGTGACACAGCAGTGAGAAAAAGTGGGGTGAGGGTATGACTAGAGAAACAGAGCAGGCCCCTCTCTGTCCCACAGAGTGTGCCATCCAGTGCCAGTTGTTTCAAATACCATGGGGGAAGATTGGGTGGTGGGGTTCTTCTGAGCACCCAGTAGAGTTGGGGGCAGTGGTAAAAGAGGGGTGAATTTCTTGCTCTTCCAACCATGGCTACCTGATGTGGGTATCTCATGGGCCAATTCCAAGCCACAGTGTAGAACAGCATGACTTAAAGTCAGAAAGCTGGTATGCAGGTACATGGGGACAGAAGGAGCTGTAATTGTGTGGTTTTTGTTTAAACAGTGGGCAGGCAACCATGTAGAGGTTTCCTCATAGAGTCACTTTTTGTACATAAAAACATTCTGGTTTTCTGAGGAGACAATAATGAGTGTGCCAAGTAGGGATGCATAAAAAATAGTTTCAGTTCATTTCTGGTCACGATTTATCCCATGAACTACTCTTAAATATAGACTTGAATTCAACATATGGTCAAAATCTGTACATATTGGAATGTTCAATTGCATGTACACATTTGAAAAAAGAGCATGAAATGTGTACTTTTGAAAAATGCTCATAAGCATACTTTCATCAATGGGAGAAGATGCCTACATCTCAAAGATGTGTGCCATTGATGTGTATATTTGAATAATTCAAGCAAAAGTGCATGCTGTTCTTTTGAGACTAGAACAAGGCCCACAATCTTGAAGTGGAATATGCTTCAAGAGGGAAATTGGGGGATTCTGATGTGCTTCAGTTTTCCTTGCACACACAACACTTGTGCTAGAGCAAAAAAGGTTGGTCAGTCGCCTCAAGCATGGAGGGCCTTCCATCCTGACTGCACTTGCTGCTTGTCCTGCGGTGGGTTGCTTGGAGAAGGGGGTCTGACTCTGCACTTGATTCATGTGAGTAACCATGGCATGAAAGGAGACTGTATGATCTCATTTATTTTAGCTACCTTTCCAGACAAAGACCTCTCACATAACTAGACCATTATGAAAATATTTATAGCTGCAACACATAAAGCTAAGCAGCACAAATTTTAAATAAAGGAAAAAAACCCAGTCAGAATAAAATAGTTATAACAAACATTAGCCATATAGTACTAAACCCATAGCATATCTAGGAGAATTCATTAAACTTGACTTGGAATAGATATACCTTCAAAACATGTTTGAGTACTGACCATATCCCTTCATTCTGGTCTACTCACTGACTATTTAAAGGGACCAACTGACCAGTAATTGGGAGGTGGTTCCACAGAGCAGGGCCTGCAACTGAGAAGGCCTTGCTACTAGTGTCTAGTACATGGTTCTCAAGTCACAGGCATGTTTATTCAAGCACAAAAGGTCCTTTGAATAATCTGGTCCTCAAATATTTAGGACCAGGATACACAAACAGCCCAGAGAGTACATGCAGCCCTCAAGGGCTTTTCTGTGTTTCCCAGGAGCCTTGTCCTCACCATCACCACAAATTCCCCACCATTTGCATTTGCCACTCCTAACTCCCAGAGATCCTCACATAGTTCAGTCTTTCCCCGGTACTGCTAACAGTCTTTCCCCAGTACTGCTAACAAGAGCAACCTGGGTCAGGATCACTGGGGAAGATGTCACAAAGAAGGCATTCTATGCCCTTTACTTTGGGTACTCATACAGATAACGGGGATGTGTGTTTGAATCCATGTGCATGTGTGTGAATTTGCATGGTAACCTCCAGGCTCTGGCTGGCTTTTTTTCACCCCTGATTTGGCACTGAACAAGCTGGTACTGCATGGGTGTCCACCAGGAATTGACTTCAAAGGCCTGCTGCACTAGCAATGTCCCTCCTCTGCACATGTGGCTTGTGGTCTTTGACTGTGCGCCTCTTGTGCTGCAGAAGGTTGTATAGAGCTCAGGATGGCATACCTGTTGGAGTTGTTACTCAGCACACTATTCTCACAGTTGCAGACCCTTGTTCACTGCATGAATAGTATAGGCCATTCAGCTTCCAGAGTGAATGGACTGAGAACATACACCAGTTACATTTAAAGTACTTTAGATGCTTAAAATAAATTCATCATACTTTAATAACTTCTGCCTTTTTCTCTTCTATTCCATACCTCTCTCCAGCTCATATATGGCCCTGCTCCAGTGACAAATGACAAAAATCCAGGTATTTCCTTCTACCAGATGGTCCCTAAAGAAATGGTTCAGTATACAGGGATTCGCTCTTTGCTCCTGCATTTTAGGTGGACATGGATTGGGGTCATTGTTATGGACACTGACACGGGAGAAAGATTTGTGCAAACTGCACTCCCTTTCTTTTCTCGGAGTGGGATCTGTTTTGCCTTCATAGAAAAAAGCCCCACACTAACTTTTGTTGACAAAATTGAAGACATTCTGGAGCAGGGAGTGAAAATCTATGCTAAAGTATTGAACAGCGGAGCTAATGTTTTCATGGCATATGGAGAATCGTATAGTGTGGCATTCCTGAGGTGGCTGCCAAGTCTATCCGAAGCAGAACAAGAGTCAAATATGTCAAAAGGTAATGTGTGGATAATGACCGCCCAAATGGAATTCACTTCGTTTGTCTATCAAAGGTCATTGGATATAGAAATAACCCATGGGGCTCTGTCATTCTCCATGCATTCTAATGATCTGCCAGAATTTCAACAGTTTATTAAGAGGAGAAATCCTTCAAACACAATGGGAGATGGTTTCATCAGTTTCTTCTGGCAACAGGCCTTCAGTTGTGCATTGCCAAATCAAGGTGTGCATGACATTGGGGGTGATCTCTGCACTGGGAAAGAGAAGCTGGAGAACCTTCCTGGGACTTTTTTTGAAATGAGCATGAATGGCCACAGCTACAGCATCTACAATGCCGTCCATGCAGTGGCCCATGCTTTGCATGACATGTCTTCATCTAGAGGCAGACACAGGAAAATTGGCAATGGACAAGGCCTGCAACTTCTGAATCAAGAGTGGTGGCAGGTAATGCATTGAACTTTCCCATTCCCATGAACTTTCCCATTCCCATGAACTTTCCCATTATCTACCTTTTCTGTCTTGCCCTTCAGTCATATCAACTTTTCACCTGAGGTTTTAGCAATGTTTTTGGATCCAGAAATCCATTCCAGTCATTTCTGCAACAATGCAGGGACTGTCTTATCATTAACCTTCATATACAGCAGTGGGAAGGGTTTTTTTGATTGAAGAGCAGATATAAAATACTTTAAATAAAGTTTACAGGTGTGCCTTTAAAGAGGTTGTTCAAACAGACTGGAAATTTAATAATGGGAAAATGAGGCTCTAAAGGATTTTGAACAGAATTTCAATTTAACTGACTCAAGGGTGTGTGAGGGGATTCCATTCATGACATGTATTTATATAGCATTTCTAAAATATCTAAGTCATGCTCAAAGGAAACTTTTTCTAAATTAAAGTAAGAAAAGTCAGCAATTTTCAAGCTTGACATTTTTTTCAAACACTTCAGCCTGTTCCCATTACTACTTTTGCCCTATAGGGATTGGTCTATTTGAATAGAAACCATGTTCATTTCCACTGAGAAATTTCCGCTGTGTTTCTTGGCATATTTTTCAAAATCAGGTTGCTTCCTGTTTTGGCTAAAAATTAAATGCACGTTTTGGAAAAATGCTTTTTAAATTGCCTGTCTATCTATACATGCATTTTTCATACATGATCACCAGTTTGTGAATTTGCAACATTTCCTGAAAATGAATTGCTGATGTGTTCACTTACAGGGCTGCTAATAGAATATGTTAGCATGATTATGTTAGTAGAATATGTTAGTAAAAACTTGCTTGTTTGCTTGTAAATCCATATTCTAAGCACTTGTCTTTTCCTTTTCCATTTAGCTTCATCAGTTTCTGAGAGATATTTCATTTAACAACAGTGCTGGGGATGAGGTTTCCTTTGACCAGAATAGGGAGTTGGAAGCTGGATTTGATGTGATCAATTGGATTGTTTCGTCAAACCTCTCCTTTCATAAAGTGAAAGTAGGCATGCTGAATCCCCAAGGTCCTTTGGGGCAAACATTCACCATCAATGATAATGCCATAACATGGCACAGCTGGTTTAATCAGGTGGGATCCCATTCCAGGAAGTATGGAAAGACTATCCATTTTTAATAAGCAATGTGTGTCAGTTCAATGTGTGAAAAGTTAATTTCAATGAACATTAGAGAGCACCCAGCATGACTTAATATAGCTCCATATTATTCCATCCTGATCCCTGTGATGCTAAATCTGGACTTGATCCAGATTTGGTGCCCAATTGAAGTAAAGCCCCATTTTGAACTCAATAGTTGATGCTTACTCAGGGAAGATCAGGGAATAATGAAAATGCTGGCCCAATAAACTGCAGAATGTTACAGCATTTTGGATGTGGCTTGGATATAAATGACCCCAAGGTCAGGTAAATAGTAATACTGAATTTGTCTCAAGAAATCCTTAATATAGAAGGAGAAATAACAGAAGTAATGAATGAATGAATGAATGAATGAATGAAATACTATAGAATAAAATAAATGATTTGCTACATTGTTTCATAATTTCCAACAGTATTATTCATGAAAGAATGAAATGGCATCAGCTTGGCTACTTCAAAAAACAAAACAAAAAACAAAATGACCCATAAACTTAAGAATTCTGGCTTTGTTATTTATAAGTAAAACTTTGCCTTCTTACATTATGATTTAGGTTTCACCTATTTCCATTTGTACTGAGAGTTGTCACCCTGGTTCTAGCAAGAAAATGAAGGAGGGAGAGCCATTTTGCTGCTATGATTGCATTCCATGCCCAGAAGGGAAGATTTCAAAAGAAAAGGGTAAGAAATATACTGCGAAGAGTTATAAAACTGATTGCCTATAATGAAGTGGAAATGTATGTAAAAACATGCAGGCTTCCTTTCTGTAGTGTTCAAACCATCGTGAAAGGATTGCACAGCAATGGGATTGTTAGGAAATGAATGTAAAGAAAAAAAGTGTATTCAGACATAACTTTCTATTATACATTTTAGCTTCCATGGCTTATTGTAATTACTCAATGTTTGATGGTTTCTTGATTGTAGGAGAAAATTCCTGAAAGGAAAGTCATTGAACAAGTGTGTTTTAAAACAAAAGGTTGCAGTTTATGCTTCCTTCTACAGTGAGTGGAGTCAAGATCCCAAGTGATGCAAGCACTTTAATTCTCAAAGTCCAAAACGTATAGATCACAACCACCTGTCTTTCACCAGTTTCAAACAGTTTGCTGACAAACTACCCAGAAAACTTCTGCAATAGAAGTAGTGAAGCACTGCTTCTTGACCTCCACAGAGTAGACTCACATGTTGATCAGTAATATCAAAGAGATTTATACAATGTTTTTGAGATAAAACCCACCTGTTTTCTTCTTTAGACATGAATGACTGTAATGCATGTGTAGATGAAGAGTACCCAAACAAAAACCAAGATTTATGCATCCCAAAGGATATAACATTCTTGTCTTATGAAGAACCATTGGGACTCAGTTTAGCCTGTCTCACCCTTTCATGCTTTTTGACTGCAGCGCTGACATTGGGAACATTTCTGAAACATCACAACACTCCGATTGTCAAAGCAAACAACCGGGACCTCACCTACGCTCTCCTCATCTCCCTCCAGCTTTGCTTCCTTTGTGTTTTTCTATTTATTGGCCACCCTGAAAAAGTGACCTGCATACTCCAGCAAACTGCTTTTGGCATCATCTTCACAGTGGCTGTTTCTTGCGTGCTGGCAAAAACTATTATGGTGGTTCTGGCTTTCATGGCTACCAAACCAGCTTCTCAAATGAGGAACTGGATGGGAAGAAAATCGGCAATGTCTGTTGTTCTTTCCTGTTCTCTTATTCAAGCAGGAATTTGTACCATGTGGCTGTCAGCTTCTCCCCCATTCCCAGACTTTGACATGTACTCATTCAATGAAGAAATTGTCCTGCGATGTAATGAGGGATCCACAACCATGTTTTATTGTCTCCTGGGCTACCTTGGCTTCCTGGCCATCATCAGTTTCACTGTGGCTTTCCTTGCCAGGAAATTGCCTGACAGTTTCAATGAAGCCAAGTTCATCACATTCAGCATGTTGGTCTTCTGCAGTGTTTGGTTGTCCTTTATTCCATCCTATCTGAGCTCCAAGGGAAAATACATGGTGGCTGTGGAGATTTTTTCAATCTTAGCCTCCAGTGCTGGGCTTCTGGGTTGCATCTTTTCCCCCAAATGTTACATCATTTTGTTGAGGCCTGAGCTGAATAACAGGGAACATTTAATAAGAAGTAAACAGATTTAAGAGGGATGTAAGTGTTAGTGTATATATCAGTTTTAGTGTATATATTGCAAACTATAGTTTGCTATCCAGAGTTATTATTTACTTTGGATTGTATGTTGTATTCTGCTCTTTTTATCAAAGTGACTGTAATTAGTTTTGATAGTTGTAAAAGTCTCTCATGAATTTTCAGTGGCCACTAGAAAAGTGGGATGAAGGATGTCATAAATATACCCAGTAAATGTCAGAGTTTGGATTAGGACTAGGGGCAGGAAAGGGTTCAATATTTGATCACTGATATTGTGAACTGCTCCCATTATACTAATTGGGACTTTTGGGATACTGTTGCAAATAGGAATAGAAGGATCTGCATATAAAGTCAAGCATTAGCTTCAATATGCTTGGCCTTCCTGGTTTTGTTCCTGCTTCCATTTCCCAGGAAAGCCAAGTATGTTGAGTAGCTGTATGTGGGCAAAATAGAGACTGAGATACTCACCTGGGTAGGAAGCATGTCACGAAAAGGGAGAGGTCTCACTGCATGGCAGACACTATCATTTTGAAGACACTGCTCTTCCCAAAAAAAGGATGGATGAAAAGGCATTGTATTTGCTAATTTTCCTGTTCTTTGGTTTACTAAAGCCCTGAGGTTGCTCAAAAACATCCCAAATGAGTGGATGCTTATTTGTTATTCATAATGGAAACATGCTACATAGACTCCAAAAATTTTCACTGTCAATGTATTTCTTGAGTCATACTATTGTGCTTTATGGCAGAATGCTTCATGGATGTTCACTTTACTACAACGGACAATGTTTTATTCAGTAAATCTGATGGTTTTCAGGCAGAACTGGTGCTGCTCTGATTATTGCAAGGCCATGACCATATAAATAAGATGTTTTCTTACCTGGTTGTGATATTCTATGTTTGGTCCTGGATTTTTCAGACAGCAGTAACAATAAATCCCTCTAAAGTAAAATCTGAGATGCATCTGAATATATTCTCCTTCCTGCAACAAAATAGTAATGTTGGCCAAAATCAGGATTTATTGCTTCATGGAAACCTGGGATGAATAAATCCCAGTGTGTGGCTAGAAGAGGGCAAAATTAGTGGCTAAAATGTCTGTATTGGGCCATATAGAAGAGCTTGATAGGAATGAGCCAATTCTTTGGAACTTATGAGCTATTCATCTATTGCACACGGTTGTCCAAAATTTATAGCAAATCCTTCCTCCTGATGAACTGGACTAAACAAAATCCTGCATAATCACATGTGACAGTTTGGTTGTTTTTATGACCCTTCAAGTCATCTCTATCATATAGTGAACCCTTTTGCATTTTTAGAAGGTCCTGAACTACTCAAAACTGTATGAGCATCAGGTTCTAATACTAGATGGTAATGGTTTGCACAAACATATGTTTGCACAATCACCTCCTATTCATGCACAAATATGGCATAAGAATTTCAGAAATTACACAAAGTAGTCTAGTTGCAAAATAATTCCACACAGGTGATTTTTTGGGGATAGGATATGACAAGGCTTTTATTGTGTGATCAATCACCTTGCATCAGTCATCAAATGGGGCCCCATAAAATTCCATTTGTACTGCACACCACTTTTCCCCATCTTCTCTCTTTCCCCATTCTGACCACATGAAATGCTTTAAGAATGGTGAGATGGTATAGCTATGCACTGTCTTTTGCTTGTTAGTGCTAGGAACTTAGAGGCTTATGCCTTGCAGATGTCTTGACTTGACAGGAAAAGCTAGAAGTTGTATCCCAACACATTGTGGATTGGCCACAGGTTAGGAAAGGCGACTTTGTGTAACCAGAAGTCACCTGCATGACCAGAATACACAGACAGTTGACACAAATGGAAACTAATATGTAGAATTAATTAGAATTATTAATTAGAATTAACATGACTAATTGAAATATGTGGGAGTGAGTTAGTCTTCACTGTTATGGTAGGGTTTGACAGATCCTTGCAGGTTAAGGACTAGTTTTCACCTCTTCAAGTTGTGCATGTATGTAGCCTGAATAAAGAGCTGGACAAACCTCGTAAAGGTAGGTGAAGTTCTGGCTCTTTCCTCACGAAAGCAAGAACTACAAATGATTTACTTTAGCCCACTGTGACTACAAGCTTTTCATTCCATTAGATAGAAGGTTAAGTGTTCCTAGTGTTTTGAAGGAGATAGCCATCAGAGCCTGAATAAAGGATCTCCCAGCCCAGGGAAATGTATGAGCAGATGTGTAAAGAAGCAGCAGGTTAGCACTTTGGAAGAACATCAGAGAAAGAGCGATCCAGTTTGCATCATCACTTTGGCTTAAAGGAACTATGTAAGCCATACAGCAGCAAGTCATGGATTATGGACAGGTGATTAAACCCTAGCTCAGCACAGTCCAGACTGGTTTGGACAACACATAGTCATGCTGGTATATTCAAAATGGCCCAGCATGTATTGCAGCCCTCCTTGGTTTAAAGAACCCAGAATGGCCTCTTTGATTGCAGAACAGATCTCTTCACAGGCATGCTCTCAGATTAAGCTGAAGACTCTTCAACACTGTCGAGTCCATCTTTAAGCTATCATGGGGTAGGAGCTCTGTTCATTGTATGGAGTAACTGTTCTAATGTGTACATGAACACTGAAGAAGCTGAGCATGATGACAGTGGCCATGTCTGTTCTACCTAGCACATCAAAGAATATTATTTTCCAGTGTTGCTCGTATAAGGAATATTTCTGCACTTTTCTGTGCTCAGAGAGGAAACTATGCCCAGGACAATAAGGACATCTAGTAGAGAGGGCCTTTGTGTTGTCAGAAATGGAGATCATCCATAGTTTCATTATCCCCAAATGCACTGCTAGGTGTAACACCTGTCACCAGTGGCCAGGAGCCACTGACACATTCATTCAGACTGCAAGTTACTTGTATTACCTTCCTGATCCCCATTTCACACTGCCATGACTCCTGTCTGGTGGAACTTCTTACCATATGCTGAAATGGGAAATGTGCTACAAACATTATAATGGGAAATGATAGTTAACAGCTGACCACTGTGTGCTTCTTGTATCCACTTCCTGAAACATCAGTATCATGTACTGAGTCTAAATTTACTGAGTCTACTTCTGTCTACTTCATGGAAGCACCCTCCCTTATACTGTGCAAAATCATGGCCTGCCCTATGGAGTAAGATGCCATCTAGACCAATGATTTGTGTACTCTAGTGAGGGCAAGAAGACTGTGTGCAAATTGATTTTCTCCTTTCACATATGGCAGTATCTGGTGAAATACATGCATTTCCTGTCGAGTACAGGCCATCTTTCTTTCAGAGAGTCCTTCATTGACAACCCTTTACTTTCCAATTTGTTTAGTTGAGACAAAGATTTCTTCCACAGGGAATTCCCAACTTTAATGCATGGTTGTCTTTCTCCACAATTAGCAAAGAAATTATAGGTAGTTTTTTCTGCTTGTCAAGTCCCTGTGGAGTTACAGACTCTGGTAGCTAAACTACAAACACAATTCCTATAAGCTAAACTAGGAATGTAATTTGTGAAGGACGATTTAAAGGTAGCCCATACCATCCAGAGGCAGGGCTAGGAAGTGGGGAAAGGAAAAAGTTTGCACAAATCTGTTGCTGGTACTTCAGGGTTTCTAATATAGGGTTGAGGTCTGCCAGTAGAAAGAGTTAGAATTCAGGCCACCCAGGGGAATCTTGGAAACTCTCTTCATACTGTTGTATATGTGTATGTATATTCAGAGGGTTTTTTTTTAAATTCAGGATGGTATTACGTATCCTATTATTGCTGATTTTGTTTTCTCAGCGAGTACATGCTGCTTATACTGAGCAATGCAGCATCCGCTATCCACACCATCCCATTCATAAATATCATCAGTCAGGAGATGTCATCATCGGAGGCATTGTTTCACAGACATTTATTATCCCCAAGCTGATAAAATTCACTGAAGAACCCCTGCCCATTATGTTTGATGAGTTCAAGTAAGGACTTGATTAGGTTAACATTCTTTGTAGCTCTATTTCTCTCAGCCTGGTGCAGTAGATCCATCAGTAGGAGAAGCAATATTCTGGAGAAGCTTTCAGTAGGAGAAGCTGCATTTTTAATGAATGGCTACATCATGCAAAATATAGGATGAAAATATTTTCCTTTACCTAAATGAGGACAAAAGAAATCACGGCTCCACTAACTGAGATTGGGGCTAGGGCAGTGGTAAATGGCGCTTAGCCAGTTTCTTTGAATTATCTCCCTCTCTCTGGTCTAATTGGCTTACCCTAGCAAAATTATCCCAAACTTGCAAGCATGAGGAAAGAAGTGTGTCTGTGTTGGTGGGGTCTTGCAAGGGAGAGTTATATCTTGAGGGCTTCCATTGCTCTGCCCTGCTCCTGGCAAGTTCCTTCATCTTTATCTCTTCCAGAGGACCACATACGTCACTCCAAAGAAGGACAAATGTATCATCACATACAAGAATTCTAGTTATTTGGACACTTACATTTTTAATTGGGCTTATTCATTGACATTATTTTAAATTCCTGTGAAGCAGCATGAGTAGGATTATGAGTCCATCTAGGCAGGTGCTTTCTTTTTCTAGAAATACCTTTTCAGCCTCTTGAAAAGATGTTTTCATCAACCCTGGAGGATGGTGATGTCAATGTTGGCAGGGCTGTGTATCTACTCTGAATTTTACTCTGAACTTTAAAAGTTCCACAAACAAGGTTCAGCACCATGATGAAGCTGAGCATGAATAGAGTGACCATGTCTGTTCTACCCAGCATGCCACTGAAAATTCTAAAATTTGAAGTTCAATGTGAAATCCACAGAAGCTTGAAGTATCCACTGGCACTATTAAGCCACCAGCCTGCACTTATGTCTTATTCATCTGGGATGACTTTAGATTGAATTTCCTAAGCAATGTCAACTTGAGGAACCAAGATCTGTCTCCCACTTCAGTCAACATTTGGTGAAGACATAGGATATGACCTTCTAGATGGAATTTTAGAAGATAGACCAGGCCAGTGTTCCCAGATCCATCATTCCAGTATTTTGCATCACATTTCAAAGCCACCCTTTTGTCTTTTTTCAATCTTTGTCTTCTAAATACAAAGATGTAAGCTATAGAGCCTGTCAAGAATTTTCTTTATAAGTCTTACTATCCTTGCTCTGTTACTGCATTTATACTTTAAATACAGAACATTTACTTGCATCATTTGATTCCCATAATAGTGGTTGTTCCTTTATATTTAAAATGAAATTGTTTCCACTTACTTTGACTTCATGACTTTTCCTCTGCTCTGTTGTTCTGTAAAGTGTCATCTAAATAGAACAAGATATTTTTGTCTGTTTGATATGAATTTATATATCTGAATGTGTTAAAATTCAAATTATAATTCTGAATCATGTATTCTCTTATACCATGTGTAAATAAAGCAAAATAAAAGAAAATTGTGTCAGGAAAATGAAGATTTATATTGTTTGACTTTCTGATTCTCAGTATTGGTTACCTTAAAATAGGGCTCCTTCTTGAAATTAGGTATAAATCTGCTGAAATAAAGAGTATAATTCACAAAAAAAATGGAATATAGTTCTATTAACAGATATACCTTTCATTCTAGTGTGGTGATGAGGAATTATCAACATATCCTGGCTTTGGTGTTTGCAGTAAAGGAGATTAACAAAAATGTTCAGCTGCTGCCCAATGTCACTTTAGGCTTCAGAATCTATGACAGCTATTACAATGCACATTGGACATTACATAATGCAATGCGACTTACGTACACACCAGAGAGATTTGTCCCGAATTATATTTGTAGCTTCCAGAATGCACTATCTGCAGTCATTGGAGGATTGGATTCACAAACTTCCCTTCATGCAGCAAGCATCTTGGATAGCTACAAGATCCCACAGGTAGCTTATGTGAACAGATGGGCTCCTGGCTCCTTGCTGTCATTGTCCATCTGTGTAATTCTGCCCTCTGTGTAACTGACTTTGTCATCTTAACAAAACAATGGACCAACAAAAACTTCCTGTCCTCTTGCAGTTTGATCAAGGAGAAAGAATGAGCTGTACTGAATGTTAGCCCACAAAAACTTCTTGGTCTCAGAGAAAATAATGTTCACTTGCCTTATGAGGCCTTTCTAAGGATTGCTGTCACCATGCATGTAATGTCCTTTCACTAATGGAAATTCTTACACAAATTGTTGTCTCTTCTTTCTCCTCATTTTTTAGTTCATCTATGGTTCTGCTCCGGTGAGGGATAGTAAAACCCCAGGCCATTTTTTCTACATGTTGACCCCTCAGGAAACTCTTCAGCACGCAGGGATCCTTTCTTTGGTTCTGCATTTCGAATGGATATGGATTGGGGTCATTGTTATGGATGATGAGAATGGAGAAAGAATCGCACAAGCAGTGCTCCCACTGTTTTCTAAACATGGCATCTGCTCGGCCTTTCTAATAAGAATCCCAGATACAAGTGAAGCCAGTGAAGCTTTGTTTCTCTGGGGAATAAACATTAGTCGTAAAATCATGGAAAATAAAGCCAATGTAGTGGTTATGTATGGAGAATCTTTTACTGTGCAGTTTTTGTGGTTCTTTCCCTATCTTTCAGTACTAGAGGGAGACATGCAAAATAAGCAAAAGGGCAAGGTGTGGATATTGACTGCCCAGATGGAGCCAATTTCATTTCATTATCAAAGGACTTGGGACACAGAAATCCTCCATGGTGCACTTGCTTTCAGCATTCACTCTCGGAATCCTGCAGGATTTGAAACCTTTGTGGAGAGAAGAAACCCTTTCAGTACAACAGGAGATGGTTTTATCAGGGAATTCTGGCAACATGCCTTTGGGTGCACATTCCCAAATGCAGGTGTGAGTGAAATGGCTATTTGTACTGGGCAGGAGAAGCTGAACAGCCTTCCTGGAACTTTCTTTGAAATGGGCATGACTGGCCACAGCTACAGCATCTACAATGCTGTTTATACTATGGCCCATGCTTTACATGCCATGTCCTCACCTAGACAAAAACTCAGCACAGCGATGGAAAGGTGGGGCCTGACATTTCGAAAGCAGCATTCATGGAAGGTAATGGTTTAACTTAAATGTACCCCTACTAGCACTTTATTCCATCTCTCTGTTCTCACTGCTATACTAGAGATTATCTCTGTATAGCTGCTTTTGGACCATAATACAAATGGTCCTAGTCTATATTCAATCTGCATCACTGATGATTCCCATGATCAGCATCAGGAAGATCTTTGGCCAAATATAATCCCTACCATTGCTTTCTGAGGTACAGAGGACACTTGTTGTATGTTGAAATCGTTGTGGTATGATGGTTGTAGCTGAAGAATTTATTTTCCTGATTGTAGGATGAAATGCAGTGAAATACAGAAAAATGAGGAGTTTGTAGGGTTGCTGAAAGCGTAGGGAGATTCAGAATGTTTTGCCCACACCGCCTCTCTTCAATGACAGACTAAATTAAACTTTCCTATACAGCTTACACACCTGTCAGGGTGGTATCCAGAGTTACTCCTGTTTAGTCCCATTGAAATGAGGGACTCTTTCATTGAACTAACAACAAATCAAAACCATCAGATATTTTCCTGAACCTGGAAACCTTAGATCATTAGATCTGCAGATGGTTTGAAGCATTTCAATATACAGTCTGTGTCATATTGGTAATGCCAGTCAAACATCTTCCAGGCATCTCTCAACTTCTGTTCCAGAGGATTTCTGTGTTTCCCATGTATAGTTAATTTCAATTCTGACACATATTGGCAATATAAAAATGAAAATAAAATAGTCCATGCTGCTGAACTACTATTACCACTTCTACTATTACTATCCTTTGTGAAGAAAATGCAACTAGAAACTACAATTTTAAATCTGGTTCCAGCAAAAATGAATGCTCCTTCCAACCACAGTAGATACAATGCAGGATGCAATTCCTGTACATTTTTGCAAAATCATTCATTTTGCTTCTCCTTCTAGCTCCATCATTTTCTGAGAGGCATGTCATTTAACAACAATGCTGGGGAGACAGTCACCTTTGACCAGAAGGGCGAGTTAGTGGTTGGATTTGACATCATCAACTGGATTTTTTCGGTGAACCGGTCTTTGCATAGAGTCAAAATTGGACGTATGGATCCAGAGGTTTCCCTAAACCAAGCATTCTCCATAAGTGCTGATGCCATAACATGGTGTAGATGGTTTAACCAGGTAAGAGCCAAATGAAGAGAGTCTAGAATTAATTGCATGACTAATTCATGAAAATACTTCTTTATGGTCCAGAATGAGCCATTATGAAGTGCACATTTTAATTTTTTAAATTACCGTCTCAAGATTGGGCATGTACCAGCTTTAGCTGATAAATGCAATTCCTTTGCATTTTCAGGTTTGAACAGGAGGAAATTTGGGTTTAAAAATGGTTGAAGATGTGCAAATTTGAACATCTTTGAGGAGGACACCCTTCCTTTTCCAGGGTTTGCTGAACTAAAATCCTTCCATTGGTGAGGGAACATATTCTCATTTCTGCCATGATCCCCTGAAGGGTTGAACATAGACCTTAAAATAAACAATTTGAGAGTAATCCTGTACCCCTAGACATCAATTTTGGGGGCATAGGATGATTCAAATTCCCAGTTCTAAGACTAGAAAGAAAGCTCTGAAATCCATGTCCCAACCTCCTCCACACCCTTCCAGCCTGCGAGGAAAGAAAAGCACCAGCTTCCTGGGAAATGGACCTTTCTGAGGCTGGGCAAGGGGCATAAGCAATGGAGCAAAAAGGGCATTTTAGAGGTGGGGAAAGGAAGAGACTGAGGTTGAAGGGATAGAAGGCATCCTGGTAGTGCTGCAGCCTCCTTCTTGCTCCCTCTCAGGCATCTTTGTCAGGTGGTAAAAAATGGCCATTTAGCTAAGCTGCAGCATGGGGAGCAAGAGATGGACTTCATTACCCCTCCAGCTATCCACTGATTCCTGCTAATATCTATAGTTTGTACCTGTTTTTCCTTCAGTGTGTATAAGAACACAGGTGAGATTCTTGGCCTTTCAATTAAACCTCCATCAAGGAGTTTGCATGTTGCCTGAAATGAGTGGACTGTATTTCAAATAACCCTGAATGTAGGCAGATGCATAATGTGACATCCTATTTAACACACAAGAGCCATATAAAAGATTCAGATGAAAATTCTGGAGGTTGTATCCAGTGATGGCTTTGCCTTGGTCAGCATGTTCCAAGTTCCATACCAAGAGACTACTGATTTTTGCTCTTCCTCCTCTTCCTGTTGTGTTCTGCACCAGAAGGTCACCAAATTCTCAAGAGAAAGTTTCCAGGAGAGGATGGTATACTTCAAAGGCCCAGAAAGACTCAAGTAATGTGGGTGCATTTACATGTGGAAGCTGAAATACATTGAAATACATCCAGGCTACCAGTGTCTCAGTGGCAAGGTTCACTCCGTAGATTTCCATCCAGACACATCCTGAGACACTAGGAAGATAGCCCGATCCCCCAACAATACTCTAATTGGCCAACATGTTAGAGAGTGTTGGCCTTATTCTCTTCCTCCTCCCAGAGTGGCTCCCTAAAGAGGAATCCCCACTGCCCCTGGTGGTGATGACCCCAAAGGGATCTGAGCTAGAGCTGCCAGTCACAAAGTCTCCTTTCTATCCTCCCTCTTCCTTGTGTGGAGAGCTGCGGAAGAAATGCATCAGTTTTGCCTGCATCCCCTTGAATCAAAATAGGTGCTGCTCTGAATCTGTGCCTAACAGCAATCTTTCCAGAGAGTCAAAATTCTCTAGATTTGGCACAGGGCTCCTGATCTGGTTCTCAAAGAACTCAGCTCCCACTCCCTGGCCAGAAACACAAGCCTCTCTTGCACCAGCCAAAGTGTAGAAATACGCACAGCACCACTAAACACTCAGCTGATTTCCATTTTTGTCCAGAGTCTCACCAAATACTATTTCTTCAGAAGTGTTCAAGTTTGGATTTGGTCCATTTCAGAAAAGTCCAGCTTTGGTACTGATTTGGACTGCTCTTGAATCAAATTAATCCCATTCCAGTTTGGATTTGGGGTTTGGCCAAATTCAAAGCAGACCACTAATACAGCTCCTACCATTGAACAGTGGCTCCATTGCCTCTTTAGTGGCACAGGAAAAGAAACAAGCTTGAATCTTAAGAGCTCCACACTCAGTATTCTCAAGGTAACTGCTCATATTCTCAAGATAGCCACTCTCTTCTTACATGTATCGATTAGGCGCAACCTATTTCCATCTGCAGTGAGAGTTGCCAACCTGGTTCATACAAGAGGGCGAAGGAGGGGGAGCCATTTTGTTGTTATGATTGCATTCCATGTCCAGAAGGAAAGATTTCAGACCAGGAGGGTAAGAGAGAGACAATATGAAGCTATGAAATGAAATTGCTAACATCCAGAGGAATATGCATTGGTGCTAATTTTCTTTGGTTTTTGAAATGTATGTAAGCCATTTTTCCTGGCCACAAGAATTTGTGGTGGTGATTAACTTTTGAAATTTTTTTGTATTGCTGTGTATCCATTGGTGTATATTGTCTGATGGAAAAACAATTTATTAAAATGTCTGCTGTCATTTTGCTAGCTAACAGCCATAATTTATGCAACTATCAATTTGGCATTTGACTATAGCAGTGTTTCTTACTTTGACTATTCCTTGTAATTCATTAAGCTGCTTCAGCAATTCAGAACTTGGTGGCTTGGTCTGAATGTTTTCCCCAGGAGGTCTAAATCAGCAAAACAAAGGATTTCAGGCTTCAGATAGTACAGGAAATGTATGACTTATTATTTCTTGCAGTCAACAATAATATCTGCAAAACAAAATTGTGATTCATTTATTTATTCCACTTATATTCCTCTATACTAATATGAAGATTCTCTGAGTGGACATTTATATAATTTGCTACATAAATGTCAGATCAGCAAGAAGTGGTCACTTTCCTTAATAGATTTTAGGTACCTATTTTGCTACTTATTTGCTGGAAGTTTCAATGAAAAGGTGATTAAGAAACCTTAAGTTACCTTGCTTTTGTGCTCCACAATGTGTCCTTTGTTGTGTTGGGAGGAGTCACAAAAGACCACAGAGGCTTTTCTAATTCAATCATTGAGCATTTAAATCCAAGGAATGGTTGACTCAGAGAAAGAATGTTGTAAAAGGAAAAAAGTTTTTTTTTTTAACAAATGTTATTTTCTCTACAAAACTAAAACTGAAACAATTATTCCCAAGACATCAGACATACATCTTACTCTTTTTTACAATCAATTGTTGTTGTTGTTAGTCGCGAAGTTGTGTCCGACCCATCGCAACCCCATGGGCAACATTCCTCCAGGCCCTCCTGTCCTCCACCATTCCTCGGAGTCCACTCAAGCTCACACCAACCGCCTCTGTGACTCCATCCAGCCACCTCATCCTCTGCCGTCCCCTTCTTCTTTTGCCTTCTATTGTTCCCAGCATTAGACTCTTCTCCAGGGAGTCCTTCCTTCTCATTAGGTGGCCAAAGTATTTGAGTTTCATCTTCACTATCTGGCCTTCTAAAGAGCAGTCAGGGTTGATCTCCTCTAGGACTGACCGGTTTGATCGCCTTGTGGTCCAAGGGACTCGCAGGAGTCTCCGCCAGCACCACAATTCAAAGGCCTCAATCCTTTTGCACTCGGCCTTCCTTATGGTCCAGCTTTCACAGCCATACATTGCAACTGGGAAAACCATAGCCTTGACTATACGCACTTTTGTTGGCAGGGTGATGTCTGCTTTTCAGTATGCTATCTAGATTTGCCATAGCTTTCCTCCCCAGAAGCAAGCGTCTTTTAATTTCTTGGCTGCAGTCCCCGTCTGCAGTGATCTTGGAGCCCAGGAAAATAAAATCTCTCACTACCTCCATTTCTTCCCCATCTATTTGCCAGGAAGTGAGAGGACCGGATGCCATGATCTTAGTTTTCTTAATGTTGAGTTTCAAGCCAACTTTTGCACTCTCCCCCTTCACCCGCATCAAGAGGCTCTTTAGTTCCTCTTACAATCAATAACCATATTGAATTCTACGTATAGTCTCATTTCTCTAACCAATAATAAAAAGAGTTCCAAGTTTGATGTATCTTCCTTCTCCTTCAAAGACAAATTCAATCTGTCCATTGCTGTGCAATGCAAAATCTTTTTTAAAATCAGCTCTTCGGTAGGTGGCTCTTCATTCCTTCAGTGTTGGGCAAATGCAATCCTCTCAGCAGTAATTACGTGTAAGATAGGATATATACATTGTTTATCAGAGTCATCAGGAATAATGCCAAATAGAAAAATTTCAGGTTTAAATATTAAAGGTTTTTGTAGCATTTCCTCAAGCCATTTATGTATTTTAACCCAGTATTTTTTTTGCCTTTACACAAGTCCACCACGTATGATAAAAAGTACCAGGTTTGTGTTTACATTTCCAACATTTATTTGACATATTTGGGAACATTTTTGCTAATCTATTTGGCAATAAATACCATCTGTAAAATATTTTATAAAGGTTTTCTTTATATGAGGTTGCTAAGGTTATCTTAATACTTCTTTCCCACAGCTTTTGCCATTTCTGTAACTCAATATTATATCCAAAATTTTGTGCCCATGGCATCATAGTTTCCTTAACTTGTTCATCTTCCATCTTCATGTCCAAAAGAAAATTATACAATCTTTTTTTTATTTATTTTTATTTATTTTTATTTATTTTTGGATTTATATCCTGCCTTTTTCCTACAAAGGGCTCAAGGCAGCTTACATCATTCTCCTCCTCCATCTTATCCCCACAACAACAACCCTGTGAGGTAGGTTGGGCTGAGAGTCTGTGACTGGCCCAAAGTCACCCAGTTGGCTCCATGGCCAAGCGGGGACTCGAACCCAGGTTGTCTGAGTCCCAGTCCCATGCTCTTAACCACTACACCACACTGGCTCTCTTTTATCTTTTAATCATTTTTTATCTGATTTTAAAATCATTTGATCAAATGTTGTTAGTTCCTTATAAAAACCATACATTCTATAGTCTTTAGTATATCTCGATTGTATTTGAACCTTGTGCCACCAAAAAAGATCAATACCCTGCTCCTGCAGTTCTTGATTCAGTTTCAATTTTCCATCATTATCTAAAATATCATCATATCTCACAATCATATTTAAATTCAATGCATTTGGATATGTAAGATCTTCCATAGGAGAAAGCCATCTCGGCAATTTAGTATAAAGCTTTGTCTTTAGCTTTTCCCAAACAGACATCAATGAATTTCTAATATAATGATTTAAGAAATAGTCATGTGTCTTACATTTCTCATACCACATAAAAGCATGCCATCCCATTTGTAAGTCATGTCCTTCAAGATATAAAATTCTCTTATTTCTTAAAGTTATCCATTCTTTTAACCACATTAAAATGCAAGCTTGATAATACAGCATCCAATCAGGAAGGTCAAAGCCCCCATTCCCTTTAGCCTCCTGGAGCATTTTTAATTCAATCCTTGATTTCTTCTTTTGCCATATAAATTTCAAAACTTGGGTATTTAAATCATCAAAAACTTTTTATCAATTTTTATAGGAATTGTTTGAAATAGAAACAAAATCTTTGGCAATATATTCATTTAAACTATTGCTATTCTTCCCAACAGTGATAATTGCAAATTAGCCCATTTTTCTAAATCACTCTTAATCTCCTTGCATAATTTAGCATAGTTATCTTATTTCAATGCAGTGCATTTAGCTGTAAGAAAAATTCCCAAATATTTAACCTTTTTAATTATTTGAAGGTCTACTTGCTCCAACAAGGTAGTTTTTTGCTCCAATGTAAGATTTTTCACTAACAGTTGTCTTTTCTCTATTTATTTTCATCCCGGTAACTTCACCATAGTCTTCTATTTTTTTAAAAAAAGTTTAGGTGTCATTACCAAAGGATCTTCTAAGATAAAAACTAGGTCATCTGCAAATGCTTGAAGGTTATAGCTTTCATTTCTGATTCTGGCTCCTTTAATATCTGTATCTTCTCTAACATTTCTGTTTAAAACTTCTAGAATCAATATAAATAACAATGGTGATAAAGAACATTCTTGTCTTGTGCCCTTTTGAATGTCTATAGTGTTTGTAAACTCTCCATTGATTATTATCCTAGCAGTCTGTTTTTGGTAAATACTTGATATTGAATTAATAAATTTTCCACCAAATTCCATTTGTAGTAATTGTTGTTTCATGAATTGCCAATTAACATTATCAAAGGCCTTCTGTGCATCTAAAAACAATAGTGCCATTGATTTTTCAGAATGGATTTCATAGTATTCTAAGATATCCAAGATAATTCTCACATTGTTCCTAATTTGTCTCTTAGGTAATAAAAACATTTTGATCTGCATGTATAAATCTATTAAGTATTTCTTCAGTCCTTCTGCCATTACAGAGGCAAAAATTTTATAATCCACATTTGGAAGTGATATAGGTTTATAGTTTGAATTTGTGTCAAGTCTGTATCTTGGAATTAAGGTAAAATTGCCTCAATCCAGGTATTTGGTATTTTAGCATCTAACAATACAGCATTGCATATATCCTTTAGAGGTGTATATAAAATTCCTTCTAAAGATTTATAATACTCCGTTGGTAGTCCATCCGGGCCAGGGGTTTTATAATTCTTTTACTTCTTGATTGCTTCAATTACTTCTGTCATTATTTCCTCATTTAATATTTTTTTATATTTCTCTGGCAGTTTTAGTAGATTTTCCTTTTGAATATATTCATAAACCTTCTCAATTGATATTTCTTTAGCTTGGTGTAGCTTTGTAAAGAAATCTTCTACTATTCTTAATTGACACACTTTGTACCTGCAGTTGTCCTTCTCCATCTTTCAACTTAAATATTAATCTCTTTCCTTCTTTAATTAATAGACTAACCATCTCCCTGATTTGTTAGCATTTTCAAAGAATTTCTGTTTGGTCAATTTCATTTGTTTAGCTAGTTCATTTGTATCTAAGAGATTCAATTTATGTTTTAGAGTGTTCATATGTAACTTGAGGTCCTGTTTTGATGGGTCTTCCTGTAATTCCTGTTCAAGCTTCGACAGCTCATCTATTAGTATAAGTTGTTCTTGTTTTCTCATTTTATTTATTTTTGCTGAATAGGTTATAATCAACCCTCTAACATTTTGTAGAGAGGTTTCTTCAACATTATTTTCTTGTAAAAGAAATAGTTCCTTTATTTCTTCTTTAAAGTTTTTATCTTTTAATAAAATATTGAATGTCCATCTAGGTGTTTTTATTGTTCCTTTCAAGGTCATGGTTATAGGATTGTGGTCGACCCAGACATTTGTATCTATTTCAGCTTCTAACAAATCTGGAATTAAATCTGGGGTTATCCAAATCATATCAATTCTAGACCATGACCTATGTCTGTTCAAGTAGAAAGAATACTTGGCTAAAGTTGTGTTTTTGTGTCTCCAGACATCTGTTAGTCTAAATTCCTCTAATATATTAAAGAAGGACTTTGGAAGTATTCTCCTTCCTTTCTTCCCATTAATATCACTGTTGTGATCTATTTTTGTCAACAATTGCATTAAAGTCTCCCATTAAACACAAAGTTTGATACTCAGTTTGTAAGAGTAAAACATGTAGCTTTTGGTAGAAAGCTTCTTGGTGGTCATTTGGTGCATAGATCGCCACTAGAAGCACCTTTTTGTGTTTTATTGTTACTTCAACCCATAGAATTCTACCATCTTCATCTGAAAGAATATACTTAGGATCCAATTTTTCTTTAATTTATAAAGCCAAACCATTTTTATTTTTGATGGGTGGAAGATATAAATAACTTGCCAAATTTTGGACTTTCCAAAAGTTTGTGGTGTTGTCTTTTTATGTGTGTTTTTTGTAAACAAATTACATCTAATTTCAGTTTTTGAAGTTGAGAAAAAGTCCTTTTCCGCTTAGAGGGTGAGTTTAATCCATTTATGTTCAAAGAAAATAATTTGATTCTTTCTTCCATTTAAAGAGCAATGTATGTATGTATGTATGTATGTATGTATGTATTTGGGGTTCACACTTCTACTTTTTCTTTTTTCTTTTGGATCCAATAACTGTTCGTACTCTTGTTGGTCTGTAGTTGCTATTTCTCCTTCTGGGTGGTAAGTTGTTACAGCTATTGCCTCGGAATTTTTCCTTCTTTCCTTTTCTTCATTCTGCTCTTTATCTTCAAATGAACTTCTTAATTTTTCATAAAATTCTTGGGCCTTGAGGATTGAATCCAGTCTAAATCTTGTGGAATTCTAAGTAAAAAATATCCCTTTCAGTGTTATCCATCTGTACATAATTCCTTTCTTTATCAACTTGGAAATGAGGAATTGACACTTCTTTTGTCCTTCTCTGACTCTCCATGGTATTTGTTTCAAAACAATTACATCATGTTCATCATCAAATTTTAATGGTCTATCATGTGAAGCTCTGAGAACATGATCTCTTACAGATCTTTTTGTAAATTTAACATGAACTTCCCTTGGAAGTTTATGCCTTCTTCCATAGTGTCAGTTAACTCTATAAACCCAGTCAATCTCTTTGTCAATCTTTTCCTTTTCCAAGTCAAGAGCATCTGCTAACATGGTGTTTATTAAGTCACTTAGGTTTTCATTTTTTGCCTCTGGTATATTCTGAAATCTTAGGTAATTAGACACCTTCTCCATCTCCAGTATAGCAACTGAATCCCATGGTGACTTATTTGTGTTAATTGT
This sequence comes from Varanus salvator macromaculatus, assembly GCA_023646645.1. Taxonomy (NCBI): domain Eukaryota; kingdom Metazoa; phylum Chordata; class Lepidosauria; order Squamata; family Varanidae; genus Varanus; species Varanus salvator. The sequence continues at coordinate 193,098 of JAIXND010000665.1, read as the reverse complement.
TGCATTTTTTTATCCATCTTTTCAGTTTTCTTAGCAATATCATGAATCTTCTTTTCCATTTCGTGTATTTTTTGTTCATTTTGTCCTATTTTGAGTTGAATGTCTGTAAGTTGATTATTCATGTCCAAAACATGACTATCCAGTTTATCCAATCTTTCATTTTGTTCCAAGGCCAATTTTTGAATGGCATTTTTAATAGACTCTTGTGATGCTTGCATTGCCAACAGTGTCATCTGTACGTCTTTTTCATATTTTTCCAAATCCACAGTTTTTGATTGATGTATTGGACTTTGCGATGCAGACATGGGTGCCGATCATGATGATGCATGGATTCTTTTCATGATGAAAATAAAAAAGTATTAGAAAAATTTATTGAAATAGCCTGTTATAATGCTAAATGGCCACGAGGTGGAATCAGAGTCACAAAAAAATTAGGTAGACAATGTACCTGTTATTAGATAAAATGGCCACATGGTGGCAACAAAGGGTTATTGTTATAACAAAAGAAATAGTTTTTGTCACTGCTTAAACTCTGCAGGGGCGAATTTCCCCCCTCCATCGAAAAGGGGTTTTTATTTAGGTTGGTGCTTGTTTCAGAAGTTCTTTTAAGGGCAATATATTGAGAAGATTAATTGTGCACCCAGCGGGTCCGATGTCCACTTTCAAGTTTTCATTCTTTGCTATTAAGTCAGTGCCAACAGCTAACGAGGGGGAGCATGCCTCTCATTCTGTTCACTGAGAATCCATGAGCTTCTCCCAGCGGGTGGGGGACTGCTGCCCCCCACAAATCAGAAGTCTACTCGGACCTCTAGTCCCTGCCCCGACAGGGCTTAGATGGGCCTCCCAAGGCCCATTGTAGAACGGATTTCGGCATGAATAAGGAGCTCCCATTCTTTGCTGCCAATCGTACTGCGACATCAACCAGAAGTTGTAAAATGAAAAAAAGTTTTAAGGATAACCAAAAACTACAAGAAGCCCAACATGCTGTATGTGCTAAATTTGGCTTTATTGAAGCAGCCAGGAAGCTCTGCGGCAAGGACCTTATTTTTTACTTTCCTGGATCACGTCATGATATACAGGAATGGCCACCCTCATCCATGCATGAATGTTAAGTGCTTCCAAGCTAGGATGAAATAGAACTGCTCTTGAAGCTGGATAAGCAAGGTCAGAGGAACTAGAAGAGTTTCTCTTTTAAGGGAATGTACTGATTCCAAGTTGGTTATAGCTCAAGTAGGATGAGACTTGGGATGTTAAAATGCTCATTTCTTATACCTTCCTCTCAGATATTTTTGTCTGTGTTTTTCACAATGACCTATGATTAGAAGTAATGAATTCATTGAATTTTAAAACATTTTGGTGAGGTTATTGCAACATATGTGAAACTGAAACCACACGTTTGACTTTTTATGCAGATCTGAATGACTGTTCTACGTGTGCAGATGGACATTTTCCAAACAAACAACAGGATTTTTGTATTAGGAAGACAGTGACCTTCTTGTCTTATGAAGAAAGTTTGGGGATCAGTTTAGTCTGCTTTGCAATTTTGTTTTCTTTGTTGACTGCTCTGGTGCTGGGAATCTTTTTGAAGCACCACGACACTCCCATCGTCAAAGCCAACAACCGGGAACTCACGTATGCTCTCCTTATTTCCATCGTGCTCTGCTTCCTCTCTGTGTTGCTCTTCATTGGCCACCCGGAGAAGGTGAAATGTCTTCTCAGACAACCAGCTTTTGGCATCATCTTCTCAGTGGCTCTTTCTTGTGTCCTAGCAAAAACCATCACAGTGGTTTTGGCCTTCATGGCCACCAAACCAGGATCCAGGGCCAGAAAGTGGGTGGGGAGAAAGGTGACCAACTCTATTGTCCTTTCCTGCTCCCTCATTCAAACAGGCATCTGCACTGTGTGGCTGGCAACCTCTCCTCCATTCCCAGATGCAGACAAGCACTCAGTGCCTGAAACCATTACTCTGGGCTGCAATGAGGGATCGGTGGCTATGTTTTACTGTATCCTGGGCTTCACGGGCTTCCTGGCCAGTGTGAGTTTCATTGTGTCTTTCCTTGCCCGGAAGCTGCCTGACAGCTTCAATGAAGCCAAGTTCATCACGTTCAGCTTGCTGGTCTTCTGCAGTGTCTGGCTGTCCTTTGTTCCCACCTACCTGAGCACCAAGGGCAAATACATGGTAGCTGTGGAGATCTTCTCAATTTTAGCCTCCAGTGCAGGATTGCTGATCTGCATCTTTTCCCCCAAATGTTACATTATTGTATTGGAGCCCGAGCTGAATAACAGGCAGCAGTTGTTGAGAAGGAAATGAACAAAATAGGAGCATGTTGTTGCAGTTTAATAATTCAGTCCCGACTGCTTTAGTACTTTAGCATTAAATTGTCTTTTGTACCCTACCAAATATTTGCCTAGTTTAAAAGGCTGGTCAATGCCACCATTCTTTCCTTCTCCTCGATCAAAAGAGGCATCTGCACTGCGGCAACCTCTCCTCCATCCCCAGATGCTGACATGAACTCAGTGACTGAAGAAATTGTTTTGGAATGTAAGAAGGGCTCTGCAACTATTTTTTTACCCAGATGCTGGCCTGTATGGGCTTCCTCACTCTTGTCAGTGTCTGTGGTGCTTTTCTCACCAGGAAGCTGTCTGACATATTCAACTAAGTTAGGTTCATCACCTTCCACATGTTGGTGTTTTGCGGTGTTTAGTTCTCCTTTGTTTCATTCTAGCAGAGTTCCAAGGGGAAATACATGGCAGCTGTGGAGATCTACTCCATCTTGGTCCCTAGTGCCAGTTTGCTGGCTTCATCTTTCTCCCCAGATGTTACAGTATTGCACTGTGCTCCAGAGTAAAAAACAGCTTCTTGATCACTACCTGATGTTTTGGGTTTTTTTGGTAGTATTGTTGTTGCTAATGTTACTCTTATTACTATTTTTCAGCCCATCATATTTCAGCAAAATCGATATAGATGTGAAAGAAGTGTAGGTCTAACAGAAACTCTCTCTATTTCACCATGCCAAACTCTCAGCAGACTCACCATTTTCCTAAGCTGATTATTATTATGATCCCTTTTCATTATGGATTAGGTACAGTCTGTTCTGTACCTAGTGAGAGTTGTTACCCTGGGTCAAGCAAAAGGTGCAGCATAGGGAGCCATTTTTCTGCTATGATTGCATCCCTTATCCAGAAGGGAAGATTTGAGACTGGAAGTGTAAGACACATACTACATGGACTGCTCCAAAAAATTGAGTGAACATTCAGATGGTTATATATGGTTGCTAGTTTGGCCATCTTTTCTCCCACTGACATGATTGACTGTCATAACTGCATAGACAAAGAAACTGAAACCAAAACCATGCCTCATGATTTTTGTATAATCACATTTGTTACGTACATGATACACACAGACAGTTTCAGAATCAGCATAGGCTTTTTTCACATTTTCATTTTCTATGATCATGGCTCTGGTGCTAGGAATTTTTAGAAAGCACCACAAAACTCCCATGGTAAAAGCCAACAGGTGGAACCTCACCTACACTCTTTTTCTCCCTGCTTTTCTGCTTCCTTTGGTTCCTTCTGTTCATTGGCTATCCTGGAAAGGTGATATGTCTTCTCCGACAATATTGCAGGAACCACACAAAAGTTCAGATTAAGGCAGATCCAGCTTTTATTGGAGCAGGAATATAGTTCTGTTTTAAGAAGCTGTATCTTTATTGGGAAGGAAACCTTAGGGGAACACCATCCCCCATAATCCCACCTGTAATTTTAAGAATGAGACAGAAAAGAGACTGCCCTCTATGTTCAACAAAACAGCAAAACTACTATATGCACAGGCTAAGATTGAACATGGTTTAAATGGTAGGTGGCACATTCATTTAGCTCAGTCTGAGAGGCATTCCAGGGAAAAATCTTATCAGCTCTGCATGCTGTTTTCTTCTTGTCAAAGAAGTCATTCTGGTTTAGGGTTCTACTCTTTGTTTTAGTCTTGATCAAAATATATCTGACAAAGCATGTATATATATCTATTCATGTCATGTAACCAAGATTTTTGGGGGTAGGACAGGGAATTGTTCCCACAGCAGGAGAGGAGAATGAAATTCCCCTCCATACATGGCTGTTAATGCATTTCCAGGAATTTAGTGTAAGTAGAAAGATTCCATTGACAGGAGTAGGGAAAATATTACAACACAAATGGCTGCACAGGAAAGATTAAGCTTCCCTGCCTTTACACTGTGGTCCCAAGCCAAATCGGGGTGATGTACACTGAGCCCTGAGCAAACCAAAAATTCCAGTGGGCTTCACAATGAATGCTGTGTTTAGCCTTTAGTTCCATTCTGATGAAACTTTCCCAATTCATTCATACAACTAATACAAGTACTATGCTCCACATAAAGTGTGAAAAACAACACTTGTTTTCAACTTCAGCATATGTGATGTCAACTTGCTATTCTCTCCTTTAATTGTCTAAAGGACAGTTCTGTTACAACCCAACTTCCCTGCAGATTTCTTACTAACAAAACAACTCCATTAGGCTCTGAAGGACAGTGGCAATATATACTAGGATTTTTAATCATGAGAGTAAGTAAGGATGGTCAGTGTTCTGAAGAAGCCTACATTTGTCATCTCAGTGTTCTGCATGGGAACAAGCGGATTTGCATGAATAGCAATTTTTTCCCCTTCTACTCAGCATGAGGGAATTAGGAGTGGTGTTGCTGTGCTTGCTTCTCCAAATAGGAAGCAAGACTGATGCCAAAAGATGCAAGGGCTATGAGCCAAATCCTCCACTGTATGAGTATCCACAGTTGGGAGATCTCATGATTGGTGCCATTGCTTCTCTGTCCTTCATCATTCCCGATCCATTAACCTTCACTGAAGAACCTCCACTAGCATTGCGTGATGAACTTGCATAAGGAGTTAATATTTTCTTTTAGTGTCTGTCCAGTTTATTTATAGATTTTTATTTATCCATCTGTTTGTCACCAGAAATATTCCTAGGAGATACAAGCTCTGAACAATGGTATGGGATGTAGGGAAAGCTCATATTATTCCAGTGATGTCGAAACAAGAAGGATGCATTCTGGTGTGAAATTAAGATTCACATCTATTTCACTTCTGCTCAAAACCTCTCTGTTATCCTTGTATTTTCAGTTACTTTTCCATCACTTTCAGTCTTGCACAAATTTCCACAGAATTACATCTCTTCCTCTTATTGCTACTTTCCATTCACCTCTGCCTTTTTGCTCCACCTTTCTTATGGAAACTGCATATGGCAAATATTCCAGGAATTGGATCAACTCTTTGGGAGAAGTAAAATTCTCCTGCCATTCCTTCCACAACACCTCCACCAGACCCCCTCCTGAATGTGCTGATCTGTGATTGGACGGACAGGGAGGAAACCCAAAATCTGATGAAGACCATTAGTGAAGCTCTTCCTCTCATAGATGATCCTTGCTTTCAGTGAAGGCAGATACTGGATCCATCCCAGAACAAATGTTCTCTGTTAGAATTGGAAGCAATTTCATTTCAGGGATCCTTGTCACTTGGATGGGGTTGTATTCAGTGTGTTGTACTCTGTGCTTTTTCCCATCACAATAATTTTAATTATTTTCATGTACCTAAAAGATGTTCCTCCTAAGCAGGACTATAATACGAAGAGAAATCGTTTCTTCTAATCTCCTAAATCCCAATGGCTGAGAGTGTCCATCTAGATACAATGTATGGCATTCCTCTCCCACCATGCACAGGATTCTCCTAAGCCCCTTCATTGGGAAGTGATGAGCCAGGGCAACAGGGGTGATAGGATTGTGGCATTATACCCAGACACATTGCACTTGAGGGAAGCTTCACTGAAATCTGTTGAATTCGCTTTGGGTTACCCTGCACAGGATCACACTATTCAGTTCCTTGACCATGAGAAAGTCCATGGACTGGTGTATTCTGAAGAGAAATATGATGATGCAAAAAGCAGTGTGAGCTGCTTATAAAATTCTGTGTGAGGAACGTTCTAATACAGGAGCTGACTTTGTTGCTTCTAGTGTGGTGCCAAAGAATTACCAACATATCCTGGCCTTGACATTTGCAGTGCAGGAGATCAATGACAACACCCTCCTCTTACCCAACCTCACCTTGGGGTTTCACATCTATGACAGCTACTTCACAGCCAAGTGGACCTATCAGGCCATCTTACTACTGCTATCTGCAGCACAGAAATTAATCCCAAACTACAAATGTGATCTCCAGCATCACTTGATAGCGGTCATCGGGGGACTGGACGCCAAATCCTCCCTTCACATAGCAACTCTCTTGGATATCTACAAGATTCCACAGGTGCGGACCATGTCTTTTGATGAATATGAGGAATTGAAGTCTAACATTTTTTTTACATTCTCAGTGTTCATTCATTTGTGCATTTGTGCCTGAGAGATGGAGATCTGCTTAGTGGAAGTATTCCCTGGCTGTATCCTTTGGATGAGCAAGAACATTGAAGATAAAGCCAACTGTGTGGGGAGAGGGATATTTCTGATGTGGATCTAAGATGGGGGGGGGGGTCTAGGCAGAGACTGAGACCACAATCACTTAAACATTGTGTTCCATATTGAAATGTGACAGAAGCTCCTCATTTATCTTGCTCTTTGCTCCAGCTGTCCATAGGCAGAGAAGGAAAAAATGGAGCTCTCCATTTCTTTTCCTTGTGTACCAGGCCCTGCATTCACCACCAGTCTGGATCACGAACCATCTGGAGGGAAGGCAAAGCATGTTGGGGACTGAAGTGGAGAGACTGAAGGGAAGAAGGTGTTAGCACTCTTCTGAACTTAACACTAACTCAGGAAATAAACTTCATTATTTTCAGTGGTTTGTGGGATATATGTATTGCAGGAGGGAGGAGAATGTCAATTTTATATCAGTCATAGCAGTGGTGCCCAAACATTTTGGCCCCCTGGATATATTCAGGAATCTTAAGAAAATCCTGTTAGTGCCAGCAAAAACGTCTAAGTGATTGGCTGTTTTAAGTTCTCCCTTTCTCATTTACAAATCTTAAGCTGAGCCATATTCAGGAAAATTTTGGTTTTGTTTCTTTTGTATGCTGCAATGTCTCCTCAATAAGGAATTGCTTAGATTGGTTGTTTGCTCATGGTGCTATGCAAGGAATATATCTTGAAAAAAGCTGCTTTAGCAATTCGTAGTCATTGCTTTTTATGTGCAGGAGGAGATTATGACGTGCAGATTTCCCACAGAATTATCTTAATATTTATTGGATCATACATTGTTATTAACTAAGTACATTATTTCATGGAAACTAACCCGTGGATGAAAAGGATAGTCTGTGCTCTCTTCCTGTCTAAAAGACTGATGCTACAAAACTGAGCTGGGGTTGGGGAACACTCATCCATCTTGCAAGGACTATGGACATTATAGTGTTTTGATATCTGTACAGGAGAAGGTGTATAGACCCAGCCTTCAAATTCATACTTCTTGGGGTATCTGGTCCACTGATGTTGAAGCCTCAGAATTATTGCTAGGAAGGTTTTTGCTTGCCTTACAAGTCCCTGGAGACTCATCCACTTGCACATTTAGTGGGAAAAAAAATGTCTTCCAGTGCCATATGAGACACTCCTTTTCAGGCATTATTAGAGCTGAGCACTTGTGCCTGATACACTGGGAATCCCTGTATTATACTACTGTTTAGAAGTTTGCTGAGAGTGTATGTGCAAATGTTTTGCTAAAGAAGAAATGTCTGTATTATATGGTGCTTCTCCATCTCCTTGTATTTTCTTAGTTGATATATGGCTCTGCACCAGTGATGAATGATAAAACCCCAGGCCTTTACTTCTACAACATGACTCCCAGGGAGTCCCTTCAGTATGCAGGGATTCTCTCTTTACTGCTGCATTTCGGGTGGACATGGATTGGGGCAGTCATTATGGACAATGACAATGGGGCTCGATTCCTCCAAATGGTGGCCCCACTGTTTTCCAAGAGTGATGTCTGTTTTGCCTTCATTGAAAAAATCCCTGAACTTGCTCATGGCAAGGATATGAAAAACATTTTTGAGAAGGGAGCAAAGATACGTGATAATATTGTGGGCAGCACGGCCAATGTATTGGTTGCCAATGGAGAATCTTATTCCATGTCATTTTTTAGATTCTTACCATATTTATCAGAACGAGGACATGTGGCAAATACTCCAATCGGTAAAGTAATAATTATGACAGCTCAGGTGGAGCTCACATCCTTTGTCATTCAAAGGGATTGGAACATGGACTTTTTCCATGGTTCTCTTTCTTTCACAATTCAATTCAATGATGTCCCAGGATTTCAACAATTCCTTAATGCACAAGATCCTTCCAGTCCAAAAGGAGATGGGTTTATAAGGTCCTTCTGGCAACAGGCTTTTGGCTGTGTATTCCCAGATCCATTTTGGGGCAATGCAGATGGGAATATGTGCACTGGGGATGAGAAGCTGGAGTGTCTTCCTGCAACTTTTTTTGAAATGAGCTTGACTGGCCACAGCTACAATGTCTACAATGCTGTCCATGCAGTGGCCCACGCCTTGCATGCCATGTTATCACCTCATCTGAAGAACAGAGGAATCGTGACCAGAGGTGGACAGACGTTTCAGAGCCAAGTACATTGGCAGGTAATGGGCTGAAGAGCCTAATATGTGAAAGAACCACAGCTTTCTAGATAATAAAACATTCAAACATAGTAGGGGAGCTCATTCAGTTCATATTTGAACTAGATGTCCACAGTTCTATTAAGCTCCTTCCTTTTCACTCCAGCTCCATCATCTTCTGAAGGTTGTTTTGTTTAACAATAGTGCTGAGGACACAGTTTCTTTTAACCAACATGGAGAGTTACTAACTGGATTTGATGTGATCAATTGGATTGTGTCCTCAAACCAATCTTTTCAAAGAGTGAAAGTTGGGAGGATGGATGCCCATGCAGCTCCAGACCAAGCATTCATCATAATTCCAGATGCCATAACATGGAACAGCTGGTTTAATAAGGTTTGGTTCTCAGTGAATTGGCACAGTCAATAAGACTAAGTCTCAACATTGACATGTGCATTACATTTCATTTGAGAATGAAAGAACTAGAAAATACTTAATTGTGGAACTGGTTAGTCTAAAAAGTGATGCAGTGAATGAGGTCCAATAAACTTCTGCCCTGCTTCCTGTGCTGCTAAATTAACTAGGTGAAATACGGAAGAAAAAATGGAAATTAAAATTTTTATTTATTGCTATTCTTTTGAAAATAATTAAAATCATAGCCTAGTTTTTCAACTTAACTTTGCTCCATTAGGAAACCAGGCAGTATTATGCAATTTTACAGATAGATTCAGATGGAGGAATAGTCATACTTGGGACAGCACACTGAAAGAAAACTTTTGTTATGATTAGCATCCCATTGATTTCAATGGGACTTCTCTAAGGATGACTTAGTTTAGACCTAGTCATTAGTGAAAATGCAGCAGGCTCAGTTTTCTCTTGTTTAAAATATGCACTTATTATTTCTCTCCTCACCTGGGGATGGGTGAAAATGTGTCATTTATTTTATATAATGTTTTGCTGAAATTAAAAAGTGTCTTATTTGGGCTGGAGAAAACTTTGTATTAGAACAATCTGAGTGTGGAAGAAATGGAACCCAAACATTTTTTCCATCCCTGTGAAGAGATTTTGGTGAATACATCTCAAAACTCCAGGTCATAATCTCTGTCTGAAGGACCAGTGAGTTGTCAGTTAGGGTTTCTCTGATCAGCTTCTGATTTTTAATAGCAGCATGACAAGAAGGGAGGACTGCGTGTTCCTTTTCTGTTTGACTAGAATGGAGGAGTGACCATTTCATTTCAGTCTAATTTATCAAAGTCTCCTGTTTCCTTCATACCTGAGATGAAAAGAACATTATATTAAATGTTCAAATGTTGAAGAAAGATAAATTGACAAATTAAGGCATCATTACTCCTTCACCACTACCACTTCTACAAACTCCTCAGTAATGCTAACTTGAATCTATCACCCATCCATCCATCCATCCATCATCAGATGTTCATCCCAGTTTTCTCTTAAATTGAACTCAAAGTGGTTTATGTAATGCTGATTAAGCTGAACTTCACTCCCAGTGTATACATGGTGGAAGGGTACACCTAATTTGCTTTCGATTGGTTTTCTTTGACATTCTGCAAAACCATGATCCAACCCAATGGCAGCAAGGAGCTGCAGTTGGTGTAGAGAATGGTGGGCCACTAGGGGCCAGTATTAGTTTCAGAGCATCCTGGTAGTCACAGTTTCTTTATTGTGCTATCAAAATTGCTCTCATCCTACATTAAATTTGGGCATTGCCTTTTTGGATCACCTATGTCCGGCTGATGCGTAGCATTGTTTTGCTGCCACATCAACAATTGGGCCAGATGGGAAGTGCTCTTAAAGTCATAGGGATACTGGTGGCATTCCCATATGGTGGCCAGTTTTGGGTGGCTCCATCTCACCTCCCCATGGGAATTTTTGAAATGGAGTCTGGATACATACACATATCTGGAAGTTCATTTCTGGAATATGTTGTGAGCATCCTTCTTTTAAAACACCAAAACCATGCTTTCCTTTGAGAAATGCGTGCAAATCCCCACATTTATGAGTTCAGTTGAATATAAATGCTTAAATGCACACCAGAAAATCTGTGTATTATTAAAATGAATGGTAATACACATTATCTTTTTTTTTTTTAAAAAATGCATGCAATACATAGCTTACTTGTTCAAAGTAGCTGAAAATCAAGTAAAAATGGAAGAAGATTGAAATGTGATTTTGAGAAACTTTATGCAAACTAGAAAATAAGAGTTTTTCCCAAACTCAGAGGAGCTAGGTTGATGATGCCATTGGTATGAGATCTTGAAACCAATTTTTTTCCCATTCCATTTACAAGCAGATGGGAAGCATGCATGCACATGGTCACAAAAGTTCAACCTTGCTGAAGTATCACAGAGCACCTTTATGGAAAAGTGGCTCCTGAAGAGTGTGGCAAATTACAAAGAGATTGCAGAACTGGAAGGTTTCCTAAGTATGATTCTCATGATTCTTACTGCTCCCTCCCCTGATGACTTAGGCACAGCCTCTATCTGCGTGCAGTGAGAGTTGTAATCCTGGTTCTAGGAAGAAGGTCAAGGAAGGGGAGCCATTTTGCTGCTATGATTGCATCCCGTGTCCCAAAGGGAAGATTTCAGGCAAGAAGGGTAGGCATTAGAATGCACAACTATTCCAAATATATTTGATAAAATCAAGAACAGGTATGTAAAAGAGCTTTCTTCAGGGCCTGAAGTGTGACTGAATGTGGAGAGGTGTGACAAGATGCAAGATGATGAAGAGAAATGGAGGAGATAGGTGTGTGTGAGCACACGTGTGATCATTTGTCCCTGTTGTTCCAAAGACTCAACTGCAGTGGATTCTAAATATTCAGGATGGTTGACTGATCTTCGACTGTTGAAATATAGGTTTTTGAACATGCCCTTGAACACTACACAGATTCATCTGATTCACGAGTATTGAATAACTATGGAACTGTAAGTACATCTCTGCAATCACAGCCCTGTTATCCCATGTCTATGTCTGCAAAGCAAGATCTTAAGATCTGTGACTCCTGACATCCCTTAAATGAAGTCCAGCCTGGGTCTGTGCAGATGTTTCAGAAACAAATTCCATTCAGTTCATTAAGTCCTGTGCTAAAGTCAAGAATTATGTATGATAGTGGTTATAATCCCCAAGACCCTGAGCATGCTCTTCCTGCTTTCATTTTAGAAACCAATTGGGTTCTCTCAGGCTTATGACCACAACAGAAACAGATGCTTCAGACATGCATACAGAATCCCTTCTATTTTGTGCACACTATTGCCTCCTTAGGCAATTCTCAGAATTGCAATACCTAGGCATGTGCAAAAGGTGTTTTTGTTCATTTCTTTATTTCCTCTCCCCAATTTTTGCAGTAGCAGCCAATAAAAACAATGCCCTGTTTTAAGCAAATCAGCCAATTCAATGATATATCTGATTCCTGCACATGTATGCCATTTGACACTGCAGGTCCAAACCCAAATGGGTGAGAATATCCATCCAGTGGTGGTGCTGGCACTGAATGTCCGGCTCGTAAAATTCTAGGCCTGAAATAACTCTGTATTCAGCTATGTTAGGGCTCCCTGCCTGCCACATCGCATGAATGACACTTCATCTTCAACAGCTTCATATTAGGCTGAGAGACGCTAGAAATGCTCTTCATGCTGGAAAAGACTATTGGATTTGGCTATTGCAAATGGGAAATTTCATTTAAACTGATGTATAATAGGAAATTAGCACGTTCTACATATTTAGAGTCAAAAGCATTTGATATTACAAAAACGTGGATGTAATGATTCTCTACTTTGACTTGAAAGCAATATATCTGAGAAGTTGATGTGGCATGCTGGTGAGACCTTAAGAATACATCCGAATATGTATGTACCGTATTTTTCGCTCTATAAGACGCACCTGACCATAAGACGCACCTAGTTTTTAGAGGAGGAAAACAAGAAAAAAAATATTCTGAATCAAATGGTTTACTGAACTATTTAATAAACTATGGGAAATGTTGGGATCTCTTAATCCCAGTTGCTTTACTCTCATGTGCCTCTAGCATACTGTGTGCATGACCCCCCCATCCCCCACAGACTGTGCATGTAACTGTTAGGGGATGAAAACAACTTGTATAGAATCCATCTCTGCAGTCCCTTCAATGCCACATGTATTTCCTGTAGGTCTGAATAAACTGTAAATATTCTTTTGAATATTTTTAAGAAAACTAAGATCATGGCATCCGGTCCTCTCACTTCCTGGCAAATAGATGGGGAAGAAATGGAGGTAGTGACAGATTTTATTTTCCTGGGCTCCAAGATCACCGCAGATGGGGACTGCAGCCAAGAAATTAAAAGACGCTTGCTCCTGGGGAGGAAAGCTATGGCAAATCTAGACAGCATACTAAAAAGCAGAGATATCACCCTGCCAACAAAAGTGTGTATAGTCAAGGCTATGGTTTTCCCAGTTGCAATGTATGGCTGTGAAAGCTGGACCATAAGGAAGGCCGAGTGCAAAAGGATTGAGGCCTTTGAGTTGTGGTGCTGGAGGAGACTCCTGCGAATCCCTTGGACCGCAAGGCGATCAAACCGATCAGTCCTGGAGGAGATCAACCCTGACTGCTCTTTAGAAGGCCAGATAGTGAAAATGAAACTCAAATACTTTGGCCACCTAATGAGAAGGAAGGACTCCCTGGAGAAGAGCCTAATGCTGGGAACAACAGATGGCAAAAGAAGAAGGGGACGGCAGAGGATGAGGTGGCTGGATGGAGTCACACAGGCGGTTGGCGTGAGCTTGAGTGGACTCCGGGGAATGGTGGAGGACAGGAGGGCCTGGAGGAATGTTGTCCATGGGGTCGCGATGGGTCGGACACGACTTTGCGACTAACAACAAAATTCTTTTGATTGCACACCCCCAGCATACCTGCTCTCTCTGGTTTTTCTTGCCTCTATCTTAGACAGAGAAGGTGAGCAATGAGGAGAGACCTAAATTCAATCCTCCAACTTTTCTCTCTCTCTTTTTTTCATATTTAAAAGTGATGCTTAAGAAACTCGGGCTGCATCTACGCATCCTTTTGAGTTGAGAGAAATGTTCACTCAGTGGTCTCTTGTGTGTCATTTCTTCCTCTGGAACAAGGGCATGAAAATCTAACATTTGCACAGTTGCAGAGATCACTATAATAATTGTGTTTCTTGTATCCTCAATTGGGAAGGGAACTTTATATCCACATTGTTTTTGTTAAGCATTTAGAAGTCCCAGTTAATTATCCATGAGGTATTAAAAGACCCAACCCTTGAAAGACAAAGCTGAATTGTGGGGAACTTCCCTTCCATTCCCAAAAGGTATTTCAAGCTCACCACACTTCTGCTGTTGAATCTTTTTTTTTTTCAGAACAAAGGAGTGATGGGTGTTTTCATGGGGATTAACCCTTTTTTTTTCAGAGAGGAGGAAAATGTCCCACTTTCCACTTTTTCACACCATGCATAAAGTCTGATAGGGGAGCTGCTCCAATCCCTTGATTGTTTTAGTTGCCCTTCTTTGCACTTTTTCCAACAATGCCATTTTTCAGGTGTGGTGGCCAGCACTGTACACAATACTTTAAGTATGGTCATATTAAAGATTTGTGTAAGAGGAATATGATCTTGGAAATTTGATTTTCAATTCCTTTCCTAATTATGGCATTTCCTCCTAACATTTGACATTTTCATCAAGCTGTCCCCCACATTCTCAAGACCCTTTCTGTCAGCACTAGTTCAGATTCCATCAGCTTAAACTTGAAGATGAGATTCTTTCCCCCCAGCATGCTAACTTTACACTTGCTTACACTGAAAGCATTTGCCGTTCTGATGCCCTTTTTCCCAGCTCAGAGAGGTCCCACTGGAATTCCTCACAATCCCTTTTAATTTTAGTATCATCAGCAAACTTGGCTACTTTATTGCTCACTTCTAATTCCAGATCATTTATGAACAGGTTGAAAAGCACTGATCCTAATGCAGAATCTTGTGAGAATACCATGCATTCTCAATGTTGGCTTTCAATTCTGTCATCAGTTACTGATCCATAGGACAACATGTGTGTGCACACACAGCCCTTATTCCATCACTGCCAAGTTTTCTCAAGAGTCTGTTGATGGATTTTATCAAAAGGCTTTTGGAAGAAACAATGTCTATTTGACTGCTCAGTCCATGTGTCCAGCTCTTTACATTGTCAATTGCTTCTCTCACATCTCAAAGAGAACGCTGCTTCAATGTATACTGTTTCTTAACCTGTTAAACTTTAATAAAAGGATTGTGCTTCTAAAGCAAAGCGTCATCTGTGCCTGCCCCCTGTGGTGTGGGGGGAGGTGGGGGATGGCGCGGGATGGCAATGGGGGATGACAGTGCGGGCGGCAGAGCCTTTAGAAGGATCGTGCTTCTAAAGCCTCATCTGTGCCTGCCGCAGAAGTGGCGTGGGGGGTGGGAGCGGATCGGCGCGGGATGGCAATGGGGGATGACAGTGCGGGCGGCGGAGGCTTTAGAAGGATCGTGCTTCTAAAGCCTCATCTGTGCCTGCCGCGGAAGTGGCGTGGGGGGGGGAGCGGATCGGCACGGGATGGCAATGGGGGATGACAGTGCGGGCGGTGGAGGCTTTAGAAGGATCGTGCTTCTAAAGCCTCATCTGTGCCTGCCGCGGAAGTGGCGTGGGGGCG
Source organism: Varanus salvator macromaculatus (assembly GCA_023646645.1). NCBI lineage: Eukaryota > Metazoa > Chordata > Lepidosauria > Squamata > Varanidae > Varanus > Varanus salvator. Next base: position 177,822 of record JAIXND010000665.1, on the reverse strand, counting down.
GGGGGAGCGGATTGGCGCGGGATGACAGTGTGAGCAAGCGGCGGAGGCTTTAAAGGATTGGCGTGGGGGGGAGGTGCGGATCGGCGCGGGATGACAGTGCGAGCGAGCGGCAGAGGCTTTAAAGGATTGGCGTGGGGGGGGAGGTGGGGAGCTTCCGGGTGGGGGTGATCAGTTCGCGGTGGAGCAGGGCACGCCGAGCACATTCCGGCCTGGTGGTGCCCGCGGGCGGGCGGGCAGCGTCCCGGGTGTCAGGCACATTCGCTCTATAAGACGCACAGACATTTCCCCTTAGTTTTGAGGGGGGAAAAAGTGCGTCTTATAGAGCAAAAAATACGGTATGTATTTTTCCTCAGATATGCAGTATTGTTACTCATGTGAAGATGGAAAGTACCCAAGCAAGCACCAGCATTTCTGTATTCCCAAGTCTGTTAACTTCTTTTCTTATGAAGAAGCTTTGGGTGTTACTTTAAGCTCTTTCATTATTCTTTTCTGCTTGATCATGGCTCTGGTGTTAGGAATCTTTCTAAAGCATCATGAGACACCCATCGTCAAAGCCAACAACCGGCACCTCACCTACACTCTCCTAATCTCCCTCCTGCTCTGCGTCCTCTGTGCACTGCTTTTCATCGGCTGGCCGTACCAGGTGACGTGCCTCCTGCGACAAACTGCTTTTGGCATCATCTTCTCAGTGGCCGTTTCTTGTGTGCTCACAAAGATGATCATGGTGGTTTTGGCCTTCAGAGCCACCCAACCAGGTAACAGGATGAGGAAGTGGATGGGGAAGACACTGGCCAAAACCCTCCTTCTTTCTTGTTGCCTTCTTCAGGGTGGGATCTGCACTGTCTGGTTGGCAACTTCTCCTCCGTTTCCAGATATTGACATGCATTCAGCAGCTGAAGAAATCATCCTGGAATGTAATGAGGGATCCATAACGATGTTTTACTGTGTCCTGGGCTATCTGGGCTTTCTGGCAATGGTCAGCTTCATGCTGGCTTTCCTTGCCCGGAAGCTCCCGGACAGTTTCAATGAGGCCAAGTTCATCACATTCAGCATGTTGGTATTTTGCAGCGTGTGGTTATCCTTTGTGCCTTCCTACCTGAGCACCAAAGGAAAATACTTGGTGACTGTAGAGATCTTTTCTATTTTAGCCTCTAGTTCTGGCCTGCTGGTTAGCATCTTCTTCCCCAAATGTTACATCATTTTGCTGAGACCTGAGTTGAACACAAAGGAACATCTCATATGGAGAAGAGCTTGAAAAGTTTACCTGTCTGCACAGCCAAGGAAAAGGAACTATCTGTAACCAGAAAGTCACCTGCATGGCTAGAATGCACACATAGTTGACATGAATGGAAACTAATATGTAGCTGACTAATTGAAATCTCTGGACATGAGTCAGTCTTTGCTTTTATTGTAGGATTTGACAGATCCTTGCAGGTAAAGAACTGGTTCTCACCAGTTGAGTTTCATCTTCAATGTGTGCATGTATGAGGCTTGAATTAAGAGATGGACAAACCTTGTAAAAGCAGGTGAAGTTCTGGCTCTTCTTCCCTCATAAAAGCAAGAACTACAAAAGGCATGCTTTAGTCCATGGTGACTACAAACTTCTCATTCCATTAGACAGAAAAATCGGGCCAAAAGGTCAAACATGGTTGTAAATCCTTGGGAGATGTTCTCTGAGTAACTGGAGATTTCTTCCTAGCGTTTTGAAGAAAATACTCATTCAGAGCCTGAATACAGGATCTCTCAGCCCAGGAAAGGGTAATGAGCAGATGTGTGTAAAGAAGCAGCAGTTTAGCACTTTGGAAGAACAAAACAGAAAGAGCGATCCTGTTTGATACATCGCTGTGGCTTAAAGAAACCATGTAAACCATAAAGCAACAAGTCATGGATTTTGAACAGGTGATTAAGGCCTGGCACAGTCCACCCCAACCTGGTTTGGAAATCCATAGCTTCTCTATCCCCATATGCACTGCTAGGTGTAACACCTGTCACCAAGACCAGCAACAAATCACACTGACACATTCATTCAGACTGCAAGTCACTTGGAATCCCTTCCTGATCCCCATTTCACACTTCCATGACTCCACTCTGGTGGCACTTCTTACCATATGCTGAAATGGGAAATGTGCTACAAACATTATAACGGGAAATGATAGCTAACGTCTGACCACTGTGTGCTTCTTGTATCCTCTTCCTGAAAGATCAGTACAATGTACTGAGTCCTAATGTATTGAATCTACTTCTGTCTACTTCATGGAAGCACTCTCCCTCATACTGTGGAAAATCATGGCCTTCCCTATGGCGTAAGATGTCTTCTAGACCAATGATTTGTGTACTCTAGTGAGGGCAAGAAGACTGTGTGCAAATTAATTTCCCCCTTTCACATCTGGCGAAATACATGCATTTCCTGTCAAGTACCAGGCCATCTTTCTTCCAGAGAGTCATTCATTGACAACCCTTTACTTTCCAATTTGTTTAGTTGAGACAAAGAAATTTTCTTTCACCAGAAATCCCACACTTTAATGCATGGTTGTATCTCTCCACAATTAGCAAATAAATTATAGGTATTTTTTCTGTTTGTCAAATCCCTGTGGAGTTGCAAACTCTATAAGCTAAACTGGGAATGTAATTTGTGAAGGACGATTTAAAGGTAGCTCGCAGCATCCAGAGGAATGACTAGGAAGTGGGAAAAGGAAAAAGGTTCACCAATCTGTTGCTGATACTTCAGGGTTTCTAATATAGGGTTAAGGATTGCCAATAGAAAGAGTTAGTGTTCAGGCCACCCAGAATAATCTTAGAAACTCTCTTCATACTGTTGTATATGTGTATGTATATCCATAGTTTTTTTTAATTTCAGGATGGTATTACGTATCCTATTATTGCTGATTTTGTTTTCTCAGATAGTATGTGCTGCTCATACTGAGCAATGCAGCATCCGCTATCCACACCATCCCATTCATAAATATCATCAGTCAGGAGATGTCATCATTGGAGGCATTGTTTCACAGACATTTATTATCCCCAAGCTGATAAAGTTCACTGAAGAACCCCTGCCCAGTATGTTTGATGAGTTCAAGTAAGGACTTGATTAGGTTAACATTCTTTGTAGTTCTATTTCTCTCAGTCTTGGTGCAGTAGATCCATCAGTAGAAGCAATATTCTGGAGAAGCTTTCAGTGGGAGAATCTATATTGTTCATGAATGACCTCATCATACAAAATATAGGATGAAAATATTTTCCTTCACCTAAATGAGGGCAAAAGAAATCCACTAACTGAGATTGGGGCTAGGGCAGTGCTAAATGGTACTTAGCCACTTTCTCTGAATTCTCTCCCTCTCTCTGGTCTAATTGGCTTACCCTAGCAAAATTTTCCCGGACTAGCAAGCACGGTGAACAAAATGAGTCTGTGTTGGGGGGCAGGGGGCAGGGGTCTTGCAAAGCAAAGTATAGCTCTGTGGGGAAGGGGGGCTTAAACAAGAAAAGGAGTGGGGTGAAGGGAATTAATGTTTTGCCTCTTCCCTCTGAATCCCAGATCCAGTCTGAATCTCTGAAATAAGACATTCTATGGAGATGTGCGGTAAGAATCTCTTCCTTATAGAATGGAGTTAGGTTTCTTTATTTTTCCTCACTACTTATATCTTGAGGGATTCCATTGCTCTGTCCGTACCCCTGCTCCTGGAAAGTTCCTTCATCTTTATCTCTTCCAGAGGACCACATTTGTCACTCCAAAGAAGGACAAATGAATCATCACATACAAGAATACTAGTAATTTGCACACACATTTTTAATTTGGCTTATTTATTGACATTCCTTTAATTTCCTGTGAACACTTAAATGAGTCAGGTTATCAGTCCATCCAGGCAGGTGCTTTCTTTGGCTAGAAATACCTTTCCAATGTCTTGAGAATACTTTTTCAGCAACCCTGAAGGATGTAGTTTCCAGGGTCAGCAGGGCTCTGTACCTACTTCGAATTTTAATCGGAACTTTAAAAGTTCTGCAAAACAGGCTCAGCACCATAGTGATGGTGAGCATGATGACAGTGACCATGTGTATTCTACCAAGCATACCAACTAAAATACACCATGTTAAAAATTGAAGTTCAGTGTGAAATCCACAGCAGGATGAGGTATCTGCTGGCACTGTGAAGCCACCAGCCTGCATTTAAGTCTTATTCATCTGGGATGTGCTTTAGATTGAATTTCCTAAGCAATATCAACTTGAGGAACAGAGATCTGTCATCCACTTCAGTCAACATTTGGTGAAGACATGAGATATGACCTTCTAGAAGGAATTTTAGAAGATAGACCAGGCCAGTGTTCCCAGATCCATCATTCCAGCTTTTTGCATCTCATTTCAAAGCCATACATTTTTTGGGAGGTGTGAGGGGGAGGTATTTTCTTCTAAATATGAAGATGTAAGGAATTGGCCCTTTCAAGAATTTTCTTAATAAGTCTTATCATTCCTGTTCTGCTATTGGAATTATCATTTAACTAGGGGGAGTTTACTTGCATCATTTGAAAACCGTAATAGTTGTTCCTTTATATTTAAAATGAAATTGTTTTCACTTACTTTGACTTCATGATTTTTGCTCTGTTCTGTTGTTCTGTAAAGTGTCATCTGAGATAGAGTAAGATATTTTTTCTGTTTGATATGAATTGATACATCTGAATGTGTTATAAAACAAATAATGAGTTTCAATCATGTATTCTTTTCTCTTATACCATATGCAAAGAAAGCAGAAGAAAAACATGTCAGGACAATGAAGATTGATATTGTTTGACTTTCTGATTTTCAGTATAGGTTAAATTAAAATAAGTCTCCTTCCAGAAATTAGGTATAAAAATGCTGAAATAAATAGGAAGTATAATTCACACAAAAAATGGAATATAGTTCTATTAACAGATATACCTTTCATTCTAGTGTGGTGATGAGGAATTATCAACATAGAAACATAGAAACATAGAAACATAGAAACAGAGCGAGTCAGAAGGGGCCTCCTGGGCCATCTAGTCTGACCTCCGGCACCAGCCGGCTCCGCTCATGACATGCCCACCATGTGCATGTCCAGCCTATCTTTGAACACCCTCACCGATGGGGCCTCAACGACCTCCCGTGGAAGCCCATTCCACGCCCTCGGGGTCCTAACTGTCAGGAAGTGCTTCCTGGCATCCAAATTGAACCTTGGCTCCCTGAGCTTTGCTCCATTGGAGCGCGTCCTGCCTTCCTCTGCAGGGGAGAACAGGCCTCTCCCCATCTCCATGTGACACCCCCTCACATACCTGTATGTTGCCAACATATCCCCTCTGAGTCTCCTCTTCTCCAGGCTGAAGAGACCCAGTTCCCTCAGTCTCGCCTCATACCCCATCCCCTGCAAACCAGCCACCATCCTTGTGGCCCTACGCTGCACTGACTCCAACCTGGCTATATCCTTTCTGTAATGAGGGGCCCAAAACTGAACACAATACTCCAGTTGCGGGCGCACCAGAGTCATGTAGAGTGGTAGTAGTACCTCTCTTGATCTAGAAGCCACACTTCTGGCTATGCAACCAAGGGTGGCATTCGCCCTCTTGACCACCGCATCACACTGCTGACTCATGTTTAGCCTGCGGTCAACCAGTACCCCGAGGTCCCTTTCACAAGTGCTGCTCTCCAGCCACTTGTCCCCTAACCTGTACTTATGACAGCTATTCCTATGCCCCAAGTGCAAGACCTTGCACTTCTCCACATTGAACGCCATCCTGTTGTCTCCTGCCCACTTCCATAGTCTGTCCAGATCCTTTTGGATCTGGAGTACCTGCTTCTCAGTTGTGGCCACTGCTCCAGTTTTAGTGTCGTCTGCGAATTTGATAAGCAGACTGTTCACCCCTTCTTCCATGTCGTTAATGAAAAGATTAAACAGGATCGGCCCCAGGACAGAGCCCTGGGGGACCCCGCTTGTCACTGGCTGCCATCCCGACGATTCCCCGCTAATGGTTACCTTCTGCTTTCGGTCAGTCAGCCATGCCCTAATCCACCGGACAGTGCTTTGGTGTATCCCAAAACTCCTCAGTTTCTCCACCAGGATATCATGGGGCACTTTGTCAAAGGCCTTGCTGAAATCCAGGTATACCACATCCACTGCGTCCCCTCCATCCAGCCATCTCGAAACCTTGTCATAGAATTCCACAAGGTTTGTCTGGCAGGACCTGTTTCTGCGGAAGCCATGTTGTGTGGCTGTCAGCCTCCCTTCCCTATCTAGCATCACTAGATCTCTCTCTATTATGAGCCTTTCCATTGTTTTTCCTACAATGGACGTAAGGCTAACCGGTCTATAATTCCCCATGTCCTTCCTACTACCCTTTTTGAAAATTGGGACCACCGATGCCACCCTCCAGTCCTCTGGAACTTCACCCGTTCTCCACGAGGCCTCAAAAATGGAGGCCAGCGGGCGTGAGAGAACCCCTGCCAACTCTCTAAGTACTCTCGGGTGTAACCCGTCAGGGCCTGGCGCCTTTGTAATGTCCAATGCCCTGAGGAGCCCCTCGACTTCAAGGGGGGTGACTCTAATCTCTGCCCCTAAGTCCCCAGCCTCATCCAATCTCCTATACGGATATCCCCCGTCCTGCTTTGGGGAGAACACAGAGGCAAAATAGTCATTTAGCATCTGTGCCTGTTCCCTCATGTCAGTCACTGGATCTCCTTCCTCCTTATTTAGTGGTCCCACCACTTGTCTCCCCTTCCTTTTCCTATTTACATGCTGGAAGAAGCCCTTTTTGTTGCTCTTGATATTCTTGGCAAGTCTCAGCTCATAATCAGCCTTAGCCTTGCGAAGAATCCTTCTGCAACGGGCCTCCTCCTCCCGGTATACCCTTTTGTCTATTTCCCCCAGTACCCATTTCCTATGGAGGTTCCTCTTTCGTCTGATCCCCCTAACCACCTCCTTTCGCATCCATGGCGGCACTCTCCTCCGCCTCCCCACCTTACTGACTAGAGGTATTGTCAGGGCTTGCGCCTGCAAAACCTCCCTTTTGAGTGCCATCCACCCCTCCTCAACTCGCTTACCTTCCAGTAACCTATCCCAGGAGACTTTCCCCAGCCTGGCCTTCAGTTGGCCAAAGTTGGCCCTCTTGAAGTCCCAGCTTCTAGTGCTCGCCCTGCTGCACGGCCCCAGTCCTCTGATCTCAAAGCAAAGGATGGAGTGATCACTCGCATCCAGAGCTCCCCTAATCTGTACTTCATCTATCAGCTCCTCCCTATTGGTCAAGACCAAGTCCAGGATGTTTCCCCCCCTCGTCGCCTCTCGGACCCTCTGTGTGAAAAACCCACCCTCTAGAGCTTCTAGGAAGCGACGTGACCTGGCTGTCACCGCCGAGTGAGTCTCCCAAGTAATATCCGGGAGATTGAAATCTCCCATAATTACTGTGTCTCTCCCCCGAGATATCCTTAGAATCTGGCCTGTCAGGACATCATCCAGGGTCTCAAGTTGACCTGGAGGGCGATAACATACCCCCACTGTCAGGTCTCTTTCTCTGTCAAAACCCCTAAGTTTCACCCAGACTGCCTCTACCGAATCCCCATCTGTGCTGCACTCTATCTCACTGCATCCTATCCCTTCCCTGACATATAAAGCCACACCCCCACCTCTCTTTCCCTTCCTGTCCTTTCTAAAAAGGTGATACCCTTCTATGTTCACATTCCAGACTTGCCTTTCATCCCACCAAGTTTCTGTGATTCCCACCAGATCGTATCCTCCTATTCCCAGGAGAGCTTCAAGCTCTTCCTGCTTATTACCCATGCTCCTAGCATTGGTGTACATGCACCTCAACTCCTTCCCACTGCTTCCTTTCCTTGGAGTGCCCAGCATCCTCCTTCCTCCCATCCTCCCTGGTACCTGGCCCCTCTCTGTAGAAGTCCTGTCAGTCCCTGCAGTATCTCTAAAACCCTGCTCCCAGAGCCCCGATCCTCCCTGCACACTTGTCCAGTGCAGACATGTTACTGGGGGGCCTGAACCCACCCCCCACTGGCTCAGTTTAAAGTCTTCCGGATGAAGCTCGCTAGAGCATCTCCAAAGGACCTTTTCCCCATCCTCGTGAGGTGTAACCCATCCCTTGCCAGAAGTCCATTGGCAAGAAAACGAGTGCCGTGGTCGAGGAATCCGAAGCGTTCCTTCTGGCACCACACCCTAAGCCAGTCGTTCACCTCGGAGACCCTCCTGTCCCTTCCTGTCCCAAATCCCCGGACGGGTAAGATTGACGAGAAGGCCACTTGGGCCTTCAGCTCCCTGAGTTTCTTCCCCAAGGCCGAAAAGTCCCTGGTGATCCCGACCACCCCCTGCCTGGCCACGTCGTTTGTGCCCACATGGATCACCAGGAGTGGCTGGTGACCCCCGGAGCGAACAAGACGCTCCACTCTGTCCTTCACGTGCCGGATGCGTGCGCCCGGCAGGCAGCAAACCTCCCTTGTCTGAAGGCTGGGGCGGCACACTGCCGCCTCAGTGCCCCTCAGCAGGGAGTCCCCAACAACTATCACCCGCCGCCGTACCTTCTCGGTGCTGGTGGGCAGCCGTGCCCTGGTCCTCGCCTCTCCTGCAGTGGCTCCCTTGCCTCCTGATGTCCCAGGCTGGGGGTCCTGCTGGTCCCCCAAGGCCTCCTCAGCCCCAGCCTCCCCAAGTGGAGAGAACCTGTTTCCCAGCTCCAGATTGGTGCCAGGAGAAGGAGGAGGCCGTGCTGGCCGCCTCCTCCTGTGGGTGACATACCTCCATGTCTCCTCAGCTGCTCCTCCCGTGGTCTCTCCCTCAGCCCTCTGTCGAGAGGGGGGCTGCTGCGGGGGGGCCTGAAGAGCTCTCTCGGCCCTCAGGCACCTCACCTCCTCCTCTAGCAGGGTCACCATCTTGCACCGAGGGCAAGTGTATCCCTGCCTCTCCTGGGGGAGAAGGGCGAACATGTCGCAGCTCTCGCAGCGGACAGCAACACCCGTGACTCCCGCCAAGGCCATCTCCTGGTCTGCCATCTGTAACCCTTCCGAGACCTTACCTTGGTCCCCTGTCTTGTAAGTCCTGCAGTTCCTCTCACTCTCCCAGTTCTCCCAGGCAAAAACCCCACTTGCACACACACACAAGGAGAAAATAAACTTAAATTTAAATTGAAAGAAAAAAAAAGCACAAGAAAGCAAAGCAAAGTGCAAACAAAACAAAACAAAAACACACAAACAAAACAAAAAACAAACAAACAATCAAACAAACAACCTCTGTGTCTCAGGGAAGGGAGTCCCTGGACCGCCCGGACCGCAGCTCAGGGACGCAGACGAGGGACGACGCCCGAGCTTGGCCCTCTCAGTCCCTCAGGCCAGTGGCCCCGCCCCCTGCTTCCCCCTGGCTGCTCTCGCTCTCTGGCCCACCCCCTCCCTCTCTGCTGCTCCTGGACCTCTGCTCCCACCTGCCCAGCTCCTGCCTTGCCTGTGCCAGTCCCCTGGCCACTCAGCGCTCTCTCCCAGCCTGTGCCTCTGCTGCTCTGCCGCTCTGCCAAGAGGCCAGAGCCAAAAGGGCTTGCAGTGGCTGAGCTTGGCCTTATCAGTCCCTCAGGCCAGTGGCCCTGCCCCCTGCTTCCCCCTGGCTGCTCTCGCTCTCTGGCCCACCCCCTCCCTCTCTGCTGCTCCTGGACCTCTGCTCCCACCTGCCCACCTCCTGCCTTGCCTGTGCCAGTCCCCTGGCCACTCAGCGCTCTCTCCCAGCCTGTGCCTCTGCTGCTCTGCCGCTCTGCCAAGAGGCCAGAGCCAAAAGGGCTTGCAGTGGCTGAGCTTGGCCTTATCAGTCCCTCAGGCCAGTGGCCCTGCCCCCTGCTTCCCCCTGGCTGCTCTCGCTCTCTGGCCCACCCCCTCCCTCTCTGCTGCTCCTGGACCTCTGCTCCCACCTGCCCAGCTCCTGCCTTGCCTGTGCCAGTCCCCTGGCCACTCAGCGCTCTCTCCCAGCCTGTGCCTCTGCTGCTCTGCCGCTCTGCCAAGAGGCCAGAGCCAAAAGGGCTTGCAGTGGCTGAGCTTGGCCTTATCAGTCCCTCAGGCCAGTGGCCCTGCCCCCTGCTTCCCCCTGGCTGCTCTCGCTCTCTGGCCCACCCCCTCCCTCTCTGCTGCTCCTGGACCTCTGCTCCCACCTGCCCAGCTCCTGCCTTGCCTGTGCCAGTCCCCTGGCCACTCAGCGCTCTCTCCCAGCCTGTGCCTCTGCTGCTCTGCCGCTCTGCCAAGAGGCCAGAGCCAAAAGCCTGGCTTTGGTGTTTGCAGTAAAGGAGATTAACAAAAATGTTCAGCTGCTGCCCAATGTCACTTTAGGCTTCAGGATCTATGACAGCTATTACAACGCACATTGGACATTACATAATGCAATGCGACTTACGTACACACCAGAGAGATTTGTCCCGAATTATATTTGTAGCTTCCAGAATGCACTATCTGCAGTCATTGGAGGATTGGATTCACAAACTTCCCTTCATGCAGCAAGCATCTTGGATAGCTACAAGATCCCACAGGTAGCTTATGTGAACAGATGGGCTCCTGGCTCCTTGCTGTCATTGTCCATCTGTGTAAATCTGCCCTCTGTGTAACTGACTTTGTCATCTTAACAAAACAATGGACCAACAAAACCTTCCTGTCCTCTTGCAGTTTGATCAAGGAGAAAGAATGAGCTGTACTGAATGTTAGCCCACAAAAACTTCTTGGTCTCAGAGAAAATAATGTTCACTTACCTTATGAGGCCTTTCTAAGGATTGCTGTCATCATGCATGTAATGTCCTTTCACTAATGGAAATTCTTACACAAATTGTTGTCTCTTCTTTCTCCTCATTTTTTAGTTCATCTATGGTTCTGCTCCGGTGAGGGATAGTAAAACCCCAGGCCATTTTTTCTACATGTTGACCCCTCAGGAAACTCTTCAGCACGCAGGGATCCTTTCTTTGGTTCTGCATTTCGAATGGATATGGATTGGGGTCATTGTTATGGATGATGAGAATGGAGAAAGAATCGCACAAGCAGTGCTCCCACTGTTTTCTAAGCATGGCATCTGCTCGGCCTTTCTAATAAGAATCCCAGATACAAGTGAAGCCAGTGAAGCTTTGTTTCTCTGGGGAATAAACATTAGTCGTGAAATCATGGAAAATAAAGCCAATGTAGTGGTTATGTATGGAGAATCTTTTACTGTGCAGTTTTTGTGGTTCTTTCCCTATCTTTCAGTACTAGAGGGAGACATGCAAAATAAGCAAAAGGGCAAGGTGTGGATACTGACTGCCCAGATGGAGCCAATTTCATTTCATTATCAAAGGACTTGGGACACAGAAATCCTCCATGGTGCACTTGCTTTCAGCATTCACTCTCGGAATCCTGCAGGATTTGAAACCTTTGTGGAGAGAAGAAACCCTTTCAGTACAACAGGAGATGGTTTTATCAGGGAATTCTGGCAACATGCCTTTGGGTGCACATTCCCAAATGCAGGTGTGAGTGAAATGGCTATTTGTACTGGGCAGGAGAAGCTGAACAGCCTTCCTGGGACTTTCTTTGAAATGGGCATGACTGGCCCCAGCTACAGCATATTCAAGGCAGTCCATGCGGTGGCCCATGTTTTACATGCCATGTCCTCACCTAGACAAAAACTCAGCACAGCAATGGAAAGGCAGGACCCAATATTTCGAAATCAACATTCATGGAAGGTAATGGGTTAACTTAAATGTACCCTCCATAGCACTTTATTCAATCTCTCTGTTCTCACTGGTACATTGGAGATCACCTCTGCATATCTGCTTTTGGAGCATAATACAAATTTTCTTATTCTGTATTCAATCTGCATTGATGATGATTCCTTTGATCAACAGCAGGAAGATCTTAGGCAAAATATTTTCATGCCATTGCGTTTTGAGGTGCAGAGGATGTGGTTTAGAATTGTTGTGACATGGTGGTTGTAACTGCAGAATTCATTCTCCTGATTGGAGAATGAAATGCAGCATAATAAAGAAAAATGATGAGTTTGTAGGGTTACTGAAAGCATAGGGACATTCAGAATGTGTTGCACACTGTTCTAGTGGTGAAAGACCACACTGTCTCACTTCGATGACAAGCTAAATTAAACAGTTTACAAATCTGTCAGGGTGGCATCCTGAGTTCCTCCTGTTTAGTCCAATTGAAATGAGGAATTCTTGCATTGAACTAACAGAAAATCCAAACCATCAGATATGTTCCAGAACCTGGAAACCATAGATTACTGTATCTGCAGATGGTTTGAAGCATTTCAATATACAGTCTGTGTCATATTGGTAATGTCAATCAAACTTCTTTCAGGCATCTTCCCACAAGTGTTCCAGAGGATTTTTGAGTATCCCATTTATAGTAAATTTAAATTCTGACACTACTGCTACTATGATGAAAACGGTGAGATATGCTTTCTGAAGAACACACACATATAAACTACAAATTTAAATCTGGTTCTGGCGTAAAATAACACTCCTTCCACCCACAGTACATATAATGCAGGGCACAATTCCAGTGTGCATTGTTGTAAAAGCATTCATTTCCCTTTTCCATCTAGGTCCATCATTTTCTGAGAGGCATGTCATTTAACAACAGTGCTGGGGACACAGTCACCTTTGACCAGAAGGGCAAGTTAGTGGTTGGATTTGACATCATCAACTGGATTTTTTTGGCAAACCGATCTTTGCATAGAGTCAAAATTGGATGTATGGATCCAGAGGTTCCCCTAAACCAAGCATTCTCCATAAGTGCTGATGCCATAACATGGTGTAGATGGTTTAACCAGGTAAGAGCCAAATGAAGAGAGTCTAGAATTAATTGCATGACTAATTCATGAAAATACTTCTTTATGGTCCAGAATGCACCATTCTGAAGTGCACATTTTAATTTTTCAAACTACCATCTCAAGCTTGGGTGTGTGCCAGCTTTAGCTGATGAATGCAATTCCTTTGCATTTTCCAGTTTGAATGGGGAAATTTGGGTTTAAAAAATGGTTGAAGATGTGCAACTTTTGAACATCTTTAAGGAGGACACACTTCCTTTTCCAGGGTTTGAGGAACTAAAGACCTTCCATTGGTGAGGGGACATATTCTCATTTCTGCCATGATCCCCTGAAGGGTTGAACATAAACCTTAAAATAAACAATTTGAGAGTAATCCTGTAGCCCTGGACATCAATTTTGGGGGCATAGGATGATCCAAATTCCCAGTTGTAAGACTGGAAAAAATTCTCTGGAATCCATGCCCCAACCGCCTCCACACCCTTCCAGCCAGCGAGGAAAGAAAAGCCTCAGCTTCCTGGGAAATGAACCTTTTTGAGGCTGGGCAAGGGGCCTTAGCAATGGAGTAAAAAGGGCATTTTAGAGATGGGGAGAGGAAGAGACTGAGGTTGAAGGGATAGAAGGCATCCTGGTAGTGCTGCAGCCTCCTTCTTGCTCCCTCTCAGGCATCTTTGTCAGGTGGTGAAAAATGGTCATTTAGCTTAGTTTAAGCATGGGGAACAGGAGATGGAGTTCATTACCGCTCCTGCTAGGCACTGACTGCTCCTAATATCTATAGTCTGACCCTTTGTTGCCTTCAGTGTGTATAAGAACACAGGTGAAGTTCTTGGTCTTTCAATTAAACTTCTATCAAGAAGTTTGCAAGTTGCCCAAAATGAGTGAACTTGTTGTATCCAGTGATGGCTTTCCCTAGGTCAGCATGTTCCAAGTTCTTAACAAGGAGAATATTGACTTTTCCTGCTCATCCTCTCTGTTGTTTTCTGCTCCAGAAGGTCACCAAATTCTCAAGAGAAAATTTGCAGGAGAGGATGGTAGACTCCAATGGGGCAGGCAGACTCAAGTAATGTGGGTGCTTCTATATGTGGAAGCTGAAATACATTGAAATACGTCCAGGCTACCAGTGTCTCAGTGTCAGGGTTCACTCCATAGACTCCCATCCAGACATATCCTAAGACCCTAGGAAGATAGCCCGATTCCCCAACCAGACTCTAATTGGCCAAGATGTTAGAGGGAGTGGACCTTATTCTCTTCCTCCTCCCAGAGGCGGCTCCCTAAAGTGGGAATCCCCACTGCCCCTGGTGGTGATGACCCCAAAGGGATCTAAGCTACAGCTGCCAGTCACAAAGCCTCCTTTCCATCCTCTCTCTTCCTTGTGCAGAGAGCTGTGGAAGAAATGCATCAGTTTTGCCTGCATCCCCTTGAATCAAAATAGGTGTTACTCTGAATCTGTGCCTAGCAGTAATCTTTCCTGAGAGTAAAAATTCTCTAGAGTTGGCACAGGGCTCCTGATCTGGATCTCAAAGAACTCCACAACCACTCCCTATGTAGAGACACAAGCCTCTCTCGCACCAGCCAAAGTGTAGAAATATGCATACCACCACTAAACACTTATTCAGCTGATTTCCATGTATGCCCAGAGTGTCACCAAATCCTGTTTCTTCATAAATTTGGTTTGATTTTCATCAAATATTCAAATTTGGCTTTGATTTACGTCAGAGAACCCGCCCTTGATAACGATTTTGACCATTCTTGAATCAAATCAATCCCGTTTCAGCTGCTACCATTGAACAGTGGCTTCGTTGTCACTTTAGTGGCACAGGAAAAGAAACAAGCTTGAATCTTAAGAGCTCCAAGCTCAGTATTCTCAAGATAAGAGAATACTCATATTGTCAAGATAACCACTCTCTTCTTACATGTATCGATTAGGCGCAACCTATTTCCATATGCAGTGAGAGTTGCCATCCTGGTTCATACAAGAGGGTGAAGGAGGGGGAGCCATTTTGTTGTTATGATTGCATTCCATGTCCAGAAGGAAAGATTTCAGACCAGGAGGGTAAGAGAGAGACAATACAAAGCTATGCATTGAAATGGCTAAAATCCAGAGGAATGTGGGTACAGAAATAATGTATGAATAGGTGCTAATTTTCTTTGGTTTTTGAAATGTATGTAAGCATTTTTTCCTGGCCACAAGATTTTGTTGTGGTAATTATCTTTTGAAATGTTTTTGTATTGTTGTGTATCCATTGGTGTATATTTTCCGATGGAAAAACAATTTATTAAAATGTCTGCTGTCATTTTGCTAGCTAGCAGCTATAATTTATGCAACTGTCCAATTGGTATTTGACTACAGCAGTGTTTCTTACTTGGAGTATTCCTTGAAATTCATTAAGCTGCTTTAGCAATTCAGAACTTGGTGGCTTGGTTTGAATGGTTCCCCCAGGAGGTATGTATCATGAAAACAAAGGATTGCAGGGTTCAGATAGTACAGGAAATGTATGACTGATTATTTCTTACAGTCAGCAATAACATCTGCATGACAAAGTTGTGATCCTTTTATTTATTCCACTTTAATTACTCATACTAGTCTGAAGATCCTCTGAGTGGACATTTATATAGTTTGCCATATAAATGTCAGATCAGCATGAAACAACCACATTCCTTGATAGATATTAGGTACCTATTTTGCTACTTATTTGCTGGAAGTTTCAAGGAAAGGAGGTTAAGAAAGCCTGTAGTTAACCTGCTTTTGTGCTTCACAATGTGTCCTTTGTTGTGTTGGGAGGAGTCACAAAAAACCACAGAGGCTTTTCAAAATCAATCATTTGAGCATTTCTATCCCAGGAATGGGTTGACTCATAGAACGACAAGAAGCCGAAAATGCTGTACATGGTAAATTTGACTTTATTGAAGCTGCCAGGTAGCTTTGTGGCAAGGACCTTATTTTTTACTCTCCTGGATCATGACATGATATAGTGGCATGGCCAACCTCAACCATGTATGAATGTTAAGCGCTTCCAAGCTGGGATGGAATACAGCTGCTCTCCAAACTGGATGAGCAAGGACAGAGTAACCGGAGGAGTTTCTCTTTTTAAGAAATGTAGTGATTTCATGTTATAGCTCATGTCAGATGAGTCTTGGGATGTTCAAATTCTCATTTCTTATACCTTCCTCTCAGATATTTTATGTCTGTGTTTTTCACAATGACCTATGATTAGAAGTAATGAATTCATTGAATTTTAAAACATTTTGGTGAGGTTACTGCAACATATGTGAAACTGAAACCACACGTTTGACTTTTTATCCAGATCTGAATGACTGTTCTACGTGTGCAGATGGACATTTTCCAAACAAACAACAGGATTTTTGTATTAGGAAGACAGTGACCTTCTTGTCTTATGAAGAAAGTTTGGGGATCAGTTTAGTCTGCTTTGCAATTTTGTTTTCGTTGTTGACTGCTCTGGTGCTGGGAATCTTTTTGAAGCACCATAACACTCCCATCGTCAAAGCCAACAACCGGGAACTCACGTATGCTCTCCTTATTTCCATCGTGCTCTGCTTCCTCTCTGTGTTGCTCTTCATTGGCCACCCGGAGAAGGTGAAATGTCTTCTCAGACAACCAGCTTTTGGCATCATCTTCTCAGTGGCTCTTTCTTGTGTCCTAGCAAAAACCATCACAGTGGTTTTGGCCTTCATGGCCACCAAACCAGGATCCAGGGCCAGAAAGTGGGTGGGGAGAAAGGTGACCAACTCTATTGTCCTTTCCTGCTCCCTCATTCAAACAGGCATCTGCACTGTGTGGCTGGCAACCTCTCCTCCATTCCCAGATGCAGACAAGCACTCAGTGCCTGAAACCATTACTCTGGGCTGCAATGAGGGATCGGTGGCTCTGTTTTACTGTATCCTGGGCTTCACGGGCTTCCTGGCCAGTGTGAGTTTCATTGTGTCTTTCCTTGCCCGGAAGCTGCCTGACAGCTTCAATGAAGCCAAGTTCATCACGTTCAGCTTGCTGGTCTTCTGCAGTGTCTGGCTGTCCTTTGTTCCCACCTACCTGAGCACCAAGGGCAAATACATGGTAGCTGTGGAGATCTTCTCAATTTTAGCCTCCAGTGCAGGATTGCTGATCTGCATCTTTTCCCCCAAATGTTACATTATTGTATTGGAGCCCGAGCTGAATAACAGGCAGCAGTTGTTGAGAAGGAAATGAACAAAATAGGAGCATGTTGTTGCAGTTTAATAATTCAGTCCCGACTGCTTTAGTACTTTAGCATTAAATTGTCTTTTGTACCCTACCAAATATTTGCCTAGTTTAAAAGGCTGGTCAATGCCACCATTCTTTCCTTCTCCTCGATCAAAAGAGGCATCTGCACTGCTGCAACCTCTCCTCCATCCCCAGATGCTGGCATGAACTCAGTGACTGATGAAATTGTTTTGGAATGTAAGAAGGGCTCTGCAACTGTTTTTTACCCAGATGCTGGCCTGTATGGGCTTCCTCACTCTCGTCAGTGTCTGTGGTGCTTTTCTCACCAGGAAGCTGTCTGACATATTCAACTAAGTTAGGTTCATCACCTTCCACATGTTGGTGTTTTGCGGTGTTTAGTTCTCCTTTGTTTCATTCTAGCAGAGTTCCAAGCAGAAATACATGACAGCTGTGGAGATCTACTCCATCTTGGTTCCTAGTGCCAGTTTGCTGGCTTCATCTTTCTCCCCAGATGTTAAAGTATTGCACTGTGCTCCAGAGTAAAAAACAGCTTCTTGATCACTATCTGGTGTTTTGGATTTTTTTGGTAGTATTGTTGCTAATGTTACTCTTATTACTATTTTTCAGCCCATCATATTTCAGCAAAATCGATATAGATGTGAAAGAAGTGTAGGTCTAACAGAAACTCTCTCTATTTCACCATGTCAAACTCTCAGCAGACTCTTCAGTTTCCCAAGCTGATTATTATTATGATCCCTTTTCATTCTGGATTAGGTACTGCCTGTTCTGTACACAGTGAGAGTTTTTACCTGAGGTCTAGCAAAAGGTGAAGCAGGACGAGCTATTTTTCTGCTGTGATTTTAGGACTTATGCAGAAGGGAAAGTTTGACACCAGAAGGGTAAGACACATACTGCGTAGATTGTTCCCAAAAAATTGAGTGAACATTCAGATGGTTAAATATGGTTGCAATTTTGGCCATCTTTTCCCCCACAGACATGAATGACTGTCATAACTGCAGAGACAAAAGAAACTGAAACCAAAACCATGATTCACGCTTTTTGTATAATCACAGTTGTTACCTACATGATATACATATAATGTCTGGGAATCAGCATGGGCTTTTTTCACATTTTCACTTTTTATGATTATGGCTCTGGTGCTTGGAATATTTAGAAAGCATCACAACATTCCCATGGTCAAAGCCAACAAGTGGAACCTCACCTACGCTCTCCTTATCTCCCTTCTTTTCTGCTTTCTTTGTGCACTGCTCTCTTTGTGTATCCTGGAATGGTGATTTGTCTTCTCCAACAAAATGGCAGCAACCACACAAAAGATCAGATTAAGGTAGATCCAGCTTTTATTGGAGCAGGAGAATAGTTCTATTTTCAGAATCCATTTCTGTATTGGGAGGGAAACCTTAGGGGTACACCATCCCCCATAATCCCACTTGTAATTTTAAGAATGAGACAAAAAAGTACCGCCCACTCTGGAAAAGTAGAACAAAACAGCAAAACTACTATAGGCATAGGCTAAGATTGAGTATGGTTTAAATGGTAGGCAGTACATTCATTTAGATTGGGAAAATTTTACAAGGCAAAAGCCTGCACAGGAAAGGTTAAGCTTCCCTGCCTTTACATTGTAGTCCCAAACCAAATCAGGTGGTGTACTCTGAGTCCAGAGCAAACAAAAAACTCCAGTGGCATTCATAATGAATGCTGTGTTTAGCCTCATAGGTCTGTGTTTGCATTCTGATGAAACTTTCCCAATTCATGCATACAACTAATACAAGTATTATGCGCCACATCGTGTGAAAAACACTTGTTTTCAACTTCAGCATATGTGATGTCAAATTGCTAACCTCTCCTTTAATTGTCTAAAGGACAGTTCTGTTGCAGCCCAACTTCCCTGCAGATTTCTTACTAACAAGGCAATTCCATTAGGCTCCGAAGGACAGTGGTAATATATTCAAGGATTTGTAATCATGAGAATAAATAAGGATGGTCTGTGTTCTGAAGAAGCCTACATTTGTCATCTCAGTGTTCTGCATGGGAACAAGCGGATTTGCATGAATAGCAATTTTTTCCCCTTCTACTCAGCATGAGGGAATTAGGAGTGGTGTTGCTGTGCTTGCTTCTCCAAATAGGAAGCAAGACTGATGCCAAAAGATGCAAGGGCTATGAGCCAAATCCTCCACTGTATGAGTATCCACAGTTGGGAGATCTCATGATTGGTGCCATTGCTTCTCTGTCCTTCATCATTCCCGATCCATTAACCTTCACTGAAGAACCTCCACTAGCATTGCGTGATGAACTTGCATAAGGAGTTAATATTTTCTTTTAGTGTCTGTCCAGTTTATTTATAGATTTTTATTTATCCATCTGTTTGTCACCAGAAATATTCCTAGGAGATACAAGCTCTGAACAATGGTATGGGATGTAGGGAAAGCTCATATTATTCCAGTGATGTCGAAACAAGAAGGATGCATTCTGGTGTGAAATTAAGATTCACATCTATTTCACTTCTGCTCAAAACCTCTCTGTTATCCTTGTATTTTCAGTTACTTTTCCATCACTTTCAGTCTTGCACAAATTTCCACAGAATTACATCTCTTCCTCTTATTGCTACTTTCCATTCACCTCTGCCTTTTTGCTCCACCTTTCTTATGGAAACTGCATATGGCAAATATTCCAGGAATTGGATCAACTCTTTGGGAGAAGTAAAATTCTCCTGCCATTCCTTCCACAACACCTCCACCAGACCCCCTCCTGAATGTGCTGATCTGTGATTGGACGGACAGGGAGGAAACCCAAAATCTGATGAAGACCATTAGTGAAGCTCTTCCTCTCATAGATGATCCTTGCTTTCAGTGAAGGCAGATACTGGATCCATCCCAGAACAAATGTTCTCTGTTAGAATTGGAAGCAATTTCATTTCAGGGATCCTTGTCACTTGGATGGGGTTGTATTCAGTGTGTTGTACTCTGTGCTTTTTCCCATCACAATAATTTTAATTATTTTCATGTACCTAAAAGATGTTCCTCCTAAGCAGGACTATAATACGAAGAGAAATCGTTTCTTCTAATCTCCTAAATCCCAATGGCTGAGAGTGTCCATCTAGATACAATGTATGGCATTCCTCTCCCACCATGCACAGGATTCTCCTAAGCCCCTTCATTGGGAAGTGATGAGCCAGGGCAACAGGGGTGATAGGATTGTGGCATTATACCCAGACACATTGCACTTGAGGGAAGCTTCACTGAAATCTGTTGAATTCGCTTTGGGTTACCCTGCACAGGATCACACTATTCAGTTCCTTGACCATGAGAAAGTCCATGGACTGGTGTATTCTGAAGAGAAATATGATGATGCAAAAAGCAGTGTGAGCTGCTTATAAAATTCTGTGTGAGGAACGTTCTAATACAGGAGCTGACTTTGTTGCTTCTAGTGTGGTGCCAAAGAATTACCAACATATCCTGGCCTTGACATTTGCAGTGCAGGAGATCAATGACAACACCCTCCTCTTACCCAACCTCACCTTGGGGTTTCACATCTATGACAGCTACTTCACAGCCAAGTGGACCTATCAGGCCATCTTACTACTGCTATCTGCAGCACAGAAATTAATCCCAAACTACAAATGTGATCTCCAGCATCACTTGATAGCGGTCATCGGGGGACTGGACGCCAAATCCTCCCTTCACATAGCAACTCTCTTGGATATCTACAAGATTCCACAGGTGCGGACCATGTCTTTTGATGAATATGAGGAATTGAAGTCTAACATTTTTTTTACATTCTCAGTGTTCATTCATTTGTGCATTTGTGCCTGGGAGATGGAGATCTGCTTAGTGGAAGTATTCCCTGGCTGTAACCTTTGGATGAGCAAGAACATTGAAGATAAAGCCAACTGTGTGGGGAGAGGGATATTTCTGATGTGGATCTAAGATGGGGGGGGGGGGTCTAGGCAGAGACTGAGACCACAATCACTTAAACATTGTGTTCCATATTGAAATGTGACAGAAGCTCCTCATTTATCTTGCTCTTTGCTCCAGCTGTCCATAGGCAGAGAAGGAAAAAATGGAGCTCTCCATTTCTTTTCCTTGTGTACCAGGCCCTGCATTCACCACCAGTCTGGATCACGAACCATCTGGAGGGAAGGCAAAGCATGTTGGGGACTGAAGTGGAGAGACTGAAGGGAAGAAGGTGTTAGCACTCTTCTGAACTTAACACTAACTCAGGAAATAAACTTCATTATTTTCAGTGGTTTGTGGGATATATGTATTGCAGGAGGGAGGAGAATGTCAATTTTATATCAATCATAGCATTCGCACCCACCCTTTTTAGGCCCCTGGATATATTCAGGAATTTGGGAAAGTCCTGTGAGGACCAGCAAAATGTCTGAGTGATTGGCTGTTTGATTTCCCCCTTTCTCATCTACAAATCTTAAGCTGAGCCATATTCAGGAAAATTTTGGTTTTGTGTCTTTTGTATGCTGCAATTCCACTCAATAAGGAATTGCTTAGATTGGTTGTTTGCTCATGGTGCAATGCAGGGAATACATTTTGGAAACATCAGCTTTAGCAACTTGCAGTTGTTGCTTTTTTGTGCAGGAGATTATGATGCATGAAGTTTTCCCACAGAATAATTTTAATATACATTGGAACTTATATTTTCTTATATTGTTATTTATAAATAAATAAATAGTTTCATGGAAATTAACATATGGATGAAAGGAATACTCTGTGCCCTCTTCATGGGTAAAAGGCAGATGCTATGAAACTGAGCTGGGGTCTGGAAACACTCATCTATCAGGCAAGCACTACAGACCGTATAGTGTTTTGATATCTGAACAGAAGAAAGTGTACAGACCCAGCCTTCAAATTTATACTTCTTGGGGTATCTGGTCCACTCATGTTGAACCCTTAGAATTATTGTTAGAATTATTGTTATTTGTATTCTTGCCATACAAGTCCTGGAGGCAGGTCCACTTGCACAGATATTGGAAAAAATTAATATGTCTTCCAGTGCCATATGGAAGACTCTTTTCAGGCATCATTGGTGGTGCCCATATGTGCATTGACACAAAGGAGACCTCCGTATTGAAGTATTGCTCTGAAGATTCTTGAAGTTATATATGCAAATGTTTTGAAAACATCAATGCCACTACATGAATGACCATATTATTTAGTGCTTCTCCCTCTCCTTGTATCTTCTTAGCTGATATATGACTCTGAACCTGTGATGAATGATAAAACCCCAGGCCTTTCCTTCTACAGCATGACTCCTAGGGAATCCCTTCAGTATGCAGGCATTCTCTTTGCTGCTGCATTTTGGGTGGACATGGATTGGGGCATTTGTTATGGATAATGACAATGGGGAGCGATTCCTTCAGATGGTGGTGCCATTGTTTTCCAACAGTGGTGTTTGCTTTGCCTTCATTGAAAAAATCCCTGAACTTGCTTTTGGCAGGGATATGAAGAACATTTTGGAGAAGGGGGCAAAGATACGTGATAATATTGTGGACAGCACAGCCAATGTATTGGTGGCCAACGGAGAATCATATTCCATGACATTTTTTAGATTCTTACCATATTTATCAGAATGAGGACATGTGGCACATACACCAATGGGTATAGTAATGATTGTGACAGCTCAGGTGGAGCTCACTTCATTTGTTATTCAAAGAGATTGGAACATGGACTTTTTCCATGGTGCTCTTTCTTTCACAATTCAATCCAATGATGTCCCAGGATTTCAACAATTACTTAATGCACAAGACCCTTCCAGTCCAAAAGGGGATGGGTTTATAAGGTCCTTCTGGCAACAGGCTTTTAGCTGTGTATTCCCAGATCCATTTTGGGGCAATGCAGATGGGAATATGTGCACTGGAGATGAGAAGTTGGAGTGTCTTCCTGTGACTTTTTTTTGAAATGAGTTTGACTGGCCACAGCCACAATGTCTGCAATGCTGTCCATGCGGTGGCCCATGCCTTGCATGCCATACCTTCATCTGATCTGAGGAATAGAGGAATGGTTATTAGAGCTGGACGGACATTTGAGTGCCAACTACTTTGGCAGGTAATTGGCAGAAGAGCCTAATGAGGGAAAGGAACACCATTTGCAGATAACAACAAAATCTCAATAAAAAATAGGAAACTCATTCAATTTGTATTTGAACTAGATGACCACATTTTTTCTAAGCTCCTTCCTTTGCATTCCAGCTCCATCATGTTTTGAAAGCTATTTCATTTAACAACAGTGCTGGGGACAAGGTTTCTTTTAATGAGAATGGAGAGTTACTAACTGGATTTGATGTGATCAATTGGATTGCTTCCTCAAATCAATCCTTTCAAAGAGTGAAGGTTGGGTGGATGGATGCCCAGGCTGTTCCAGGCCAAGCACTCTCCATCAGTTCAGATGCCATAACATGGAACAGCTGGTTTAATCAGGTTTGGTTCTCGGTGGATTAGCACAGTCTGCACATTTGAATAAGACTATAATGTTACAAGTGCATTGTGTTTCATTTGAAAATGATGGACATAGAAAAATACTTAAGTGAAACCGGGTAGCCCACTAGGTGATGCAATGAATAAGACCCAATCAACTTTTGCCCTGCTTCTTGTGCTGCTGAATTAACCTGGTGAAATAGGGAAGAAAATAATGTACTTTCAAATTTTGCTCTTATGTAAATACTTAAAATCATAGCTTAAAAAAAAAACACTTTGCTTCATTATGAAACTAGATAATAAGCAACTGTAAACATAAGTTCAGATGCAGGCATAGTTGTATTTGGGACAGCACATTGAAAGAAAGAAAACCTAAATGAGTTAGGATTAACACCCCATTGATTTCAATGGGATTTCTCTAAGAATGACTCTAAGAAATTAGACCTAGTCTATAGTAAAAATGTACCAGGCTCAGTTTTTTCTTTTATAACATATGCTCTTTTATTATTTCTCCCCTCTTTTGGGGATGGGTGAAAATGTTGTGTCATTTATTTTATATAAAATTTTACTGAAATTAAAAAAGTGCCTTCTTCTTTGCGCTAGAGAAAACTTGCTATTAGAACAATGTAAGTGTGGAAAAAATGGAAGCTTACAGTCCATTTTGGTGAATACATCTCAAAACTCCAGATCACAATCTCTGTCTGAAGGACGAGTGTGTTCTCAGTTAGGGTCTCTCTGATTGGCTTCTGATTTTTAATAGCAGCATTGCAAGAAGGGTGGACTGCATGTTCTTTTTTTGTTTGGTTAGGATGGAGGAGTGACCATTCCATTTCAGTCTAATTTGTAGAAGTCTTCAGGTTCCTTCATCCCTCCATCTATCATCCATCCATCCATCATCAGATGTTTATCCCAGTTTTCTCTTAAATTGAACTCAAAGTGGTTTATGTAATGCTGATTAAGATGAACCTCACTCCCAGTGTATTCAGGGTGAAAGGGTACACCTAATTTGCTTTTGATTGGTTTTCTTTGACATTCTGCAAAACCATGATCCAACCCAATGGCAGCAAGGAGCTGCAGTTGGTGTAGAGAATGGTGGGCCACTAGGGGCCAGTATTAGTTTCAGAGCATCCTGGTAGTCACAGTCTCTTTATTGTGCTATCAAAATTGCTCTCATCCTACATTAAATTTGGATATTGCTTTTTAGGACCATCTATGTGTTTTGCTGTCACATCAGTAATTGGGCCAGATGGGAAGTGCTCTTAAATCACAGGCGTGTCTGTGGCATGTCCATATGGTGGCCAGTTTTGGGTGGCTCCATCTCACCTTCCCATGGGAATTCTTGAAATGGAGTCTTGATACATATGCAGCAAATTCACTTCTGGCAAATCATGTGAATTTTCTTTTAAAACAACAAAATTGCTTTCTTTCAGAAATGCCTACAAATTCCTGGAATTGAGTTCATTTGAAAAATGAATGCTTTAACGCACACCAGAAAATCTGCATATTATTAATAAGAATGATAATACTTCATTTTTTAATGCTATGTGCAAACAATACATAGCTTACTTGTTCAAAGTAGCAGAAAATCAAGTAAAAATGAGAGAACATTGAATCATGATTTTGGGAAGCTTGATGCAAACTAGAAAATAGCTTTTCCCAAACTCAGAAGAGCTAGGTTGATGACACCATTAATATGGGATCCTTGCCCCATGTTCCATTCCATTTACATGCAAGTGGGAAGCATGAATGCACACAGTCATCTAAGTTCAACCTTGCCGAAGTATCACAGAGCATATTTATGGAAAGTGGCTCCTGGAGAGCTTCACAAATCACAGAGAGATTGCAGAACTGGACAGATTCCAAAGTATGATTGTCATGATTTTCAAGATTCTCACTCTCCCCCTCCCCTGATGACTTAGGCACAGCCTCTATCTGCGTGCCGTGAGAGCAGCAATCCTGGTTCTAGGAAGAAGGTCAAGGAAGGGGAGCCATTTTGCTGCTATGATTGCATCCCATGTCCCAAAGGGAAGATTTCAGGCAAGAAGGGTAGGCATTAGAATGCACAACTATTCCAAATACATTTGATAAGCTCAAGAACAGGTATGTAAAAGAGCTTTCTTCAGGGCCTGAAGTGTGACTGAATGTGGAGAGGTGGGACAAGATGCAAGATGATGAATAGTGGTGTGGAGGGGGAGGGGAGGTAGGTGTGTGTGAGCACACAAGATTATTTTCCCTGATTTGAAGACCCAATTGCAGTGCATTCTAAACATTCAGGATGGGTGACAGTGCGGGTTTATTCTGAAGCAGTTTCCATTCAGTTTAATAACGCTTGTTCTAAAATTAAGAAGTATATATGATAGCAGCCATAAACCTGAAGACCTTGCCCAATTATTGCATTCTGTCCATGGGCCATGGAAGCTGTAGCCAGTAAAAGCGGTGCTATGTTTTAAAATAGGCCGATGCAGTGTTTCTCTTTTTCCTACACATGTATGCCATTCCATACTGCAGATGCAAACCCAAATGGGTGAGAATATCCATCCAATGGGGCTGATGGCACTGAGTGTCCAGCTTATAAAACTCTAGGTCTGAAATAAAAGTGTATTCAGCTTTGTTAGGGCTCCCTGCGCACCACATCTCCTGAACAGCTCTTCTTCAACAGCTTCATCACAGCCCGAGAGATGCTGAAAATGCTGTTCATGCTGGAAAAAAGCTATTGGATTTGGCTAATGATGATTGGGGAGAATTTAACTTAAACTGATGCATAATAGAAAATCAGACAATTTCCACATATTTTGAGTGGAAAACATGTTATAAGTCACGAAAGTGGATGTAATGAAATTATGGATTTTCTACTTTTACTTGAAACTGATGTGGCCTGTTGGTCAGACTTTAAAAATGCTTGAGAATATGTATGTATTTATTTTTCCAAAGATATGCAGTACTGTTACTCATGTGAAGATGGAAAATACCCAAGCAAGCTCCAGGATTTCTGTATTCCCAAGTCTGTTAACTTCTTTTCTTATGAAGAAGCTTTGGGTGTTACTTTAACCACTTTCGTTATTCTCTTCTGTTTGATCATGGCCCTGGTGCTAGGAATATTTTGGAAGCATCATGAGACTCCCATCGTCAAAGCCAATAACCGGGACCTCACCTACGCTCTCCTTGTCTCCCTCCTGCTCTGCTTGCTTTATTCACTGCTCTTCATCGGCCAGCAGCACCAGGTGATGTGCCTCCTGCGACAAACTGCTTTTGGCATCATCTTCTCAGTGGCCGTTTCTTGCGTGCTCACAAAGACAGTTATGGTGGTTTTGGCTCTCAGAGCCACCCAACCAGGATGCAAGATGAGAAAGTGGATGGGGAAGACACTGGCCAACACCCTCCTTCTTTCTTGTTGCCTTCTTCAGGGTGGAATCTGCATTGTCTGGTTGGCAATTTCTCCTCCTTTTCCTGATATTGACATGCATTCAGCGGCTGAAGAAATCATCCTGGAATGTAATGAGGGATCCATAACGATGTTTTACTGTGTCTTGGGCTATCTGGGCTTCCTGGCAATGGTGAGCTTCGTGGTGACTTTCCTTGCCCGGAAGCTCCCGGACAGTTTCAATGAGGCCTGGTTCATCACTTTCAGCATGCTTGTCTTTTGCAGTGTGTGGTTATCCTTTGTTCCTTCCTACCTGAGCACCAAAGGGAAATACTTGGTGACTGTAGAGATCTTTTCTATCTTAGCCTCCAGTTCTGGCCTGCTGGTTAGCATCTTCTTCCCCAAATGTTACATTATTTTGCTGAGACCTGAGTTGAACACAAAGGAACATCTAATAAAGAGACAAGCTTGAAAAATATACCTCTCTGCACAAGCTAGGAAAAGCAACTATCTGTAACCAGAACGTCACCTGCATGGCTAGAATGCACACACAGTTGGCATGAATGGAAACTAATATGTAGCTGACTAATTCAAATCTGTGGACATGAGTCAGTCTTTGCTTTAATGGTAGGGTTTGACAGATCCTTGCAGGTAAAAGACTGGTTCTCACCAGTAGAGTTCCCTCTTCAATGTGTGCATGTATGAGGCTTGAATTAAGAGATGGACAAACCTTGTAAAAGCATGTGAAGTTCTGGCTCTTCTTTCCCCATAAAAGCAAGAACTAAAACAGGCTTGCTTTAGTCCATGGTGAGTACAAACTTTTCATTCCATTAGACAGAAAAATTGGGCAAAAAGAGATGTTCTCTGGATAACTGGAGATTTCTTCCTAGTGTTTTGAAGAAAATACTCATTCAGAGCCTGAATACAGGATCTCCCAGCCCAGGGAAGGGTAATGAGCAGATGTGTGTAAAGCAGCAGCAGTTTAGCACTTTGGAAGAACAAAAAAGAAAGAGCGATCCTGTTTGATTCATCACTGTGGCTTAAAGAAACCATGTAAACCATAAAGCAACAAGTCATGGATTTTGGACAGGTGATTAAGGCCTGGCACAGTCCACCCCAGCCTGGTTCAGAAAACACATAGTTGTGCTGATATATTCAAAATGGCCCAGCATGTGTTGCATCCCTCCATGGTTTGAAGAACCCAGAATGGCCTCTTTGATTGCAGAACAGATCTCTTCACAGGCATGCCCTCAGGTTAAGCTGAAGGCTCTTCAACACTGTCAAGTCCATCTTTAAGGTATTGTGGGGCGGCATCTCTTTTCATTGTAAGGAGTAACTGTTCTAATGTGTAAATGAACACTGATGAAGCTGATCCCCATTTCACACTTCCATGACTCCACTCTGGTGGAACTTCTTACCATATGCTGAAATGGGAAATGTGCTACAAACATTATAATGGGAAATGATAGCTAACAGCTGACCATTGTGTGCTTCTTGTATCCTCTTCCAGAAAGATCAGTACTAAGTCCAAATGTATTGAGTCTACTTCTGTCTACTTCATGGAAGCACTCTCCCTCATACTGTGGAAAATCATGGCCTGCCCTGTGGAGTAAGATGTCTTCCAGACCAATGATTTGTGTACTCTAGTGAGGGCAAGAAGACTGTGTGCAAATTGATTTCCCCTTTCACATCTGGCAGTATCTGGTGAAATACATGCATTTCCTGTCGAGTACAGGCCATCTTTCTTTCAGAGAGTCATTCATTGACAACCCTTTACTTTCCAATTTGTTTAGCTGAGACAAAGAAGTTTTCTTTCACCAGGAATCCCCCACTTTAATGCATGGTTGTGTCTCTCTGGAATTAAACAAATTATAGGTATTTTTTCTGCTTGTCAAATCCCTGTGGAGTTGCAAACTCTATAAGCTAAACTGGGAATGTAATTTGTGAAGGATGATTTAAAGGTAGCTTGCAGCATCCAGAGGCAGGGCTAGGGAGTGGGAAAAGGAAAAAGGTTCACCAATCTGTTGCTGATACTTCAGGGTTTCTAATATAGGGTTGAGGATTGCCAATAGAGTTAGTGTTCAGGCCACCTAGGATAATCTTGAAAACTCTCTGCATACCATTCTACATGGGTATGTAGATCCAGAGTTTTTTCCTTATTCAGGATGGTGTTATGTATCGTATTATTGCTTATTCTGTTTTTTCAGCTAGTATGTGCCACTCTATTGAGCAATGCAGCATCTACTATCCACACCATCCCATTCATAAATATCAATCAGGAGATGTCATCATTGGAGTCATTGTTTCACAGACATTTATTATCCCCAAGGTGATAAAGTTCACTGAAGAACCCTGCCCACTATATTTGATGAGATCAAGAAAGGACTTGATTAAGTTAACACTCTTTGTAGTTCTATTTCTCTCAGCCTTGGTGCAATGGATCCATCAGTAGGAGAAGCAATATTCTGGAGAAGCTGTCCATAGGAGAAGCAAAAAATGAATGGCCACATCATGTAAAATATAGGATGAAAATATTTTTCATTTATCTAAAGGAAAACAAAAGAAATCACAGATCCACTAACTGAGATTGGGGCTAGGGCAGTGGTAAGTGGTGTATAGCCACTTTCTCTGCATTATCCTCCTCTCCCTGGTCCAAGGGGCTTACCCTAACAGGATTTGCCCAATTGTGCCAACATGATGGGACAAATGTGTATGTCTATGGGGAGGGGGGAGTGGTTCTTGGAAGGCAAAGTATAGCTCTGTAGAGAAAGGGGCTTAGGAATGGGGTGATGGGAATTAATATTTGTCCTTTTCCCTCTGAATTCCAGATCCAGTCTGAATCAGTCTGAACTAAGACAGTATATGGAACAGTGCAGTAATAAATTCTGTATAGGATGGAGTTATGTTTCTTTATTTTCCCTCACTAGTTATATCACATAACAGAATTCTAGTAATTTGCACACACAAATGTTTAATTTGGCTTATTTATTGACTTTCTTTTAACTTCTGGTTAATCAAAATTAGTCAGATTATCAGTCCATCTAGAAAAGTGCTTTCTTTTGCTAGAAATACCTTTTCAACCTCTTGAGAAGACATTTCCAGCAATTCTGGAGAATGGTGACAGCAGGGCTCTGTATGTACTCTGAATTTTACTCTGAACTTTAAAAGTTCTGCAAACCAAGACCAGTACCATGTTTAAAAATGAAGTTTGTTGTGAAATCCACAGCAAGCTCGCACTATGATGCCATAAGCCTGCACTTCAGTCATTCCTATTTGTGGTGTACTTCAGACTGAATTTCAAAAGCAATCTGAAATTAAGAAATCCTTATCATTTATACTTAAAATGAAACTGTTTCCACCTGCTTTGACTTCATGATTTTTCCTTTGTTCTGTTGTTTTGTAAAATGTCATCTAATATAAAGCAAGATGTTTTGCTGGTTTGATATGAATTAATATATCTGAATGTGTTAAACAACGAATCATGAGTTTGAATCATGCATTCTTTTCTCTTATGCAATATGTATATTAAGCAAAATAGAAGAAAATCATGTCAAGAACTGTTTGACTTTTTGATTTTCTGCATAGGTGACCTTAAAAGAAGAGTCCTACTAGAAATTAGGTATGAAATGCTGAAATAAAAAAAGAGTATAATTCACAAAAAATGGAATATAGTTCTGTTAACAGATATACCTCTCGTTCTAATGTGGTGATGAGGAATTATCAACATATCCTGGCTTTGGTGTTTGCAGTAAAAGAAATTAACGAAAATGTTCAGTTGATGCCCAATGTCACTTTAGGCTTCAGAATCTATGACAGCTATTACAGTGCACACTGGACATTACATAATGCAATGCGACTAGTGGCATGGCTGCCCTCACCCATGCTTGAATGTTAAACGCTTCCATGCCAGGATGGAATAGAACTGCTCTCCAAACTGGACAAGCAAGGTCAAAGTAACTAGAGGGCTTTCTCTTTTGAGGGAATGTAGTGATTCCATGTTGGTTATAGCTCCTGTCAGATGAGTCTTGGAATGTTCAAACGCGCATTTCTTATACCTTCCTCTCAGATATTTTATGACTTTGTATTTCACAATGACCTATGATTAGAAGTAATAAATATTTTGAATGTTAAAATATTTTGGTGAGCTTACTGACAGATTTGTGAAAATGAATCCAAACATTTGACTTTTTATCTAGATCTGAATGACTGTTCTACGTGTGCAGATGGACATTTTCCAAACAAACAACAGGACATTTTTATTAAGAAGATGTGACCTTCCTGTCTTATGAAGAATGTTTGGGGATCAGTTTAGTCTGCTTTGCAATTTTGTTTTCTTTGTTGACTGCTCTGGTGCTGGGAATCTTTTTGAAGCACCACGACACTCCCATCATCAATGCCAACAACTGGGAACTCATGTATGCTCTCCTTATTTCCATCGTGCTCTGCTTCCTCTCTGTGTTGCTCTTCATTGGCCACCCGGAGAAGGTGAAATGTCTTCTCAGACAACCAGCTTTTGGCATCATCTTCTCAGTGGCTCTTTCTTGTGTCCTAGCAAAAACCATCACAGTGGTTTTGGCCTTCATGGCCACCAAACCAGGATCCAGGGCCAGAAAGTGGGTGGGGAGAAAGGTGACCAACTCTATTGTCCTTTCCTGCTCCCTCATTCAAACAGGCATCTGCACTGTGTGGCTGGCAACCTCTCCTCCATTCCCAGATGCAGACAAGCACTCAGTGCCTGAAACCATTACTCTGGGCTGCAATGAGGGATCGGTGGCTCTGTTTTACTGTATCCTGGGCTTCACGGGCTTCCTGGCCAGTGTGAGTTTCATTGTGTCTTTCCTTGCCCGGAAGCTGCCTGACAGCTTCAATGAAGCCAAGTTCATCACGTTCAGCTTGCTGGTCTTCTGCAGTGTCTGGCTGTCCTTTGTTCCCACCTACCTGAGCACCAAGGGCAAATACATGGTAGCTGTGGAGATCTTCTCAATTTTAGCCTCCAGTGCAGGATTGCTGATCTGCATCTTTTCCCCCAAATGTTACATTATTGTATTGGAGCCCGAGCTGAATAACAGGCAGCAGGAGAGAAGGAAATGTTGAGAAGGAAATGAACAAAATAGGAGCATGTTGTTGCAGTTTAATAATTCAGTCCCGACTGCTTTAATACTTTAGCATTAAATTGTCTTTTGTACCCTATCAAGTGTTTGCCTTGTTTAGAAGGCTGGCCAGTGCCACCATTCTTTCCTGCTCCTCGATCAAAAGAGGCATCTGCACTGCGGCAACCTCTCCTCCATCCCCAGATGCTGGCATGAACTCAGTGACTGAAGAAATTGTTTTGGAATGTAAGAAGGGCTCTGCAATTATTTTTTACCCAGGTGCAGGCCTGTATGGGCTACCCCACATTTGTCAGTATCTGTATGGCTTTCCTCACCAGGAAGCTGCCTGGCAGATTCAACTAAGTTAATTTCATCACCTTCAGCATGTTGGCATTTTGCGGTATTTGATTTCCTTTTGATCCATTCCAGCAGAGCTCCAAGGGGAAATACAGAGCAGCTGTGGAGATCTGCTCTATCTTGGCCCTTAGTGCTGGCTTTCATCTTTCTTCTCAGATGTTACATTATTGCACTGAACTCCAGAGTAGGAAACAGCTTCTTGATCCCTCCCTAGGGTTTTGGGTTTTTTGGTAGTATTGTTGTTGCTAATGTTACTCTTATTACTATTTTGCTGCCCATCTTATTTCGGCAAAATCATTTTAGATGTGGGAGAAGTGTAGCTCTAACAGAAACTCTCTCAATTTCACCATGTCAAATTCTCAGCAGACTCTTCAGTTTCCCAAGCTTATTATCATTACAATCCGTTTTCATTCTGGATTAGGTACTGCCTGTTCTGTACACAGTGAGAGTTTTTACCTGAGGTCTAGCAAAAGGTGAAGCAGGACGAGCTATTTTTCTGCTGTGATTTTAGGACTTATGCAGAAGGGAAAGTTTGACACCAGAAGGGTAAGACACATACTGCGTAGATTGTTCCCAAAAAATTGAGTGAACATTCAGATGGTTAAATATGGTTGCAATTTTGGCCATCTTTTCCCCCACAGACATGAATGACTGTCATAACTGCAGAGACAAAAGGAACTGAAACAAAAACCATGACTCATGCTTTTTTTATAATCACAGTTGTTAGCTACATGATATACATATAATGTCTGGGAATCAGCATGGGCTTTTTTCACATTTTTACTTTCCATGATCATGGTCCTGGGGGTAGGAATTTTTAGAAAGCACCACAACACTCCCATGGTCAAAGCCAACAAGTGGAACCTCACCTTCACTCTCCTTATCTCCCTTCTACTCTGCTTCCTTTGTGCACTGCTCTCTTTATGAATCCTGGAATGGTGATTTGTCTTCTCCAACAAAATGGCAGCAACCACACAAAAGATCAGGTTAAGGCAGATCCAGATTTTACTGGAGTAGGAGAATAGTTCTATTTTTAGAATCCATTTCTGTATTGGGAGGGAAACCTTAGGGGTACACCATCCCCCATAATCCCACTTGTAATTTTAAGAATGAGACAAAAAAGATGCCACCCATTCTGGAAAAGCAGAACAAAACAGCAAAACTACTATAGGCCCAGGCTAAGATTGAGTATGGTTTAAATGGTGCGTGGAACATTCATTTAGATTGGGAAAATTTTACAAGGCAAAAGCCTGCACAGGAAAGGTTAAGCTTCCCTGCCTTTACACTGTGGTCCCAAACCAAATCAGGGTGGTGTACTCTGAGTTCAGAGCAAACCAAAAACTCCAGTGGTCTTCATAATGAATGCTGTGTTTAGCCTCATAGTTCTGTGTTTGCATCCTGATGAAACTTTCCCAATTCATGCATTCAACTAATAGAAGTATTATGCTACACATCCATTTGGAAAAACACCTGTTTTCAACTTCAGCATATGTGATGACAAATTGCTATCCTCTCCTTTAATTGTCTAAAGGACAGTTCTGCTACTACTCAACATCCCTGCAGATTTCTTATGAACAAAGCAACTCCTCTAGGCTCTGAAGTTCAGTGGCAACATATACAAGGATCTTCAATCATATGGACAAATAGGGATTGGCACTGCCCTGAAGAAGCCTACACTTGTAATCTCAGTGCTCTGTATGGGAATAAATGGATTTGCATGAAGGACAACGCTTTGTCCTTCTACTTAGCATGGGGGAAGAATTACGAGTGGTCTTGATGAGCTTTCTTCTCCAAACAGGAAGCAAGGCTGATGCTGAAAAATGCAGGAATTATGAGCCACACCTTCCACTTCATGAGTATCGACTGTTGGGAGATCTCATGATTGGTGCCATTGCTTCTCTGTCCTGCATCGTTCCTGATGCATTAACCTTCACTGGAGAACCCCCACAAGCATTGCATGATGAACTTCTGTAAGGAGTTAATATTTGGTTTTTGCTTCTAGTTATATATTCATTACTTTATCTCCTTGACACCAGAATTTCTTTTAGCAGATACCGCCTCTGAACAATGGCTTTGGCAGTAGAGGCTGTTCCTATTATTCAAGAGATGTGGAAACTTTGTAATCTGCATAGAAAGAAGGCTGCATTTTGTGGTGAATTTGCATTTCTGCACAATTATTTTACTTCTGCTCCGAAATTCTTTGGTGTGCTCATATATTCAGTACTTTATTCTCTCAATTTCTGTCCCACACAAGTTTCTTCAGGATGACTTTCTTCCTCTTCTGTGTCTCTTACACCTCTGTTCATTCACCTCGCTCTCTTTAATTTTCTTTCTCCTATGGAAACTGCATATAACAAGTATTCATGGGCTTGGATCAACTCTTCATGGGAAGCAGACTTCTCCTGCCCTTCTTTACCACTGTGGCCCCTCCAGATATCCCACTGAATGTGCTGATCTATGGCAAGCTGGAGAGAGAGGGAGCCTCAAAATCAGATGAAGGGATTCCACCATTTGTGCAAACCTTCCACACATGGGAGTTCCTTGCTTTTAGGGTTACCCATACAGAATCAAAACAGAACAAATGTTTTATTAGAATTGGAAACTTAGAAGGGATTACATTCAGTGTGGCATAGCCTGTAAGCCCTGCTTGGCCCCAGTCACAAGAGGTATTCATCCTAACTGTGGGATATGATCAGACAAATGTGTCTTCTCATGTACTAAATGCCAAAGGCTGAAAATATCCATCTAGGTAAAATGTAAGGCATTATTCTACCACCGTGCCTCACTCCTTATACAGGATACTATTAAGCTTCTTCAGTGGGAAGTTGATGAGCCTCTGCCACGAGGGGGATAGGATTGTGATATTGTGCACTGACACATTTCACTTGGGAGGAAGGTCGAGATGAGGATGAGGATGCAAAAAGCAGTGTGAGCAGCTTACAAAGTACTGTGTGAGGAATGTTCTAATACAGGAGGTGACTTTGTTGCTTCTAGTGTGGTGCCAATGAATTACCAGCATATCCTGGCGTTGACATTTGCAGTGCAGGAGATCAATGACAACCCACTCATCTTACCCAACCTCACCTTGGGCTTCTTCATCTATGACAGCTATTTCACGGCCAAGTGGACCTACTAAGCCACCTTGCTACTGCTATGTGCAGAAGGGAGATTTGTTCCAAACTACAAATGTGGTATCCAGCAACACTTGATATCAGTTATAGGGGGACTGGATGCCCAAATCTCCCTTCATGTAGCAACTCTCTTGGATATCTGCAAGATCCCACAGGTGGGGAGCATGCCATTTGTTGAATATCAGGAATTGGAGTCTAACATTTTCTTCCCAGAACATTCTTCTTTCATGTGTGTACTTGTGGTTTGAAGAAGGACATTTGTGTATTAGAAATAGTCATATTGTCTTTCTCCTCTGGATGAACAACAGTGTCAAAGGCAAAGTAAAATCTGTGGTGAGAGGGAAATGTCTGCCTGGACTCCATTCATTTATGTTGATCTTAGAGAGGAGGATCTAGGTGGAGACTCAGACCACATTCACATAAACATCCTGTTACAATTTGTAATGCCATGGACACATTTCCTTCCTTCAGCCATCACTAGGCAGAGCAGGGAAGGACAGAGCTCTCCATTTCCATCTCTCTTTGCACACCCCTCTGTGTTCACCACCAATTGGTATCACTAACAATTTCAGAAAAAGGCAGAGTGGTTTGGGGATAGAGGAGGGGATAAAGCAGGGAGAAAGGAGTTAGCTCTCTTCTGAATATGACACTGGCTCAGAAAATGAACTTCATTATTGTTGGTGGGCTCAGTGAAATATGTTTTGCAAGGAGGAGGGACAATGTGATTTTGTTATAGATCGTAGTAGTGGATCCAAACAATTTTACACCCCTGGGCATACCTGGGAAGCTAAGAAAGTGAATATGAATGAGTGGATCACTCTGTTCAAATCATCCTGTCTCACCTACAGATGTTAATTTACTCTGCAAAAACAGTTTTGTGTCTGTTCTATGCTGCAAAGTCTCCCCAATGAGCAATGGCCGAGAGTCGCTAATTGCACATGCTGCAGTGCAGGGAGTGCCTCTTTGAAACATTGATGTTAGCAAATTGTAGAAGTTGCTTTTTGTGTGCAGGAGAAGATTATGACTGATGAGGATTTTTCATGAAATAATCTTTAATAATCATTGGTTCATCTGCTGTCCTTTTATTATTAAATAATTCCATTGAAACTAACATATGGATGAAATGGCTTCTCTTTTCTCTCCTCATGGCTAAAAGACTGATACTTGGAAACTTGGGGATACTTGGGGTATGCCCATCTATCACCCAATGATTGAGGACTTTCACATGTGTACTCTTTTGAGCATTTGTTCCATTGTGTTGATTTCTAGGCATTATTGCTAATGGAAGTAGTGTGCCAGCGATAAAAATCCAGGGAGAAACATTCACACGCACATATAGTGGAAAAAGAAATATGATGTCCTAGGGTGCAGTATTGGAGATGCCTTTTAAGGCCCACAT
The DNA here is from genome assembly GCA_023646645.1 of Varanus salvator macromaculatus. Lineage (NCBI taxonomy): Eukaryota > Metazoa > Chordata > Lepidosauria > Squamata > Varanidae > Varanus > Varanus salvator. Next base: position 141,078 of record JAIXND010000665.1, on the reverse strand, counting down.
GGAGGTGCCCACATGTGCCATGACACATTGGAGATCCCTGTATTATACCACTATTTACAAGATTGTTGAGACTGTATGTGCAAATGTTTTGAAAACATTGATGCTGCTTCAAAAACGTCTGTACTATTTGGTGCTTCTCCCTCTCCTTGTATCTCTTTAGATGCTATATGGCTCTGCACCAGTGATGAATGATAAAACCCCAGGTCTTTCCTTCTACAACATGACTCCCAGGGAGTCCCTTCAGTATGCAGGCATTCTCTCTTTGCTGCTGCATTTTGGGTGGACATGGATTGGGATAGTCATTTCAGATAATGACAATGGGGAGCAATTCCTCCAGATGGTTCTCCCACTGTTTTCTGACAGTGGTATCTGCTTTGCCTTCATTGAAAAAAAACCTGAACTTACTCTTGGCCCGGATATGAAATACAATTTTGAGAAGGGAGCAAGATCACGTGATAATATTGTGGACAGCACAGCCAATGTACTGGTGGCCAATGGAGAATCATATTCCATGGCATTTTCAGGTGGTTACCATATCTATCACAACGAGGATATGTTGCAAATGCACCAATTGGTAAAGTAATCATTGTGACAGCTCAGGTGGAGCTCACATCATTTGTCTATCAAAGGGATTGGAACACGGACTTTTTTCATGGCGCACTGTCTTTCACAATTCAATCCAACCATGTCCCAGGATTTCAAGAATTCCTTAATGCAAAAAATTCTTTAAGTCCAAAAGGAGATGGAGTTATTAGGCCCTTCTGGCAACAGGCTTTCAGCTGTGTATTTCCAGATCCATTTCTGGGCAATGTAGATGGGAACATCTGCACTGGGGATGAGAAGCTGGAGTGTCTTCCTGGCTCATTTTTTGAAATGAGTTTTACTGGTCACAGCTACAATGTCTACAATGCTGTCCATGCAGTGGCCCATGCCTTGCATGCCATGTTTTCATCTGGTCTGAAGAACAAAGGAATGGTGACCAGAGGTGGGCTTCAGAACCAGCTACAGTGGCAGGTAATGGCCTGAATAGCCTCAAGTGGGAGAGAACCACAGCTTTGTAGATTACAAAATGCATCAACATATAACAGCAAATCTATTTGAGTTCATATTTGAACTTGATGATCAAGTATGTCTCTTCTTACACAAACAGCAAGGTCATAGAGAATGTGTGTGAGTGCAAGAACATTTAGAATAGGTTCCCCCACAGAACTACATTTCTAGATTGCCTGGAAAATTGACTGAAATTTCAGAAGCAATAAAAGGTTATTTAGGAGAGCAAAGGGAAAAAAATAGGCAGTTATGCAGTTTGAATGTATTTCTCTGCCTCTGTCAACACAATTCCTTGACCAATTGCTCTAAGCACTTTCCTTTTCATTCCAGCTCCATTGTTTTCTGAGGGCTGTTTCATTTAACAACAGTGCTGGGGATGTGGTTTCTTTCAATGAGAATGGAGAGTTCATAAGTGGATTTGATGTGATCAATTGGATTGCTTCCTCAAACCAATCTTTTCAAAGAGTGAAAGTTGGGAGGATGGATGCCCAGGCTGCTCCAGGCCAAGCATTTTCCATTAGTCTGGATGCCATAACATGGAACAGCTGGTTTAATCAGGTTTGATTCTTGCCAGAGTGGCACTATCTGCACATTTGATTAGGACTCATTATCAGTATTGAGAAGTGCATTTCATTTCATTTGAGCCTGATGGACCTAGAGAAATTCTTAATTGGAACTGGATAGCACAATATGTGATGGAGTGAATGGGACCCAATAGCCTTCCTCCCTAGTCTTTTCCTTTGTAATATGTGTTCCTTTACAATTTTCCTCCAATTTGGGCAAGGTTGAAAATTTTGTTTCATTTCATGTTATATAATTTTTAACCAAAATTAAGAAATGTCTTTGTATTGGGGTTGGAAAATGCTTGTGACTCAAACAATCTGCATGCAGAAGAAATGGAAACTGTCAGTTTGGTCCTTCCTGGTAAAATCATTTCGGTGCACACATATCAAGAGTCTGACTCTGAATCTCTTGTGAAGTACCATCTAATTCTCAGTCAAGGTGGCCACTTATTTTTCAGATAGGCTTCTCATCTTTAATAAAAATATGGCAGAAAGCCAGGACTCCATGTTCTTTCTGGTTTTGGCTATGACAGATGAGTGATAGTTTCATTTCAGTCTAAATTTTTTTGGTAAGAATTTGTTGAAGTCTCCGAGCTTCTTCATATTTGAGATGGAACAAATAAAATTTTAAATATTCAAATGCTGGAGGAAATGAAACTGACTGATTGACATCCTATCTCCTCAACCACCAGCACTTCTACAAACCCCACAGTAATACTGACAGTAATATTGACTTTTTCATACAACTCATTCAAAGTAGCTTACCTAATTCTAGATTCAAATGAGATTCTATCCCAGTGTAATCATGGTGAAAATGTAGTCCTGTCTTGATTTGCTTTCTGTTGGCTTCAGTGTCAGTTTGGCACATCATGATCCCAACCCAATAGTAGTGAAGAACTGCATGAGGGGTGGACAAGAAAGATGTTTACATGATTTGCCACTGAGGACCAGTGTCAGTTTTCAGGGCATCCAGATAGTCCCATTCTCTTATTGTGCTATTAAAGCTGCTTGCATCTTATAGTAAAGCTTGATTTGGCCGTTTAGGACCACTTACATATTTTGCCCTCATTTTTCTTCTGCCACAGCAGCGACTGGGAAGGATGTGGGGGAGGGGGTCTTAAAGTCATGTGGATACATGCAGCTTGCCCATAGAACCACCACTTTTAATTTCCAAATGTGTGTGGGATGGGGGAAGGCTTAAGAGTCTAAATTGCAGCAAGTTGAAATAATATTGTCTTGGCTCAAAAATGAAATAAAAAGTAGAGTAAAGGAAAGGAAAGAAAGGAGAAAAAAAACTTTGAAAAAATATTGAGGGGTGGATTTTGTAACACATTTCAGTTTACCTTGTCTGGCTATCTCATTGTAATCACAGAAATAGACTGGAAGTCTTCAAGCTCCCCTGTGATTCAGAGAGGTAGAAAAGATCTCAAAGGTGATATACAAGTGTCTAAATGAGATGAGGTATGGAGTACCACAGAGTGCTGCCAGAATAGTTCCCATTCCCCAAAAGAAAATGGCAGCCAATTTTTGGGTGGCTTCATTTCACCTCCACATGAGAAAGTTTTAAACAGAGGGAGGAAGAAAGAGCATCAAGTACACTTCTGGCAAATCATGTGCATATCTCTCTTTTAAAAGGACAAAGGAGTGTTTCCATTGAGGAAAGCATGCAAATTCCAGAATTTGTCAGTTCATTTTTAAAAATCATATTTTAATTAGAAAATCTGCATGTTCTTAAAAAGAATGAAAATACATATTGGTTTGGTTTTTGGAAAAATGCATACACTAAATAGCTTAGGTAGCTCAAAAACAGGTTGAAAATGTGATTTTGGGAGACATTAGGCAGACTGGAAAAGAAGTGCTTTTTCCAAACTCAGAGGACTTAGGTTGATGAAACAATTCACATAAGATCTTGAAACCTTTTTTTTTTTTTTTGCCCCATTTTCCATTCCATGTATGCAGTCTTCCTCCACGACACAGTCATATAATTTCATCCTTACCGAAGCCTCACAGAGCACTGTTATGGAAAAGGAGCTTTGGGAGAGTTTATCAACTTAAAAGGAGACTGCAGAAATGGAAGGATTCCTCTGAATAATTCTCATTTTTCTTCTTCCCTGCTGACTTAGGCACAGCCTCTGTCTGTGTGCAGTGAGAGTTGCAATACTGGCTCTAGGAAGATAGTCAAGGAAGGAGAGCCTTTTTGCTGCTACGATTGCATCCCATGTCCTGAAGGAATGATTTCAGGCAAGAAGGGTAGGCATTAGAATGTGCATCTGTTCCAAATATATTTGATAAAACTAGAACAGGGATTGCAGTGTGGTTTCTTCAGGGATTGCAGTGTGATTCAGTGGGACCAAGTGGGGCCAGGTGGAAGATATTGAGTAGTGTGTGTATTTGGGGGGATGGGTTGGTGGGTGTGAGCATGTGTGTGATCATTTAGCCCAACTGCAATGGACTCTAAATATTCAGGACGTGTGGCTGATTATTGACTATTGAAACACGTTCTGACCTTCTGAACTTGCCCTTGAACTTAAATTCTTCCATTGATGCTAAAAGATCATGACTCACAAGTAACAAATAATGAAGGGACTCCAGTCACAGTAGTACACCTCCATGATGACAGCCCTATTATCCAATTCTATGTTTTCAAAGCAAGATCTTGCCTAAATTCTGCAACTATCATTATTTGTCATATGAAGCGCAGCCTGTTTGTGTACAGGTGTATTCAGACACAATTTCCATTCATTTAATTAGGTTTACTCTAAAATCGAGAATTCGTATGAATTTGCTCCCCTCCACCCTGTTCCATGGCTCTTCATCTTCAGGGCTTTATGGCAGCTGATACAACATGGTCCTCTTCATGATGCAAGCAGTTACAGAATTTGCCTCTTGCAGACTGTAATAAGATATGGCAATTTCTTCATATTCAGAGTGCAAAGGCATTTAAGATTTTACAAATGCAGATGAAATGTATTCATGGATTCTCAACAATCAGTAGAAAACAAGGCATCTGAGAAGTTGATGTGGCCTGTTGGTGAGAACTTTAGAATGTATGAGAACATGTATATATTCATTTTTCTTCAGATATGCATTACTGTTATCCATGTGAAGATGAAAAGTACCCAAGCAAGGACCAGGATTTCTGCATTCTCAAGTCTGTTAACTTCTTTTCTTATGAAGAACCCTTGGGCGTCATTTTAACCTCTTTCATTATTCTCTTCTGCTTGATAACATCCTTGGTGCTGGGAATATTTTGGAAACATCATGAGATGCCCATTGTGAAAGCCAACAACCGGCACCTCACCTATGCTCTCCTCATCGCTCTCCTGTTCTGCTTCCTCTGCACATTGTTCTTCATCGGCCAGCCACACAAGGTAACATGCCTCCTGCGACAAATTGCTTTTGGCATCATCTTCTCAGTGACCATTTCTTGCGTGCTCACAAAGATGGTCATGGTGGTCTTGGCCTTTAGAGCCACCAAACCAGGATGCAAGATGAGGAAGTGGATGGGGAAGAGACTGGTAAACACCCTCCTTCTTTCCTGCTGCCATCTTCAGGGAGGGATCTGCATTGTCTGGTTGGCAACTTCTCCTCCTTTCCCAGATATTGACAAGCATTCAGTGGCTGAAGAAATTGTGCTGGAATGTAACGAGGGATCTATAACCATGTTCTACTGTGTGCTGGGCTATCTGGGCTTCTTGGCGATGGTCAGCTTCATGGTGGCTTTCCTAGCCAGGACGCTGCCAGACAGTTTCAATGAGGCCAAGTTCATCACTTTCAGCATGCTGGTCTTTTGCAGTGTCTGGTTATCCTTTGTGCCTTCCTACCTGAGCGCCAAAGGAAAATACCTTGTGACTGTAGAGATCTTTCTATCTTAGCCTCCAGTTCTGGCCTGCTGGTTTGCATCTTCTTCCCCAAATGTTACATCATTTTGCTGAGACCTGAGCTGAACAAGAAGGAGCATCTAATAAGAAGAACAACTTGAAAAAATGACCTGTCTTCACATTTTGCTACACTTTGCAATCCATCTGTGTAGCCATACTTTGTTTTGTTTGGTTGTTTTTTGCCAATGGACAAATTTGTGCACACAGTCTGTTTTTCACAGTCCATCTCATGTTCCCTTATGTTTTCCAGTTGCTTCTTATTTAGACCAATCTTCACTGAAGAAAGTGGTCCATTTCCTATTGGAATGTCATGCAGGTGGACTGTAAGGATTCCCTCATGTGCAAATCAATCATGACAGAGCCTTTTCTTTTCTCAGAGGCACTCCATTGAAGATTGCCAGGTGCTGCTGTACTTACATGGACTTTGAGCAAAGCTGATTGCTTCAGAAAGCAAAGCTAAACAAGGGCATAATAGACCCATAAGCACCTTTAATGAATGGTTAGTCTCCTGCACCAGCCTTGTGAGAAGTCAGCGTTTTGAGGGCTTCCGATACTTAATCAGATGTCATTTTCCTCAGAAAGAGGATGTGGGAGACTTGTGGCATTTCTTTTCCAAAATGTTTCTTTGTGCTGAGCTCAGGTTGTTTGTCTTCAGCATCCCTAGGCCAACAGTCCTTTGTTCACCCTGCAAATGCTTTGGAATTTCTTCCCCAAAGAACCCAAATCATCCCTTTCATCCTTGTTCCTTCCAACTGTACTTCCTGCTACTCCTCAGGCCTAGGAGAAGAAAATCTGGCAGTTAAAAGGGAAGAAAAGCTGCTAATTCAAGTGCTACAAAATTTAGTAAAAGCTGATTATCAGATAAAAGCTTGTTATTAATAGATTTTATTTATGTAGCAAACTCTATCAAGCGTTCCTTCAGGGCAAAACTGCATGAAAACTGTTACTTTCTATGATCATGGTTTTGGTGCTTGGAATATTTAGAATATTTAGTTTTGTCTATCCCGGTGAAGAGCTTCCACGTCATACTTCTCAAAAGTCAGAGCCTGGGTGCTGTGTGAAGGACCAGCTAGCTCTCAGGGTTTCCACCTTTTATTTGTCTGGCAGGCTTCTCATCTTTAATAGCAATATGGCAAGAAGGTGGTGAAGAACAGTCTTGTGCATATTTATTAGGCAAATGAGTGACAATTTAGTTTAAGTCTTATAGTTTGTGTAAACATTTATTGAAGTCTGCAAGGACCTTGGTATTTGAGTTGGAAAGAATAAGATTCCAAATATTCAAATAATGGAGAAAGTGAAACTGGCAGATTAAGGCACCTTTCGTCCTCCTCCTACTCCGCCACCACATCTAGATACCCCATAGTAATACTGACTTGAAAATGTCTGTCTGTCTGTCTGTCTGGCTGACTGTCTTTCCTTGAATTGACCTACATACCTACCTACCTGTCAGATTTATTCCCGCTATTTGACATGATCGTTCCTAAGCACCCTCTCCCACCTGGCAGAGCCCATTCATCTCCTTGGTATACACCTGAATTACGGGCAATGAAATGGGTTGGGAGACGACTAGAGCATAGGTGGAGGAAATCATGGGACGAATCTGACCGAATACACTTAAGAGCCCACTATCGGGCCGATGCTGTGACGGTGAGGGTGGCGAAGAAGAAATTCTTCTCTGCGTCCATTGCCTCCTCACAATGCCATCTGGTGGAGGTCTTTTGCGTGGTGCAGGGGCTGATAAATCCTGCCCAAAAAAAAAAGATCTAGTGCCACCCTTGAAAGCCCGCTGTGACGACTTTGCCAGGCATTTTAGGGAGAAAATTGCTGAGCTTCGTCATGAGTTGGACTCTACTATTGACTCAGATTCTACTGGGGAGGTGCCAACGACACCATCGAGTCCTCCATTGATGGATGAATTTCAGTTACTGTGGCCTGATGATGTGGACAAGGTGCTTGGACAGGTACATCCTACCACCTGTTTACTAGACCCGTGCCCATCTTGGCTATTTAAGAGTGCCAAGGACGGGATTGTGACCTGGATCCTGGAGGTGGTCAATGCCTCTTTAAGAGATGGCTGGGTTCCTACCCCTTTAAAGGAGGTGGTAGTCTGCCCAGTCCTGAAGAAGGCATCCCTGGATCCAGAGGTGGCTGCCAATTATACAACAGTGGCCAACATCCCGTTCTTGGGCAAGGTGCTAGAGTGGGTGGTGGCGGGACAACTCCAGGCACTCTTGGATGAAACTGATTTTCTGAACCCATTTCAGTACAGCTTCAGACCCGGATACGGTACTGAATCTGCCTTGGTCACCCTGTACGATGACATGTGCAGGGAGAGAGATGGGGGAGTGCATCCCTGTTGGTTCTCCTGGACCTCTCAGCAGTTTTCGATACCATCAACCATGGTATCCTTCTGGATAGGCTAGCGGGATTGGGAGTTGGAGGCACTGCTCTGCAGTGGTTCCGCTCCTATCTCGAAGGCCGATTCCAGAAGGTGGTGCTGGGGGACTATGGCTATACACCGTGGCAGCTATGCCATGGAGTTCCGCAGGGTTCCATTTTGTCCCCCTTTTCAACATCTACATGAAACTGCTGGAAGAGGTCATCAGGAGCTGTGGGCTGCGGAATCATCAGTACACTGATGATACCCAGCTCTACCTCTCATTTTCCACCTATCCTGGTGAGACAGCGGCTGTGCTGAACCAGTGCCTGGCCGAGGTAATGGACTGAATGAGGGCCTCAATCCAGACAGGTCCTGTTGGTGGGTGGGTTGGGCTTCGGAGTGGGGGACCTGGGCCTTGTCCTAAATGGGGTTGCACTCCCTCTGCGGGACAGGGTCCGCAGCTTGGGAGTACTCCTTGACCCTGAGCTGTCATTAGAACCTCAGGTGACGATGGTGGCGAGGAGCACTTTCCATCAGCTTTGGCTGATCCATCAGCTGCGTCCCTTTCTGGAGTATGACTGTCTGGCAACAGTAACCCACGCATTGGTAACTTCCTGACTAGATTTCTGGAACACGCTCTATGTGGGGCTACCCTTGAAGATGCTCCGGATACCTCAATTGGTGCAAAATAGAGCTGCCAGGTTGCTGACGGGAACTGGGCATGGTTCTCACATAACACCAGTTCTCCGTCAGCTTCACTGGCTCCCTGTTGAAGTCTGGGCCCAATTCAAGGTGTTGGTTATCACCTATAAAGCCCTTAACGGCTTGGGACCTGGTTATCTAAAGGAACATCTGTGCCCATATATGCCCTCCCGCCCCTTATGATCAGCAGCAGATGCCCTTCTCCAGGAACACTCTGTGAGTGAGATAAGGAGGGTGAGTACCCGGAGGAGGGCTTTCTCTGCAGTGGCGCCCCACCTATGGAATGTGCTCCCAAGACAGGTCCGCCTGGCGCCATCATTATTTGCTTTTTGGTGCCAGGCAAAGACCTTTTTATTCAAAAGTTATTTTAATTGCTAATTTATTATTATTGTATTTATAGTATTTTAGTTTATAACTGAGATGGGCCAGTTTTAAATGTATTATATATTACATTGTATTTTATCCATATGTTGTGAGCCCCCCTGAGGCTTTGTTGCAATGGGGGTGGCATAGAAATGTTTCAAATAATTATAAATAGAAATAAATATTTTCTTTAAACCAACTCAAAGTGGTTTCCACAAAGTTCATCTTAATCTATAGTTCTAGATTAAGATGAACTTCAATCCCAGCATGATCACAGGTAAAAGGCAATCCTGCCTTAATCTTCTTTTGATTTGATTCAATAGCAGATAGGCACACCGCAATCCAACTCAATCTTAATGAAATGGATTTGGAAAGGAGGGAAGAGGGATACACAGCAATTTCACTTGTGGCAAATCATGTGAATATTCCTGCTTTGTAAAACAAGAAATGTTGTTTTTGAGAAATGCTTGCAAATTTGAGGATGCATGAATGCATTTTTAAAAAACAAATTGTATCTTAATGCTTGCTGAAAAATATGTATCCCTTGAAAAAAGTGTAACAATACACACTTTTGGTTTTTTTTTTTTTTTTTGAGAAAAGGCATAAAATGGATAGCTCACCAATTCAAAGAAGCAGAGAAACATGTCAGAAAAAGAGGCAAATTGAAATTTGCTTTTGGAAGAATTTAGGGAAACTTAAAAAGTAGTTCTTTGCTGACCCTAGGAGAGACTAGGCTGATCATGCCATTCATATGGGGCCTTGAACCCCAAGTTTTGTCCCATCCTCCATTCCATTTACAAGCAGGTGGGAAGCAGACATGCAGTTCCCTGCATAAAGTGTTCATATAATTTCAACCCTACCAAAGTCCCACAGATCACACTTATGGAAAGCAGCTCCTAGAGAGCTTGGTATCTTACAAAGAGCTTGTATAACTGGAAGGATTCAAATGAATGATTCTCATGATTGTCATTCTCCTGATCCTCTGATGACTTAGGTTCAGCCTCTATCTGCATGCAGTGAGAGCTGTAATCCTGGTTCTAGGAAGAAGGTCAAAGAAGGGGAGCCATTTTGCTGCTATGATTGCATCCCATGCCCCAAAGGGGAAATTTCAGGAAAGAAGGGTAGGCATTAGAATGTACATTTATTCTAAATATATGTGATGATGCTGTGATTGACTTAATCACCTCTCATACTCTAAGTGACCCAGCAGGCGAGCTGGGGAATCAATCAGTTGGATTCCCCTGTTATTGCATTCTGGTCCTATCAAAACTGTAGCCAATAAAAGCAATGGCCTGTTTTCCTAAATATGCTGATTCAGTGTTATCACTGCTTCCTACTCATGTATACCATGTTTATACTGCAGATGGAAACCAAAATGGATTAATGTATCCATCCATGCAGGCTGATGACACTGAGTGTTTAATTTATGAAACATCAGGTCTGAAATCACATTGTATTTGGCCAATTACAATGTGCTGAATTAAGGCTCCCTCAGACCCTGGTGGAGGGAGGATTCCATTTGATTTGCAATAGGAAATGTGCAGTTTCCTCATATTCAAAGGAGAGTGGATGGAATGAAAGAATGGATTCTCTAGACTGACTCGAAAATAGCATATTGGAGAAGCTGATGTGGCAAGTTGATGAGACCAGTAGAATGTATGAGAACATCAAATCACTGTGTATTCAGCCAAGGGAGTCATGGATTAGGGCTTCCTCCAACTCCCTCCTATGAAAGACGCATGATTTCAACGGCTCTATGGCAGGCTGATAAACAATGGTCCCCTTCATGCTGGAAACAGCTATAGAATTTGCTCATGCTGATTGGTGGGACTTTCTTTTCAATTGGTCTGTAACAGCATATGAGTGATTTCTTCATATTCATAGTGGAAAATGCCTGAGATTTTACAAATGTGGATACAGTGAAACTAATGGATTCTCTACTCTGACTAGAAAAGAATTCATCTGAGAAGTTGATGGGGCCTGTTGGTGGGACCTGTAAAATCCTGAGAATATGCTTGTATTTATCTTTCCTCAGATATGCCTTACTGTTATTCCTGTGAAGATGAAAAGTACCCAAGCAAGCACCAGAATTTCTGCATCCCCAAGTCTGTTAACTTCTTTTCTTATGAAGAAGCTTTGGGCATCATTTTAACCTCTTCCATTATTCTCTTCTGCTTGATCACGGTTCTGGTGCTAGCAATATTTCTGAAGCATCACGAGACACCCATTGTAAAAGCCAACAACTGGCACCTCACCTACACTCTTCTGGTCTCCCTCCTGCTCTGCTTCCTTTGCGCACTGCTCTTCATTGGCCAGCCACACAAAGTGGCATGCATTCTGCGACAAACTGCTTTTGGCATCATCTTCTCAGTGGCAGTTTCCTGCATACTCACAAAGACGGTCATGGTGATTTTGGCCTTCAGAGCCACCAAACCAGGATGCAAGATGAGAAAGTGGATGGGGAAGAGCCTGGCCAACTTCACCCTTCTTTCCTGCAGCCTTCTTCAGGCAGGGATCTGCCTTGCCTGGTTGGCAACTTCTCCTCCTTTTCCAGATATTGACAAGCATTCAGCTGCTGAAGAAATCATCCTGGAATGTAATGAGGGATCCATGATGATGTTCTACTGTGTCCTTGGCTATCTGGGCTTCCTGGCAATGGTCAGCTTCATGGTGGCTTTCCTAGCCAGGAAGCTCCCGGATAGTTTCAATGAGGCCAAGTTCATCACTTTCAGCATGCTGGTCTTTTGCAGTGTGTTGCTATCCTTTGTGCCTTCCTACCTGAGCACCAAAGGGAAATACCTGGTGACTGTAGAGATCTTCTCTATCTTAGCCTCCAGTTCTGGGCTGCTGGTTTGCATCTTCTTCCCCAAATGTTACATCATTTTGCTGCAACCTGAGTTGAACAAGAAGGAACATCTAATAAGGAGAACAGCTTGACAAATTTACCTGTCTGCACATTTTGCTGCAGTTTGCAATCTATCTGCGTGCCCATTTTTTCTCCCTCCCCCTCCCCTCTCCCTCTTCCCCTCCTCGTTTTTCTTTTGCTAAGGGAATGTTTTGTGCAAATAGTTTTTTTTTTCAGATTTCATCTTGTGATCTTAACATTTTCCACTTTAGATAAAGCTTAACTGAAGTCAATGGCCTTGCTCTGTATGGAATGTCCTGCAGGTGGACTGAAAAGTGCCCCTCACATGCAAATAAACGATGACATAGCATGTTCCTTTCATGGAGACTCTCCATTCAGGAATGCTAGTCACTTCCGGATTTCCATGGACTTTGAACAAAGTTCTTTGCTTCAGAAAGCAAAACAAAACATGATTGTAACCATCCCCTAAGCACTTTGTATGTGTCAGGAAATCTCAGTTTGCAGAACCAGGAGAATGTAACCTTGAATCCAAACTTAAACCATGTGCTCAATGCCAGCAGTGTATTGGCAGGACAACCAGGTACACCTCTGACAGAGACAACACAACAGCGCTGCAGGGTAGGGAGCATAGAGAACCAGCCATGAGTTCCCTGAGCCTATACAGAATATTTTATATGTTGGGGTCACATATACAATAGTGGGGGCAGTCATGAGGGAAGAAAAGGTACAATGCAGTGAACAATACAGGCAGAAAAGGAAGAACATAATGTTAACAGCAGAGGGGATGTTGCAACATAGTATAGCCATATAGGTTGATTGGGTGATTAATTACAAGGCAAACAACATGAATTATATTGTTCAGCAATATGTATTTATTTATTTAAAACATTTATATGCTGCCCCCATTGCAACAAAGCCTCGGGGCGGCTCACAACATAAACAGTAAACAGCTACAATTTAAAACAGTTTAAAATTTAAAATTGGCCCATCTTGAATAACCAATTAAAATACTAGGAATACAATCACTAACTAGCAATTAAAATAACTTTGAAATGAAAAGGTCTTCACCTGGCGTCAAAAAACAAATAATGACGGCACCAGGCGGACCTCTCTGGGGAGTGCATTCCATAGATGGGGTGCCACCACAGAGAAGGCCCTCCTCTGGTTACTCACCCTCCTTATCTCCCTCACGGAGGGTTCCCGGAGAAGGGCATCTGCTGCCGATCGTAAGGGGCGGGAGGGCATATATAGTCGCAGACGTTCCTTTAGATAGCCAGGTCCCAAGTCATTAAGGGCTTTATAGGTCATAACCAACACCTTGAATTGGGCCCGGACTTCAATAGGGAGCCAGTGAAGCTGACGGAGAACTGGGGATATGTGAGAAACATGCCCAGTCCCCGTCAGCAACCTGGCAGCTCTATTTTGCACCCATTGAAGTGTTCAGACCATCTTCAAGGGTATCCCCACATAGAGCGCATTGCAGAAATCTAATCGGGAAGTTACCAATGTGTGGGTCACTGTCGCCAGGCAGTCGTACTCCAGGAAGGGACACAGCTGATGGATCAGATGAAGCTGTTGGAAAGCGCTTCTCACCACCATCGTCACCTGAGCTTCTAATGACAGCTCAGGGTCGAGGAGCACTCCCAGGCTGCAGACTCTGTCCTTCAGAGGGAGTGCAACCCCGTCTAGGACAAGGGTCAAGTCCCCCGCTCCGAAGCCTGACCCACCCACCAACAGAACCTCCATCTTGTCTGGATTGAGCTTTAGTTTATTGGCCCTCATCCAGCCCATTACCTCGGCCAGGCACTGGTTCAGCACAGCCACTGCCTCACCTGGATCGGTGGAAAATGAGAGGTAGAGCTGGGTATCATCAGCGTACTGATGACTCCACTGCCCACACCTCCTGATGACCTCTCCCAGTGGTTTCATGTAGATGTTGAATAGCAGAGGGGACAGAATGGATTCCTGTGGTATTCCATGGTATAGCTGCCATTGTGCAGAGCCATAGTTGCCCTGCACCACTTTCTGGAATCGGCCATCGAGATAGGAGCGGAACCACTGCAAAGCAGTGCCTCCAACCCCCAACCCTGCTAGCCTATCCAGAAGGATACAATGGTCGATGGTATCGAAAGCCACTGAGAGGTCCAGGAGAACCAACAGGGATGCACTCCCCCTGTCTCTCTCCCTGCACAGGTCATCATACAGGGCGACCAAGGCAGATTCAGTACCGTACCCGGGTCTGAAGCCTGACTGAAATGGGTCCAGAAAATCAGTTTCATCCAAGAGTGTCTGCAGTTGTCCCACCACCACCCGCTCCAGCACCTTGCCCAAAAATGGGATGTTGGCCACCGGTCTATAATTGGTGACCACCTCTGGATCCAGGGATGCCTTCTTTAGGACTAGCTGGTCTACCACCTCCTTTAAAGGGGCAGGCACCCAGCCATCTCTGAAAGAGGCGTTGACCACCTCCAGGATCCTGGTCACAATCCTGTCCTTGGCACTCTTAAGTATCCAAGATGGGCATGCGTCCAGTAAACAGGTGGTAAGATGTACCTGCCCAAGCACCTTGTCCACAGCATCAGGCCACAATAACTGAAATTCATCCATCAATAGAAGACTCGACGGCATCGTTGGCACCTCCCCAGTAGAATCTGCGTCAATAGAAGAGTGCAGGTTGTGACGAATCTGAGCGATTTTCTCCTTGAAATGCCTGGCAAAGTCATCACAGCGGACCTTCAAGGGTGGCACAAGATCTTTTTTGGGGCCAGGATTTATCAGCCCCTGCACCACCCGAAAGAGCTCCGCCAGATGGCATTGTGAGGAGGCAATGGACGCAGAGAATAATTTCTTCTTCGCTGCCCTCACCACCACAGCATAGGCATGATAATGTGCTCTTAAGTGTGTTCAGTCAGATTCATCCTGTGATTTCCTCCACCTATGCTCTAGTCGTCTCCCAACCCACTTCATCGCCCGTAATTCAGATGTATACCAAGGAGATGAACGGGCTCTGCCAGGTGGGAGAAGGAGCTTTGGAGCGATCATGTCCATAGCCCTGGTCGTCTCCCCATTCCACAATTCAACCAGGGCATCAACAGGAGCACCAGCCTTATCAACCAGAAAATCCCCCAGAGCCTTCAGGAATCCATCTGGATCCATCCGACTCCGGGGGTGGACCAATACAATCGGGTCTGCACCCTTACAGAGGGAAAGGCCACTTTCGAGCTCAAACCTCACAAGGAAGTGATCTGACCATGACTGGGGCGTCAAACATAAGTTCCTCACCCTCAGATCACCCTCTTCCTGCCCTGTCGAGAAAACCAGGTCCAGAGTGTGTCCACGTTCATGGGTTGGGTCGCTGACATGTTAAGACAGGCCCATGGCTGCCATGGAGGCCATGAAGTCCTGAGCCACCCCGGTCAGAACCGCCTCGGCGTGGAGATTGAAGTCCCCCAGGACCAACATCCTGGGAGTCTTCAACACCAGGTCCGAGATGATCTCCGTCAGCTCAGGCAGGGAGTCTGTTGGGCAGAAGGGTGCATGGTACACCAAGAGAATCCCCAGTCTTTCTCAGTCGCCCAACACCAAGTGGAGGCACTCCAGCCCCTGTCTCGAGAGGACAGGAAGCCCCACGAGGGAAAAAGAAGCTCGATAAATCAAAGCGACACCCCCTCCCCTCCCCTCCAGGCATGGGCGGTGCTGGACTATGTACCCGGGTGGGCACAGTTGCGAGAGGGCAACATCTCCCCTCTCCCCTGCCCAGGTCTCTGTAATACAGACCAGGTCGGCCCTTTCATCCACAATCAAGTTGTGGATGAGGGTGGCTTTATTTTGGACTGACCTGGCATTGAGCAAAAGCACCGTCAGGCCTGGGGGGCAGTTGACAAGGCTACCTGGTACCCGCTGGCTGGGGGAATAACCAGAAGGAGGGACTGGCGTTAACCATCTGTCCCTCCTTCTTCTAGGTGGACCCATTAAGCCCCCACCACCATAGCGACCATTGCCCATCCCCACCCCTATGGTGGCCCCCACGTGCTCCCCATGTAACATATCCTAAACTAAATTTGAGATGGGCCCCTAAAACCAGCTAAAAAGTTAAAACAACTAAAAATCCCACCTCCACCTCCAACAGCCAGCAACCAGCCCACAAAATCCCAACCAGAATCCCCTGCCTGCCCAGCCCCCGACCGCCCCTGAACAGCCCTTAACGGCTCACCATCCTTAAGCCGTCACCCTTCGGCCGCTGGCCCCGGGCGTCGCCGGCGCTTTGTGGTTCCGGGCCGCCTCCGGTCTTACCCTCGCCCTGCCCATCTCAGTGCGAGTCCCACTCATGTCGAAGGGGCGGGGCTGGAGAAGGGGCCTTGGTGCCGGAGTGGCAGCAGGTACCAGCTGTGTGCAGCGGGCATGGTGGTCAGTGCTGTGGGTGGCGGGCAGCGGACGGTGGGCGCGGGGCTCTGGTGTGGTGGTCGGCGGGGTGGGGCACGGTGCGGCAGCGGTGGTGGGCTGCTCCTGCCACACTCTCCCGGCCTTCCTGCCATAATATATGAATTATAAGAGATACCAGGTTTGACTTTCAACATTCTTTGGAGGGGATTTGCATCAAGACAATGGAATCTATTTCTACACTACTTTCTGCAGCCGATGAGCTGTCCCGATACTTTAGTTTCAATTTTAATTGCACAGAAGCTCAGGAATGTAACAAATCCTTATGTTGATATGTTGATAGAGCCATGGGCAACCATTCCTGAGGAGATTAGCTTGATACTTGTAACAAGCTGCCTCAGGCTCATTTATTTGCCTAAGTCTCTGAGAGTCTAGATGAGCAATGGGGCCTCTGGCACTGGTGGCTTTCCCAGGTGCAGGGAGACTGGCCTAAAGTTCTAGTGCTTTCTGAGGGAAGAGAAAGGGCTCTGTTACCTGATTTTATGTTGAAAAGACCTGCAAAGTCTTTCTCTTTATTAAAGGTTGGGTTTTTTTTTAATGTTCCCAACATATGCATGGTTAGAGTCCTGCAGCAGCCTTGTGAGAGTTGAGACAACTGAGGAGTTCTAAGAGTTTATCAGAAGTCATTTTGCTCAGAAGGAAGACATTGCAGCCTTGTGGCTTTTTTCCTTCTGAAAGATTTCTTTTTTAGCAATCTCGAGTGTCCACAGCACCTTTAGTCACCAAGCAACTCTTCTGAATGAATTCCAGTCACCACTACCAATGCCAAAATATTTTGACTCATTTTCTCCTTCTCCCTTTTCTGCCAATACACTGATTCACTCTCTTTCTCACTCCCTTTCTGGGATTGCACAAAACAATAAACCAGTTATTTATTTATTTGTCCATTCTGCCATCTGAATTGTGGTGTGGTATTTCACCACTCTTTGCTACATTCTCAAAAACCAGAATAAGAAATACTTGTCCTATGGGTTATGGTTACAACAAATTCCTGGAGCTGGAAATATAAGTCCTTTGTACTGATAGAAATATCTCAGAGTCCCATGGACTCAAGTGTAAAACCAAAAACTCCAGGGGGCTTCATAATGAATGTTAAGTATAGCCTCATAGTTCAGCATTCCTTTCTAATGAGACCTTAACAATTCGTGCATTTGACTGAAAGAACTATGTGACCCACATCAAGTGTGAAAAACAATGCCTGTTTTCAACTTCGATATACCTGATGTCAAATTACCACCTTCTCCTTTAATTATTGAAATGGCAGTTCTGCTACTACTCAACATCCCTGCAGATTTATAATGAATAAATCAAATGTTAAGGTTGGTGGCAATATATACAACAATCCTTGATCACAGTGATAAATAATGAGAGCCACTGCTATTCACTGCATGAAGAGAAAGCTTTGTCCTTCCACTCCATAAGAATGATGCTGCTGTGCTTGCTCCTCCAAATAGGAAGCAGGGCTGATGCTGGAAGATGCAAGATCCATGAGCCACAGCCTCCTCTTCATGAGTATCCACAATTGGGTGATTTCATGATTGGTGCCATTGCTTCTCTGTCCTTCATTGTTCCTGATCGCTTAACCTTCACCGGAGAGCCCACACTTGCATTGCTGGATGAACTTCTGTGAGGAATTAACTTTTTGCTTTTGCTTCCAGTTCATTTGTTTATCTGCCTGTCAAAAGAATTCGTTTTAGCAGGTGCAGCCTATGAACAAAAGCTTGGGCAGTAGAGCAAATTCACATTCTTGAATAGACGAGGAATCTTTGTTATCTGCATGGCAGAACAATGCATTTTGATATGAATTTAACATTGTTACAATTATTTTACTTCACTTTGGCACCCCTTGTGGTGTCGTTGTATTTCCAGTGATCTCCTCTAATGCTTCCTGTATTACACAAGTTTCTCCAAATTGACTTCTCTTCCTCGTATGTCTCTCTTAATACCCCTGTTTCTTCACCTCTCTCTTTTTGTGTTTGCTTCTCTTATGGAAACTGTATAATGCCAGGATTCAGGGGATTGGATCTACTGTTCTTAGAAAGTAGACAGCTCTTCTTTTTCCTTGAAGAAGCAGCCCTCCAGACATCCCACTGAATGTGCTGATCTGTGTCAGGATGGGCAGAGGGGGAACCCCAAAATCAGATGCTGAGATTCTACCACATTCAAAGTCCTTCCTGGCATGGAAGTTCCTTGCTTTAAGTGAAGAAAGATACTGGATCCATCTCAGGACAAATAGCCTTTGTTAGAATTGGAAACAATTGCATTATATGTCTCCTTCTCCATGTAAGGGGAGTTCATTCAATATGGTGTTCCCTGTACTGTGAGCTTTGCTCCATCACAATCATTTTGATTGTTTTCATACACAAAAAAGGTATTCCTCCTAACCAGGACTACAATATGAAGAGACAAATGTCAATTCTAATCCCCTAAAATCCCAATGGCTGAACATGTCCATCTAGATAAAATGCAGGGCATTATTCTACCACCGTGCCTCACACATTGGATGGGATTCTCATAGGCCACTTCAGTAGGGGAGTTGATGAGCCACTGCCTCAGGAGTGATAGATTCATGCCATTATGCACTGAGTCAGATCACTGGGGAGGAAACTTCATTGGAATCTAATGATTTCTCTGTGCTGATGTGCATAGGATCACACTATTCAATTTCTTTCCCTTGAGAAAGTACACAAAATAGTCTATTTGAAAGAAAAATATCAATATTGTTAGACTGTGTTATCTTTCTGTTGGTCAAATTAAGCCAGATATGAGCTTGAGATGATGATAATCATGATACTAAAAGCATTTTCAGCTTCATACCAAGTTCTGTGTGAGGAATATTCTAATACAGGAGGTGACCTTGTTGCTTCTAGTGTGGTGGTAAAGAATTACCAGCATATCCTGGCCTTGGCATTTGCAGTGCAGGAGATCAATGACAACCCTCACATCTTACCCAACCTCACCTTGGGCTTCCACATCTATGACAGCTATTTCATGACCAAGTGGACCTATCAGGCCACCTTGCTACTGATATGTGCAGCAGGGAGATTAGTCCCAAACTACCAATGCAACATCCAGAAACACTTGATAGCAGTCATCGGTGGACTGGATGCCCTCACCTCCCTTCATGTAGCAACCCTCTTGGATATCTATAAGATTCCACAGGTGGGAAGCATGTCTTTAGTTGACTATGGGGAATGGGAGTCTCACATATTCTTCACATTCCCATTGTCCCTTCAATTGTGCATTTGTGCTTTGGGGATGGAGATTTGTACGTTAGAAGTAATTATATTCTCTCTCCACTGGATGAGCGACAACATTGAAACTCTGTGGAGAGAGGGGAATTTCTGCTGGGACTCCCTTTATTTATGGGGATGTGGATTTGAGACAGGAAGGTTCAGGCAAAATCTCAGACCACATTCACATAAATAACCAGTTCCATTGTGAAATGCCATGGACACTCTTAATTTTTCTTGCTCTTTGCTCTAGCTGTCTCAAGGCAAGACAGGAAGGACAGAGATCTCCATTTCTGTGCACCAGGCCCTGCTTTGACCACCAATCAGGATCACTAAGAATTGCAAGAGAAGGCAGAGTGCATTGGCGATTGAAGTGCGGAGAAAGCAGGGAGTTAGCTCTCTTCTGAATATCACACTTAGAAAATAAGCCTCATTTTTTTCAGTGGTTTTGTGGAACTATTTATTCCAGGGAATACATAAGTTGTCATTTTTATATCAATCATAGCAGTAAGGTCTAAATGTTTTGGACCCCTGGACAGATTTGAGAATTTGAGAAACTTGATTTGAATGGGTGTATCACTTTTGATATATCCCTTTCTCATCTGCACACCTTAAGGTGATCTGTATTCTGTAAAAACAGTTGTTTTGTGTCTACTGAATGCTGTAATGTCTCCTCAAAAATGCATTGCCTAGATCGGAACATTGCTTATGTTGCAATGCAAGAAAAAGTTCTTTGAAACACAGTGTTTAGCAACTCATAATACTTGCTTTTTTCTGTGCAGAGGGAGATTGTGACACATGAAGATTTTGCATTAAGTGATATTAATTGAATCATCCACTGTTATAAAATAGTTGAATTATTTCATGGAAAATAATATATGGAATGAATGGATTCTCTGTGCCCTCTGCATGGCAATAAAGGGATATTGAAAAAATGAGAGGGAGAAGAGTTACACTTTCCTAGAAAAAAAAACTTAGGACCTTAAGATGTTTATATATGTGAAGAAGAGGAAATGTAGTGACACAGCTGTCCCATGCATGCTTCATTGAGTATTGGTCCACTTTTGATGAAGCCTAAGAATTATACCTAGGAAGTTGCATGCCTATCATATAAGTCCACAGGAACATACACACACACACAAATATAATGGAAAAATATATAGATATGTCCTAGGGTGACATATTGGAGACCCCTTTTCAGGAAGTGTTGGAGGTGTCCACATGGGCCATAACACCTGCAGATCCCTGAATTATGCTACTGTTGAGAAGACTGCTGAAGTTATATATGCAAATATGTTGAAAATATCAAAGCTGCTATATAAAAGTCTGGATGATTTGAAATTTCTCCATCTCCTTCTTGAATCTCCTTAGTTCATCTATGGCTCCGCACCAGTGATGAATGATAAAACTCCAGGCCTTTTATTCTACAACATGACTCCCAGGGAGTCCCTTCAGTATGAAGGCATTCTCTCTTTGCTGCTGCATTTTGGGTGGACATGGATTGGGACAGTCATTATGGATAACGAGAATGGGGAGCGATTCCTGCAGATGGTGGTCCCACTGTTTTCCAAGAGTGGTGTCTGTGTTGCCTTAATTGAAAAAATCCCTCAAGCTTCTCCTTTCTCTGAAATTAAAGACATGATTGAGAAGGGTGCAAAAATACGTGATAAAATTGTGGACAGCACAGTCAATGTATTGGTGGCCAATGGAGAATCCTATTCCATGGCATTCTTTAGATTCTTACCTTATCTATTAGAACAAGAAGATGTGGTACTTAAACCAATTGGTAAAGTAATGATTGCAACAGCTCAGGTGGAGCTCACATCGTTTGACTTCCAAAGGAATTGGAACACAGATTTTTTCCATGGTGCTCTTACTTTCATGATTCAATCCAATGATGTCCCTGGATTTCAACAGTTCCTGAAGGCCAAAGATCCTTCCAGTCCCAAAGGAGATGGATTTATTAGGTCATTCTGGCAGCAAGCTTTCAGCTGTGTATTCCCAGATCCATTTCAGGGCAATGTGAATGGGGACATGTGCACAGGGGATGAGAAACTGGAGAAGCTTCCTGCAATTTTTTTTGAAGTGAGTTTGACCAGCCACAGCTACAATGTCTACAATGCTGTCCATGTTGTGGCCCATGCCTTGCATGCCATGTCTTCATCTGGTCTGAAAAACAGAGTAATGGTTACCAGAGGTGGACTGACATTTGAGGGCCAAGTACACTGGCAGGTAATGGGCCAAATAGCCTCATGCAAAGAACCAAAGCTTTGTAGAAACAAGATAGCTCAAAGGAATGTTGGGAAACTCAATCAGTTCACATTTGAACAGGATGATTATGTCACTTCTTCCCCAAACAGCAAGTCTCTGGTTATATGTGTGTGTGCAAGAGCATTTAAAATTGGCTCCCTCAAATGAACTGCATTTGTAGAATGTTTGAAAAATTGACTCATACCTCAGAAGCACATTAGTCACACCTTTGAATGACCTCAAACTCAGTATTTATAGTAAAAAGGATAGAGGAGACATAATAAGAAGAATTTCTGTCATCCAGTGCAAAAATTTCTCTGTTCCTGTGCACATTTTTCCCTTCACAGTTTTTTAAACTCCTTCCATTTCATTCCAGCTCCATCATTTTCTGAAGGTTGTTTCATTTAACAACAGTGCTGGAGATGAGGTTTCCTTCAATGAGAATGGAGAGTTAGTAACTGGATTCGATGTAATCAATTGGATTGTGTCCTCAAACCAATCTTTTCAAAGAGTGAAGGTTGGGCGGATGGATGCACAGGCCACTCCAGGCCAAGCATTCACCATCAGTCCAGAAACCATAACATGGAACAGCTGGTTTAATCAGGTTTGGCTCTTGGCAATTTCACACAAACTACACATTGGAATCACATTTTCTCTCTCTTTCTCACTCTCTTTTGCTTCCAAAGCATCAATTGGGCAGGATGGGAAATGCCATTAAGTTTATGGGATGCCTATAACATGTCCCAGAGGCAGCCCCTTGTGGGCGGCTTCATCTCACTTCACATAGAAATGTTTGCAATGGAGGGAGAAGAGATACAGAATGATTTCATTTCTTGCAAATCCTGTGAACATCTCCCTTTAAATAATAAAATGGGAGTGTTTACTTTGAGAAATGCTTCCAAATTCCTGGATTTAAGAGTGCATTTGAAAAAAAAAATCTTTAATGCTTACTAGAGAATGTGCTCTTTAAAAAATGTAAATGCACATTTTATGGTTTTTTTTTTAAATTCACCAAATGCATAGCTTCTCTGTTAAATGAAGATGACAACTGTGTCAATAGTTGTAGCACATTGATATGTGAATTTGGAGAATGTAGGCAAACTTTAACTGTACCAGTTTTCCCTGAAGGAAATAAATCATTGACAACATTCATCTGGGATTCTGTAACCGGTTTTTGTCCCACACTTGCATTCCATTTACTAGAAAGTGGGAAACATGCATACAGGTTCCCTCCATGACATGGTCATATAATTTCAACCTTACCAATGTATCAGAGATTGCATTTATTTGAAAAGCAGCACCCCAAAAGCTTACCAATTTACAAAAAGATTGCAGAGCTGGAAGAGATTTCAATAATTCTATTGATTCTCCTCTTCCCCTGGTGACATAGGCACAGCCTGTATCTACGTGCAGTGAGTGCTGCAATCCCGGGTCTATGAAGAAGATGAAGGAAGGGGAGCCATTTTGCTGTTATGACTACATCCCATGTCCTGAAGGGAAGATTTCAGGAAAGAAGGGTAGGCATTGGACTGTACATGTATTCCGAATATATTTGATGAAACTTGAGAAGATATGGAAAAGATCTTTCTTCAGGGATTGAAATGTGATTGAAAGGACCCAGGTGGGACCAGGTGGGCGATGCTGAATAGTGGGAGAGGAGGTTGGTGTGTGTGAGCACGTGTGTGATGGTTTGTCCCCATTGTTTCAAATGACCCAACTGCAGCGGGTTCTAAAGACTCAGGATGGATCAATGATCCTTGATTATTGAAAGATACATTTTCAGAGATTTCTCTTTAACAGATTGTTCTTTTGATGCAAAAAGTTCATAATTCATCAATAATGAATACTGAAGGGACTCTGGTCACAGTCAGGGCATCTCTGCAATCACAGTCCTATTTTCCTCAGTGTAGGATTTCAAAACAAGGCTTGCTTTAGTTCTGCAACTACATACATCCTTTAAGTAAGTCCATCCCATTTCTGGGCAGTTTTTTTGCAAAACAAACCCCTTTCAGCTAAATAAGGCTTGCTCTAAAGTTGAGAATATTTGTGGTAGAGGCCATCAATCCCAAAAATGTGGTCATTGCATAGAGAATGCTCTGTCGACATTTCTCAGCAAAAACCATGAGATTCCCTCAGACTTCTCGCTGCAAGTGCAATGGATGATTCGGACATTCATACAAAGCTGCGTACTATTGTTTGCCATGTATTGTCTCTTTAGGCCTTTTTCAGAATTGACATGGCTAGGAAAGAGTAGGAGTTTTCTTTCAGTTCTTTCAGTTTGAGAACAGCTCCCAAATGGTTGTACTGTGAGACATTGGGCTGGATCCTTGTAGACAGTTTCTCATTTTGTGGCATTTTGTGTGACCCCACTGGCCATACTTGGGTACCACATAAGACATCTTGGGGTGGAACTGCAAGGCACCTTTCTCCCTCAGGGGTGGCTGAGCCTTCTTAAGAGATGGTAGGAAGGACCCACAGATTGGTCCATGCTCTGATGGCTTAACACTCCCTCATAGCCTCCATAAATGAGCAGGTTACCCACAGCTGGGTATCAGCATGAACTTCGACTGTTCAATTACTGCTTTTGTGCCCTGGACCATAGAAGCTATAGCCAATAAATGTGATTCCCTGTTTTATCCAAATAAGCTGAATCAATGTAATTCCTGATTCCTACACATGTGCTACTTTTGATACTGCAGATGCAGAGCCATATTGAAGAACATATCCCCCTGACCGGGTGTTGGTTTAGCTCAAAAATATCTAGGTTTAAAATCACTTGGTATTCTGTCAAGTATGTGCTGAATTAGGTCTCCCCCCTCCCACCACCACTCAATCCCATGACAGGTTCTTTGTGTTCAACAGCTTTACGGCAGCCAATACAGTAAGGTCATCTTCATGCTGGAAATACCGTATTTTTTGCTCTATAAGACTCACTTTTCCCCCCCTCAAAAGTAAGGGGAAATGTCTGTGCGTCTTATAGAGCGAATACGTGTGTGCAGTAAGTCTGTCAGATGTGCAGCCCATGGGGAAGTGATGGGGAATGTGCCTGTGATTATGTGCCCATTTGATTCAGAATATTCTTTTTCTTGTTTTCCTCCTCTAAAAACTAGGTGCGTCTTATGGTCAGGTGTGTCTTATAGAGCGAAAAATACGGTAGCTATTGAATTTGGCTCATGCAGATGGAGTGAATTTCTTTTGAAATACATTCATGAGAAGTTGCTGAGACCTGTAGAGTGCATGAGAACATGTATATATATTTCCTCAGATATGCATTACTGTTATTCATGTGAAGATGAAAAGTACCCAAGCAAGCACCAGGATATCTGCATTCCAAAGTCAGTTAACTTCTTTTCTTATGAAGAACCTTTGGGAATCATTTTAACCTCTTCCATTATTCTCCTCTGCTTGATCACGGCTCTAGTGCTAGGAATCTTTCTGAAGCATCATGAGACGCCCATCGTCAAAGCCAACAACCGGCACCTCACCTACGTTCTCCTCGTCTCCCTCCTGCTCTGCTTCCTCTGTGCACTGCTCTTCATTGGCCTGCCACACCAGGTGATGTGCCTGCTGCGACAAACTGCTTTTGGCATCATCTTCTCAGTGGCCGTTTCTTGCGTGCTCACAAAGACGGTCATGGTGGTCTTGGCCTTTAGAGCCACCAAACCCGGATGCAAGATGAGAAAGTGGATGGGGAAGAGACTGGCGAACATCCTCCTTCTTTCCTGCTGTCTTCTGCAGGCAGGGATCTGTCTTGCCTGGTTGGCAACTTATCCTCCTTTTCCAGATATTGACAAGCATTCAGTAGCTGAAGAAATCATCCTGGAATGTAACGAGGGATCCATAACAATGTTTTATTGTGTCCTGGGCTACCTTGGCTTCATGGCAATGGTCAGCTTCCTGGTGGTTTTTTTTGCCCGGAAGCTGCCAGATAGTTTCAATGAGGCCAAGTTCATCACTTTCAGTATGCTGGTCTTTTGCAGTGTCTGGTTATCCTTTGTGCCTTCATACGTGAGCACAAAAGGGAAATACTTGGTGACTGTAGAGATCTTTTCCATCTTAGCCTCCAGTTCTGGGCTGCTGGTTTGCATCTTCTTCCCCAAATGTTATATCATTTTGCTGAGACCCGAATTGAACAAGAAGGAACATCTAGTCAGAAGAAGAGCTTGAAAGTTTACGTGCCAGCAGTTTGCAATCCACCTGGGCAACTATATTTTAGTTTTGTTTTATTTTGTGTTCTTTGCCAAAGGACAGACTTATGCACACAATTTTTTACCTTTCAGCATCCATGTTGTGATCCCTACAGTTTTCCAATTACTTCTTAGTTCAAACAAAGCTTGAAATGAAAGACGTGACCTGGCTCTGTATGGAATGTCCTACAGGAGGACTGAAAAGACTCCTTCACATGCAAATCTGTCATGACAGAGCATTTTCATTTTGTGCAACCTCTCCATTCAGGAATGCCAGTCACAGTCTACATTCATTGAGTTTTAGCAAAGCTGATTGCTTCAGAAAGCTCAAAAAGACTAGGGCATTATAAACTCCTTAGAGCCTTGTATGAGATGTGGCATTTGAGTGGTTTTCAACTGTTACGCAGAAGTCATTTTTCTCAGATGGAAGACATTGGAGTGTAGTGATCCTCTGGCAGGGTTGATTCACGGTTCGTTTCCCTTCAGGCATGGCTAAGCCTTTAGCAATGTTATCAGTAGAGGAATCACAAAAGCAAGCTAGCAAGGAGTCCATTTTGAAGAATGGGTCCAATGTTTGGCAGCAGGTGGGGACCTAATGATGGGCAACTTGTTTGCTTATCTCCCAATTTGTCTTCACCTTTATATGTTCTCCCTTTATTAGTAAAGATGTCTCTAGATGATACTTTTACTTGGTACAATGCTGTATGGGCTGCAGGCTTACATAAGATAGATGATCCATGCAGAAATGCCTCCAGCAAACTCTTAGAGGGTGGAATGCCCAGAAGCATTCATGGTGACCAAGAACCATCCAAGGGTAATCTTCCCCTTTAAATCACAGCCTCCAGACTTGCAACATATGGCTTCTTGTCTGGCCCATTCCAAGCAGTGAAAACTATGCAGGCGATTTTGGTTCCATCTATTTTAACCTAGTTTGCATGTTTTAAGGAAATTCTACTCTTCAAAGCAATAGAAGCATAATTAAACATTCACCTTCATAGGAAGAGTGGCTTCAGTTTTGCCAGGCCATAGGTAGGTAAGGAGAGCGATCCAGATCCATTCCATGAATGTCTCTAGTGAAGTATCCTGTTTTCCAGTGTGGCCAACCAAGTACACATGGAAACCCAGAGGAGGTCAGGAGAGCAGTAACGCTTCTCCCATTTTGCGGGGTTAGGGTCACTTTGTTATTGGCGGTTATATTTGGCATGCTTTCATAGTGATTCCCAACATAGATGTTACTTTCTTGACATCAGCTGCACAGAGTTGATGCTCTCATTGACTGCCCACCCAGCTTCCACCAGTATTTTCTTGATCTGCCACCACCAGCTCAGGCAGAGTCACAGTACTGGTGAAGCTGGGATTATTGCCCTGCATGCTTCACTTTTCACTGACCTTAACATGCTTACCAGTTCAAAAGTGGAACTATTGTGGGTGACGGACTTTGTCAAGGATTCTTCAAACTTCAAATACCCAATGTCTGGTGGATCACCCCTTTCTGCATGCTTATTGGGAGTCTCTGTCTTTTAGTGGAATAAAGAGACATTAACCTCATACAACTTAGGTTGATCCATAGCTTGTATATCAATGAAAATTTTATTTTTTCTAATGGTGAAAGAGAAAAGATAGTATATCTACTGGAGTCTAGTTTCTTGAAAGCCCCTATATCTCTTAGCTATCTGTTGAGACCATCAAGCCTTTTTCATTTCCCATATCAGCTGCAAATCAGTTTGGAGGTTTTCATGAGGCTTTGAGATGCAGGCATTCACAGGGGAAATTTGCACACTTGAGAAAAAAGTCCACTCTTCCCAAACTGTTATGTGTGTTCCTGCCTTCAACATCTAAGCATGCATTATATAGGAGTAAACAACCCATTTGGGTTCAAGAGGTCACTTAACCAAAAAATGGGTAGGAAATATTGTTTCGGTTAGAGTTCTGAAGGAAGAATGAGTTTATGAAATTGGATAAATCCGTACGCAAGCAGAACTAAGGTTGTACCCCATGAAAAAGGAATCCAAATTTATGGGAAACAACCTGTAAAACAAACATGCACACATTCTGCACAACTCAACTGCTTCAACAATCATTTAAAGAATTGTGCTGGACCTAATACGGGATTATTTCCAATTTACACTGGGACCATAAAGCAGTAGTGGAGCATTAAATTCCCCTCCTATATGCAGCTGTTAATGTGCTTCCAGAAATTTAGTGTGGATGTGAAGATTCCATTGGCAAGGTAGGGAAAATATTGCAAAGAAAATAGCTGCACAGGTAGGATGAATTTCCCTGCCCATACATTCTGGTCCCATTCCACATTGGAGCTGTGAACACTGACTCCACAGTACAAGCAAAAACTTGGGTAGGGTGCATAATGAATGCTGTTCAAAAATTATAGTTCTGAATTCCTTTGTGTTGACTCCATCCCAATTCATACACAGAACTAAAAGAAATACTGTGCTCTCTATCAAGTGTGAAAAACCATGCCTGTTTTTAGCCTCAACAAACCTCATTTGAAATTGCTATATTCACCTTTAATTGTCTAAAGGGCAGTCCCACTACTATTCAACATCCCTGCAGATTTCTTATGAACAAAGCAACTCTACTCAACAGTGAAACCTAGTGGCATTATATGCAATGATATTAAACCATAGGGATAGAAAAGAACAGCCACATTTCTGAAGAATCAATATTTGCAATTTCAGTGCTCTACTTGGGAATGAGAGGATTTGCACAAGGAGCAAAGTTTTGTCCTTCTACTCAGAATGAGGGAATTAAGAATGGTATTTCTGAGCTTGCTTCTCCAAACAGGAAGCAAGAGTGATGCTGACAGATGCAAGAACCATGAGCCGCAGCCTCCACTTCATGAGTATCTGCAGCTGGGTGACCTCATGATTGGTGGCATTGCTTCTCTGTCCTTCATCATTCCTGATCCATTAAACTTTGCTGAAGAACCTGCATTAGCCTTGCTGGATGAGCTTGTGTAAGGAGTTAATATTTGTCTTCATTTGCTTCATCTGCTCATCAGTAGAATTTGGCACAGCAGATGCAACCTCATATCAATGGCATGGGCAGTAGAGAAGGTTCATGTTATTGGAGGGATATGGAAATTTTGTGTTCTGTGTAGCCTGAAGGATTCATTCTGGTAGGAATTTGAGCTTCTTCACAATTATTTTGCTTTGGTTTGTAACCTCTCTGTTGCACTTCCATTTTCAGGAATTCCCTCTAATAATTACTGTCTGGCACAATTCTTTTCAGGATTATTTCTCTTCCTGGATTTTTCTTTTAATATCTCTGTAGTTCACCTCTGACTTTTTATTTTGTTCTCTGTAATGGAAACTGCATAATGCATAATAACTGCACAATTAAGGGGATTGGATCATCTCTTCCGAGATGACAGAATAGATTATCCAATCTTACAGCAGTCCCCCCACCCCTTTGAATGTCCTGATCTGTGGCTGTATGGAAAGAGGGAGAACCACAAAATAATCAGAGATTCTACCATGAATGGGAGTCCTTGCTTTTAGGGGAGGCAGACACACTGGCTATATCCCAGGAAAAATGTCCTCTAGTAAAATTGGAATGAAGTGCTTCACCTATATCCTTGTCACTAAAAAGGAATTATTTTCTGTATGATGTCCCCTGTGTGCTGTGCTGGGCCCATCACAATCATTTAACTGTGTTCATATGCCTAAATGATGTTTCTCCTAATCAGGATGATGATATGATCAGACAAACATGTATTCGAATGCCTTAAATCTCAATGGCTGAACATGTCCATCTAGGTAATATGCAGTGCATTCCTCTACCCCTGTGCCTCCCACCTAAGCCTCTTCAGTGGGAAGTGGATGATCCATGACAAAAAGGGGGATACCCTCATGGCATTATGCACTGATGTACTTCATTTTGAAGGAAGCTTAATTGCAGTCTGGTGACTTATACCTGAATTGCCATGTCTAGGATCACTCTGTTCAGTTCTTTTACCATGGAAAAAATTAGGAAATTGTCTATTCAAAAGATGATTATCAATATTGTTTGACTTTGTCAGCTTGGTGCTGGTTAAGGTAATCTGGAGATGAACTCAAGAAGATGACAATGATGATGTCAAAAGCAGTGTGAGTTGCTTAGAAAATACTGTATGAAGGGCATTCTCATAGAGGATGTGACTTTGTTGCTTTTAGTGTGGTGCCAAAGAATTACCAGCATATCCTGGCCTTGACCTTTGCAGTGCAGGAGATCAATGACAACCCCCTCATCTTACCAAACTTCACCTTGGGCTTCCAAATCTATGACAGCTATTTCTCAGCCAAGTGGACCTATCAGGCCACCTTGCTACTGATATGTGCAGCAGGGAGATTAGTTCCAAACTACAACTGTGGTACCCAACAACTCTTGATGGCAGTCATCGGGGGATTGGATGCCCTCACCTCCCTTCATGTGGCAACTATCTTGGATATCTATAAGATTCCACAGGTGGGGAGCATGTCTTTAGGTGAATATGGGGAGTGGGAGTCTAACCTTTTCTTCCCATTCACATCGCCCTTCAATTCTGCATTTCCCTTTGGAAAGACAAATCGTACACTGGAAGTATTTATTTATTGATGTATTTGGGATATTTCTAGCCCATCCAATCACTCTGGGTCTCTGGACAGCTCACAACAGAATCAATAATACAACAATATAAATACAAATACCTGAAACTAAATAATCCACCACTGCAATTAAAATAATAAAAATCTATTAAAATATTGAGGGAATAAAAAGATCTTGACCCCTCATCGAAAAACATATAATGATGGTGCCAGGCAGACCTCTCTAGCGAGCCCATTCCATAGCTGGGGCACCACTGCAGAGAAAGCCCTTCTCCAGCTATTCTGTCTGCTGATCTCCTTCAAGGAGGTTTCCCAGTCAAGTAATGATATTCTCTCTCTCCACTGGATAAGTGACAACAATGAAAGTGAAGCAAAGAATGTGCGGGGAGGGGAAATTGTGCTAGGACCCCCTCATTTATCCAGATGTGGGTCTGAGACAGGAGGCCCTGGGCAGGATCTCAGACCACATTCACCTAACCATCCCAATCCGATTTGAAATTCCACAAACCCTCTTCATTTTCCTTGCTCCTTCCTTTCCCTGTAGCAAGGCAAGGTAGAAAGGACTGAGCTGCCCATTTCTTTCACTCTGTACATCTGGCTCTGCATTCACCACCCGTCTGGATCACTAATCATGGGAGAAAGCAGGGAGGAAGGTGTAAGGCATTTCTTAATATCACACCGGCTCAGAAAAAAAGCTTCTTTATTTTCAGTGTTTTGGGGGAATACATGTGGCAGAGACTGTGCAGGTTGCTATTTTTATATTGATCATAGCAGTAGTGCCCAACTGTTTGTACCCAAGGACTTATTTGGGAATTTTAGGAACTGGATTAGAATGAGTGAATTCTTCTTTTGAAATATCCCTTTCTCGTCTCCCAACCTTATTCTGGAGAAACCGTTGTTTTGTGTCCATTGGATGCTGCAATGTCTCCTCAATAAAGAATTGTCTACATTAGATCAGTCTTCATATTGCAATGTAGGGGATACTTCTTGTAAACACAGGGTTTAGAAACTTCTAATAGCTGCTTTTTTGTGCACATTGGGGGATTATTACACATGCAGATTTTGCACTAAATAATATTCATTGCTTCATCCATTGTTGTTACAAAATTTAGTTATTTCATGGAAATTAATATATGAAAGCAATGAATTGTCTGTACCCTCTTCATGGCTAAAGACTGATATTGCAAAACTGAGGAAGTAAGGCAACACTCATCTAATAAAGCAATAAGTATAATGCATTGGTATAAGTACCGGACGAGGTGTACATGCACTTTTTTCACATGCATACTTCTTTGGGTACTTGGTCCACTCTTGTTGAAGGTTCAGAATGATTGCTAGGAATTTGTATGATCACCATGAATGTCAATGGATACATACAGACACACTCACAACCTAATACGATATTCCAAGTTGTCATATTGGGGACCCCTTTTCAGGCACCATTGGCGGTGCCCATGAATGTCATGTTGTGTGTGAATCTCCATATTGTAGTTTTGCTGAGAAGATTTCTGAGGTTGTTTATGTGATTTTTTTGAGAACATCAAAACTACTGCATAAATGTCCTCATGATTTGGCACTTCTTTCTCTCCTTCTCGTACCTCCATAGTTCATCTATGGCGCCGCACCAGTGATGAATGATAAAACCCCAGGCCTTTCTTTCTACAATATGACACCCAGGGAGTCCCTTCAATATGCAGGAATTCTCTCTTTGGTGCTGCATTTTGGGTGGACATGGATTGGGATAGTCGTTATGGATAATGACAATGGGGAGCGATTCCTCCAGATGGTGGTCCCACTGTTTTCCAAGAGTGGTGTCTGTTTTGCCTTCATCGAAAAAATCCCTGAACTTGCTCTTGGCAGTGATATGAGAAACATTTTGGAGAAAGGAGCAAAGATATGTGATAATATTGTGGACAGCACAGCCAATGTGTTGGTGGCCAATGGAGAATCCTATTTCATGGCATTCTTTAGATTTTTACCTTATCTATTAGAAAAAGAAGATGTGGCACATACACCAATTGGTAAAGTAATGATTGCAACAGCACAGGTGGAGCTCACATCATTTGTCTTTAAAAGGAAATTGGATACAGACTTTTTCCATGGTGCTCTTACTTTCATGATTCAATCCAATGATGTCCCTGGATTTCAACAGTTCCTGAAGGCAAAAGACCCATCCAGCCCAAATGGAGATGGTTTTCTTAGGTCATTCTGGCAACAGACTTTCAGCTGTGTATTCCCAGATCAGTTTCTGGGCAATACGGATGGGCATATCTGCAGTGGGGATGAGAAGCTGGAGTGTCTTCCTGCAATTTATTTTGAAATGAGTATGACTGGCCACAGCTACAATGTCTACAATGCTGTCCATGCAGTGGCCCATGCCTTGAGTGCCATGTCTTCCTCTCATCTGAGCAAAAGAGGGATAGTGACCAGAAGTAGAGGGATATTCCAGAGCCAAGTACAGTGGCAGGTAATTGGCTGAATACCCTAATGAGTGACAGAAGCACAGCTTTGTAGACAACAAAATACATCAATGATGAAATGGGAAACTCAATCAGTTCACATTTGAACTAGATGATTGTGTCAATTCTTCCCAAACTGCAAGGTCCTAGTTATATGTGTGTGTGCAAGAGCATTTTAAATAGGCTCACTCACATGGACTGCATTTGTAGAATGTTTTTAAAATTGACTTACACCACAGAAGCAATTTAACTGAAACTTTGAATAAACTTAAATTGAGTGTTTATAGGAAAAGGGATAGAGGAAAGTTAATAAGAATAATTTTGGTCATCCAGTGCATGCATTTCTCCCCTCCTGTCTGCATTTTTCCTTTCACAGTGTTTCTAAGCTCCTTCCTTTTCAATGCAGCTCCATCATTTTCTGAAGCTTGTTTCATTTAACAACAGTGCTGGGGACAAGGTTTCCTTTAATGAGAATGGAGAGTTACTAACTGGATTCAATCTGATCAACTGGATTGTGTTCTCAAATCAATCTGTTCGAAGAGTGAGAGTTGGGAGGATGGAAGCCCATGCTGCTCCAGGCGAAGCATTCACCATCAGTCCTGATGGCATAACATGGAATAGCTGGTTCAATCAGGTTTGGTTCTTGGCAGTTTCACACCAACTACACATTTGAATAACAGTCTCAGTAACGTGATGTGTGTTTTCTTTCTTTTGACAATGACAGACAGAAAAACTCTCAATTGGAACTGGATTCTCCAAAACTTTATGAAGAGAATGAGAATCACGAAGGACCAAAAAGTTTCCACCCTCTTTCCTTTGCTGCTGAATTAACCAGCTGGAAGAGTTGGAAAATAAATAAAGTAACATAAAAAAGAAAAGAAAATAATAAAATTGTATTACCCCATTGTCTTTGCAATTTATCTCTCCTTCATTATGAAACTGGGTAATATTATGCAATTGCTAATATATGTTCAGAGTTTAACATAGTCACACTTAGGACAGCACATTGAAAGAAAGAAAAAAGGAAGAGAGAAAGAGAGAATGCAAGCAGGCAAGCAAGCCAGCAAAACTGCTTTAATAATAACCAATATTATTCCCACTCTATAGAAAAAAGTACTGTGATTAATTTTATTCTTTTCTAAACTGCATTCTTTTATTATTTCTCTTCTCTCCTGGGAATAGCAAACAATGTTTCATGCATTTTATATAATGTTTTACTGAATTTAAAGTGTCTTTCTATTTGGACTGGAAATAACTTGTTCTTAGGGAGAATCTGAGTGTGGACAAAATGGAAATGGAAAGTTTTTTTCATCCCTGTGAAGAGATGTTGGTGAATACATCTCAAAAATCCAAGTCTCAAGCTCTGTGTGAGGGACCAGCTAGGTGTCACTTAAGTTTGCCACCTCTTTTCTCTCAGACAGGCATCTGATTATTATGTACTAACATAGCAGGAAGGTGGGACTGCATTTTCCTTTTCTTTTTACCTAGAACAGCTGAGTAAAAATTTCATTCCAATCTAATTTCATTTTGTAAGAATTATCAAAGACTGTAAGTTTCTTCTTCTTTGAGATAGAAATAATAAGATTTTAAATATTCCAATGCTAGAGAAAGTAAAACTGACAGATTAAGGCATCCTTCCTCTGCCTCCACTACCACTTCTACAATCCCCACAGTGATACTGACTTGGCTCTCTATATCTATCTATCTATCCATCCATCCTTCATCTATCAGTTGGTCTTTGTATGTATGTCTCTATCTTTCTATCTCTATCAGAGTTCAATGTAAAAAAGGAGGGATGGAGATCTAAGAAACTTATACAATTCTAGATTAAGATGAACTCAAATCCCAGTGTAATCACTGTGAAAAGGTAGAGCTGTCTCAACTTGCTTTTGATTGGTATTCTAGGTCAACCTGGTACACCATGACCCAGCCCAATAGTAGGGGGGGATATCTGCTGGAGAGGTAGAGAATTGTGGGGCACTGGGGGACAGAGTCAGGTTTCAGATCATCCAGGTAGGCACAGGCTCTTGATGTGCTATGCAAGCTGCTGCTTCACATATTAAAGTCCAATTTGTCCTTTTGGGACCATCTATGCTTCTGGCCAACAGTTTTTTGCTGCCACAGCAGCAATCAGGCTGGATGGGGGGTGCCATTAAGTTCATGGAGATACCTCTAGCATGTTCTGGTGGCAGTCCCTTTTGGTGGTGTCATCTATGTTCCCGTAGAAATGTTTGGAATGGAGGGAGAAAGGACATACAGCAATTTCACTTCTAGAAAATCATGTGAATATTTCCATTTAAACAATAAAAAGGGAGTGGTTGCTTTGATAAATGCTTCTAAATACGTGGATTTATGAGTGCATTTGGGGGGAAAATCCAATTTTTAATGCACACTAGAAAATGTGCACTTTAAAAAAAATGTAAATGCACAATTTATGTTTTTGGAAAAAATGAATGAAATGAATAGCTTATTCTTCAAAGAAGATGAAAGTTATGTCAAAATTGAAGCACATTGGAATGTGATTTTGGAGAATTTTGGCAAAGTTTAACAACAGTGTTTTTCCCAAACCCAGAAGGAAATACATCAATGAAACCATTCATATGGGATTTTGCAACCTGATTTTTGCTCCACATTTGCATTTGATTTACAAGAAGGTGGGAAATATGCACAGAGTTTCCCTCCCTGACATGGTCATACAAATTCAACCTTACCAAAGTATCAGAGAGTACATTGACAGAAAAGCAGCACCCAGAGAGTTTGGAAACTTACAAAGACATTGCAGAGTTGGAAGAGAGTTCAATAATTCTCTGACTCTTATTCTCCTCTTCCCCTGATGACTTAGACACAGCCTCTATCTCTGTGCAGTGAGAGCTGCAATCCTGGTTCGAGGAAGAAAGTCAAGGAAGGGGAGCCATTTTGCTGCTATGATTGCATCCCATGTCCCAAAGGGAAGATGTCAGGCAAGAAGGGTAGGCATTAGAATGTACAATGCTTCCAAATGTATTAAATAATATCAAGAGCGGGCATGTAAACGCTCTTTCTTCAGGGACTGAAGTGTGATTGAGTGCGCCCAGGAAGGCCCATGGGGAGGATGCTGAATAGTGAGGGAAGAGGTAGGGGCATGAGAGCACATGCATGATGGTTTGTCCCCATTGTTTCAAATGACCCAACTGCCATGGATGGATGGCTGATCCTTGAATATTGAAACATAGGCTTTCAGAGTTTGCACTTGCACAGATTCTTCTGTTGAGACTAAAAGATCATGATTCATAAATTATTGGTAATGAAGGGATTCTGGTACCAGTCAGTGCATCCCTGTGATCACTGCCCTATTTTGCTAAGTCTAGGATTTCAAGGCAATATGTGGCTTGAGTTCTGCAAGCACCCTTATCCTTTAATTGAAGTTTAGCCCATTTCTGTGCAGTTTTATTAGAAATAAATCCCTTTCAGATAAATAAGGCTTGTTCTAAAGTCAAGACTATGTGTGATAGAGGCCATCAATCCCAAAAATGTACTCATGGCATGGATCACACTCCACCCACCTTTCTCTGCAAAAGCTGTCGGGATCTCTCAGACTTCTGGCTGCAAGAGCAATAGATGATTCGGACATTCATACAAAGCTGCTTACTATTTTGTGCAACATATTGCCTTAGGCATTTTTCGGAATTGACATGGCTAGGAATGAGAAAGAGTTTTCTTTCAGTTCAGTTTGGAGAACAGCTCACCAATTATACTGTGAGCCATTGGGCTGGATCCTTGTTGGCATTTGGTCATTTTGTCGCATTTTGTGTGTCCCCACTGGCCATACTTGGGCACCATGTAAGACATCCTGGGGAGTGCTTCAAGGCAGCTTTCTCCCTCAGATTGCAGGAAGGGCCCACGGAATGGCGTAATATTCCCTCACAGCCTTGGTGAATGAGCAGGTCACCCACAGTGGGGAATCAGCATGAATTTGGTCTGCTCCATGATTGCCTTAAGGCCTTTGAAGTTGTAGCCAATAAAGTGCTGGAGTGCTTTATCCAACAAGCTGATTAAGTGCTATTCCTGATTTCCTACATATGTGCTCCATTTCATAATGGAGGTGCAGACACAAATGGATGAAAAATATCCATCTCGCTGGATGTTGGTTTAGCCGGAAATTGTATAGCTTTAAAATCACTTTGTATTCTGGCAAGTAATAGCTTGATTAGGGCTCCCCTCAACCTTGTTCCACGAAAGGCTCTTCATTTTCAACATCTTTATGGAAGGCTAATACAGTAAGGTCCTCTTCATGCTGGAAACAGCTACTGAATTTGTTTGCATGGGTGGGGGAGAATTTCTTTTTAATACGTTTGTAATTGGAGGTGAACAATTTCTTCAAATTCAGAGTGGAATATCCTTGAGATTTTACAAAAGAGGATACAATGAAATTAATGGATTCTCTACTTTGAGTATAAAACCATTCATCTGAGAAGTTAATTTACCCTGTTAGTGGGACCAGTAGAATCCCGGGAATATGCGTGTATTTATTTTTCCTCAGATATGCATTACTGTTCTTCCTGTGAAGATGAAAAGTACCCAAGCAAGCACCAGGATGTCTGTATTCCCAAGTCAGTGAACTTCTTTTCCTATGAAGAACCTTTGGGCTTCACTTTAACCTCCTCCATTATTCTCTTCTGCTTGATCACGGCTATGGTGCTAGGCATCTTTCTGAAGCATCATGAGACGCCCATCGTCAAAGCCAACAACCGGCACCTCACCTACGTTCTCCTTGTCTCCCTCCTGCTCTGCTTCCTCTGCACACTGCTCTTCATTGGCCAGCCACATCAGGTGACGTGCCTCCTGCGACAAACTGCTTTTGGCATCATCTTCTCAGTGGCAGTTTCTTGTGTGCTCACAAAGACAGTCATGGTGGTTTTGGCCTTCAGAGCCACCAAACCAGGATGCACAATGAGGAAGTGGATGGGGAAGAGACTGGACAACACCCTCCTTCTTTCCTGCTGCCTTCTTCAGGCAGCCATCTGTCTTGTCTGGTTGGCAACTTCTCCTCCATTTCCAGATATTGACATGCATTCAGTGGCTGAAGAAATCATCCTGCAATGTAATGAGGGATCCATAACAATGTTTTATTGTGTCCTGGGCTACCTTGGCTTCATGGCAATGGTCAGCTTCCTGGTGGCTTTTCTTGCCCGGAAGCTGCCGGACAGTTTCAATGAGGCCAAGTTCATCACTTTCAGTATGCTGGTCTTTTGCAGTGTGTGGTTATCCTTTGTGCCTTCCTACCTGAGCACCAAGGGAAAATACCTGGTGACTGTAGAGATCTTTTCTATCTTAGCCTCCAGTTGTGGCCTGCTGTTTTGCATCTTCTTCCCCAAATGTTACATTATTTTGCTGAGACCCGAATTGAACAAGAAGGAACATCTAGTAAGAAGAACAGTTTGAACATTTACCTGCCAGTAGTTTGCAATCCAGCTGTGTAACTATATTTTTGTTTTTCTCTATTCTGTGTTTTTTAGCTAAGGGACAGTCATGCAAACAGTTTGTCTTTCCGAGTCCATCTTGTGATCCCTACAGTTTTTGAATTGCTTCTTAGTTTAGACAGTGCTTCACTGAAAGAAGTGGCTCAGCTCCTGTTTGAATGTTCTGCAGGTGGATTGAAACATATCCTCCACATGCAAATCTATCATGACAGAGCATTTTGATTTTGTGGAGCCTATCCACTGAGGAAGGCACAGTGTACTTACAGGGGGACAGGTTTTCTTTAACCATTATTTAAATTGATTATAGTAAGACTTCCATACTTGGTTTAATTCAAGTCATCTTCTATTGACATTATAAATTAGCTTCACCTTACTTCTATGCTCAGCTTCCTTGCATTTGCTTTTAAAATATTTTTTAATAGCGTAATTAAACTATTTTGCTGTGACCTGAGTTGAACAAGAAGGAACATCTAATAAGGAGAATTTTGTGAAAAATTAGTTTCTGAACATGTATGTTTTGCTGGTTATGTTTTGTGTTTTTTGCTTCAGGACATATTTCTGTAGACATTTTGTCTTTAAAATTTCATGTTTTTGGAGAAACCTTCACTCAAAGAATGGCCTTGCTCCTTTTGGAGAGTTCTGCAGCTGAGGAAGGGGCATGTTGAAGGTGACTTGTTCCATGTAAAAGTCACAGAAAAGCAATCTTACCCTGCAGGACCTTTTATTTGTACTTCATTTATTTGACTGCTGATTCACCAAAGCCCTCACTTCACCTGGATTATTCCTTTCTCTTATTCCAGGGCAAAGAATGGCATTGCCTTTGGGGCTGTGGGGAGCTGCATGTCTAGGGTGCAGGGCCTGCCCTTGCTGCTCCTGTCTGGCTGTCCATGCATCTGAATCTGAATCTGAATCATCTCTTCCTCTGTCCGCTTTCCCCTGCCCTCTGCTCCTCCCACCCCTCCCGCTGGGTGTTGGGTACTTCTGCTTGTGCCCATCCCAGTCTTTATTCTTCCTTCTCCAATACAGCTGTTCCTGCCCTGGCCACTAATCCAGTGCAGGATGAAGGGGAGGAAAACCAGGGCATAATAAATTCATAATCACCTTGTATGCATGGTTAGACTGATGCAAGAGGTGTGTGAGAGGGGAGCAGTTTGATAGGTTCTACCATTAATCAGATGTCATTTTGCACAGAAGGAGGACATTGGAGGCTTGTGATTTTTCTTCCCTGCATGGTATATCTAGGCAAAGTTCAAGGTGATTGTCTGCAGCATCCCTAGTGCAATGGACCTTCAGTCATCCCTCACCTGCCTTGGGATTTAATCCTGAGAGAAATTAAATCAACTCTCCCCTTCCTGTTCTCTTAATGCTCTCCTGTTGGAATTTCTGCTATCCCTCTGGGCAACTGGAAGAAGGGCTACCAAGTCAATTAGAACAAATGCTGCCAATTTCAGTGATGGAATTGAGTGATGGAGGGAAGATAGATTCCTTAATCACTTTGTTGGCAGAGGCTCTGAGTTACAAGGGGTTTTCCAATAGTCTGCATCTTTTCAGAACAGGAAACTCCTGAGTGCAAAAAAGAAGTATAATTAATCAGAAAGCTCCACAGGAGTAGTGGCTTCAGCTTTGTCAGGACACAGGTAGGTATGAAAATCAGTGCAGATTCATTCCAGGAACCTGCCTGATTCATTCCATGGAAAACCAGAGGACATCAGGAGAGTAGTAACCCCACTTCTACAAGGATAGATTAGGACCACTATGATATTGGCTCCCTTTCAGAGTGATCCTTAACTTAGAGGTGGGCTTCTTGACAGCTGCTGCACACTGACTTCATGCTTTCATTGGATACCCACCATGCCTCCACCAGGATTTTCTTGACATCTCACCACCAGCTCAGGCATCATCCCTCTACTTTTCAAACCCCACATAAACAGTGTCTGCAGTTTCACACCATTCCATATGCCCATAGATACTTTAATGTATCCCTTTAAATTGAATAAAGAGGAATTACCCTTGTACATGTTATCTTTATTCTTTCCCAGCAAGACTTAACCTATATCCTTGAGAATTATGTTTCATAAAATGGTGAACCATTGAACCAACTGGCTTGTCATTTTCCAGTGCCCCCTGGGATCTCTTGCTCTTCTGTTCACACTGTCAAATTCATTCCAATTCTCATAACTGCTAGAAATCAATTTGAACCATTTCATGAGCCCTACAGGAGAATACATTGACAGGTGTGGATTGGCAAGTTGAGAATGGCTTCTGCTCTTTCCAGTCTGATATGTATTCAGATGCCTTCAGAATCTAAGCAAGCATAATATGGGGATCAGCAACCCTTTTGAGTCCATGAGTTCATCTAACCAGAAAATGAGTAGATAATATTGTTATGTTTCTGAATTCTGAAGGAACAATGAGGTAGGCAAATCATGTAAATCTGTACATAAGTAAAGCCAGCTGTGTTGGCCCATTAAATAGGAATCCAAAATCCTCAGGAAGTAATGGGTCACATACACATGCACACATGGCCTGATGGTCAATTCTGGGTTGTTTTGTGTCTGAGTGCTGAATGAAGAATGAGGTTTGCAAATCAGATAAGTATGTATGAAAGGGAAAATAGGTTTGTGGGCCCATGAAAAAGGAATCCAAAATCCATGGAAAGCACCCAGTCACACACACATAGCCTGATGATCAATTGTGGACAATTCAATTGCTTACACAATCATTTAAAGATTTTTGCTGGACCTAATAAATGTATTATTTCCAGTTTTACGCTGGGACCACAACACAGAAGGAGTGGGGAATTAAATTTCCATCCCATACACAGCTGTTAATGTGCTTCCAGAAATTCAGTGTGAGTGGAAAGATTCCATTGGCAGGGGATGGAGGGAGAATATTGCAAAGGTAATAGCTGCAAAGTTAGGATCAACTTTAGAGCACATTTGCTCCACAGTAGAAGCAAAAATTCCAGTGGGGTTTAGAATGCACCCTTATAGTTCTGCTTTCCTTTCTGATGACTTCTTCCCAATTCATAGATAGAACTAAAAAAAATGTGCTCTGACACTAGTGTAGAAAACAACACATGTTTCAACTTCAAGTGTTGATGTCAAATTGCTTTATTCTCCTTTAATTGTGTAAAAGGCAGTTCTGTTACTACTCAACACCCTGTAGATTTCGAAAGAACAAAACAACTCAGCTAGGCTGTCAAAGACGGTGGCAATATATACAGTGTGCTTTAGTCATAGGGATTAATAAGGACAGCCACTGCCCTGAAGGAGCCTACATTTGTAATCAGAGTGTCCAATATGGGAAGAAGTGGGTTTGCATGAAGAGCAAAGTTGTTCCCTTCCACTCCTCATGGGGGAATTAGGAGTGGTGTTGCTGAGCTTGCTTCTCCAAATAGCCAGCAAGGCTGATGCTGAAAAATGCAAGAACTATGAGCCGCAGCCTCCACTTCATAAGTATCCACAGCTGGGTGATCGCATGATTGGTGCCATTGCTTCTCTGTCCTTCATTGTTCCTGATCGCTTAACCTTCACTGGACAACCCCCACAAGCCTTGCTTGATGAACTTGGGTAAGGAGTTGATACTTTCTTTTTGTTTATTTCTCTGCTTATCACTTGAACTTGTCATAGCAGATGCCACCTTGGAACAATTTTATAGTCAATAGAGATAGTTCATATTATTGAAGGGATATGGAAACTTTTTTTTCTTGTATAGCCAAAAGGATGTATTTTGGTATGAATTTAAGCTTCTTCACAGTTACTTTACTTCTTCATATTATCTGTTATTTAACCCTCCAATTTCTGTCCTGAACAAGATTCTTAAGAATTGCTTTACTCCTTCTTATGTCACTCTCACTACATCCTTTCATTCACCTCTCTTTTTTAGTCTGTCCTCTCTTATCGAAATGTCATAATTCCAGTATTCACAGGATTGGATCAATTCTTCTGGAGAAGTAGACTTCTGCCCTGCATTTCCACAGCAGCCCCTCCAGAACCCCTACTGAATGTCTTGCTCTGTGGCTGGATAGACAGAGAGGGAACCACAAAATTAGAAGAAGAGATGGAAGTTCCTTGCTTTTAAGGAAGGCAGATACATGATGCAGCCTAGGATAAATTACTGTTAGGAATAATTGTATTGCATGTCTTCTTCTCACTGAGAGGGAGTTATTTTCAGTGCGCTGTATCCTGAGGTGAAGTCGAGATGATGATCATGATGATGCCAAAAGCAGTGTAATTGTCTTACAAAGTACTGTATGAGGGGCATTCTCACAGAGGATGTGACTTTGTTGCTTCTAGTGTGGTGCCAAAGAATTACCAGCATATCCTGGCCTTGACCTTTGCAGTGCAGGAGATTAATGACAATCCTCACATCTTACCCAACCTCACCCTGGGCTTCTG
This sequence comes from Varanus salvator macromaculatus, assembly GCA_023646645.1. Lineage (NCBI taxonomy): Eukaryota > Metazoa > Chordata > Lepidosauria > Squamata > Varanidae > Varanus > Varanus salvator. Next base: position 98,262 of record JAIXND010000665.1, on the reverse strand, counting down.
CATCTATGACAGCTACTTCACAGCCAAGTGGACCTATCAGGCCACGTTGCGACTGCTATGCTCAGCAGGGATATTAGTCCCAAACTACAAATGCAGCACCCAAGAGCACTTGATATCAGTCATTGGAGGACTGGACTCTCAAACCTCCGTTCATATAGCAACTCTCTTGGATAGCTTCAAGATCCCACAGGTGGGGTATATGTATTTACATGAATATGGGGGATGGGAGTCGAACATCTTCTTCTCATTCTCTTTGTTCTTTACTTGGTGCACTTATGCTTTAGAGATGCAGCTTCATGCATTAGAAACAATAGTATTTTTTGTATACTTTGGATGAGGAAAAACATTGAATGTTAAGCAAACTATGTGAGGAAAGGGGAATTTCTCTTGGGACACTGTTCATTAATGTCGAGAAGGATCTGAGAAAGGAGACTCTGGTCAAAAATTCCATTTTGAAATGCCATGAACACTCTTCCTTTTCCTTTCTCCTTCCTCTAGTTGTCCCAAGAGAAGGCAGAAAGGAGAGACCTCTCCTTTGTTCTGTTCACCAGACTCTGCATTCACTTCAAGGGACCACTTACCAGTTCAGGAGAAGGCGGAGTGTCTTGGGGTTGGAAGTGGGGAGAATGCTGTGAGGAAGGAGTCAGCCTGCTTCTGAATATCATGCTGGCTCCGAAAATATACTTCATTACTTTCAGTGGTTTGCGTTCAATATGCATTAAAGGTAGGGGAGAGGTTTCCAGTTTTATGTAGTTTGTGCTAGTGGTGCCCAACTTTTTTGCATCTCCAAATATATTTGGGAATTTGAGAAACAAAATGTCCATGTGTGCATCAAACTTTTGATAGCTTTCTATCTCATCAACAGATATTAATGCGTGCCTTATTTTGCATCTCTTGGATGCTCCCCAGTCACTTCAATAAACAAATGCCTAGATGGGATCTTGCTCATATCATGATCTTGCAATGCAGAGAAGATGTTTTGCCATGCAACGTTAAGCAACTTGAAGACAGTCTGTTTTTTTGAGCAAGCGGTGATCATGCAACATGTTGATTTTGCTCTGATATTTTTGGATCAAACATGGTTATTAAATAATTAAGTTATTTCTTGGAAATTAACATATCAATGAAATATGGTGTGTCTATGCCATCTTCATGACTAAAGACTGATCTTGCAAAACTGAGAGGGAATAAGGGAGCACTCATGTATGATTCGACTACTGAGGACACTATAACGTTTTGAAAGGGGAAATTGTGCATGCATAGTTTTAAAATGTGCAATTCTTCCGGTATTTGATCTACTTCTCTGGAAGTCTCAGAAGTATTGCTAGGAAGTCGCATGCTTAACTCACAAGCCAATGGAAACACATACTCAAAGACAAACCCATCTAGTGACAAAATAATACAATGGTCATATTAGACCCCTTTTCAGGCACTGTTGAAAGTGCCCACATGAGAAATGACATATTGAAAATACCTTAAATATAATATTATTGAGAAGGTTATTGTGAAGGTTTATTATTTATTTTTTATTATTGTGAAGGTTACATGTGCTAATGTTTTGAAAACATCAAAGCTGCTACATAAATGTCCCTTTTATATGGCCTTTCTCCTTGTGTTTCTTGTATCACCTTAGCTCATATATGGCTCTGCACCAGTGATGAATGATAAAACCCCAAGCCTTTCCTTCTACAACATGATGCCGAGAGAGTCCCTTCAATATGCAGGCATTCTCTCTTTGCTGCTGCATTTTGGGTGGACATGGATTGGGATAGTCATTATGGATAATGACAATGGGGAGCGATTCCTCGAAATGGTGGTCCCAATGTTTTCTGAGAGAGGTGTCTGTTTTGCCTTCATTGAAAAAATTCCTCAAGCTGCTCTTGGCTCTGATATTAAAGATATGATCAAGAAGGGTGCAAAAATACATGATAAAATTGTGGACAGCACAGCCAATGTATTGGTGGCCAATGGAGAATCGTATTCCATGGCATTTTATAGGTTCTTACCTTATCTGTCAGAACGAGAAAATGGGGCAAATACACCAATTGGTAAAGTAATGATCGCAACAGCTCAGGTGGAGCTCACATCATTTGTTGTTCAAAGGAATTGGGACACAGACTTTTTCCATGGTGCCCTTTCTTTCACAATTCAGTCCAACAATGTCCCTGGATTTCAACAATTCCTTAATTCAAAAGACCCTTCCAGTCCAAAAAGAGATGGTTTTCTTAGGTCATTCTGGCAAAACGCTTTCAGCTGTGTATTCCCAGATCCTATGCTGGGCAAAGTAGATGGGGATGTGTGCACTGGGGATGAGAAGCTGGAGCGACTTCCTGCAACTTTTTTTGAAATGAGTTTGACTGGCCACAGCTACAATGTCTACAATGCTGTCCATGCGGTGGCCCATGCCTTGCATGCCATGTCTTCATCTGGTCTGAGTAACAGAGAAATGGTCAACAGAGGTGGACAGGTGTTTCAGAACCAAGTACAGTGGCAGGTAAAAACTGAATAGCCTCATTTGGGAAAGAACCACAACTTTGCAGATAACAAAATACATCAACAGAAAGCACAGAAATTCATTCAGTTCATATTTGGATTGGATTATTGTCTCTATCAGTTATACAAACAGCAAGGTCCTCATGAAGATGTGTTTATGCAAGAACATTTAACATAGGCTCCACCACATGAACTACATTTCTAAAATGGCAGGATAATTGACTGAAACCTCTGGAGCAAGTTAATCAAACTTTTGAATGAGAAACATTTCTGACCATAAACTCAGTATTTATACTACACGGGGTTCGAGGAAAAAGAATTAGAATAATGGCAATCATCCAGTGCAAGCATTTCTTTTCCTCTGTCTGCATAATTCATTTCACAGTTTTTCTTTCTTTCTTTCTTTCTTTTTTTTTTGAAATTTTTATTAAGATTTTAAACTAAAACTACAAACATCAATCATCGCACACATCAGATTTACTTGGTCAATCCCCTACAAGATATTTTTTAACATTCTATGATCATACAAAAAACCATTTATAAAAACATGAAAACATCTTTAGATCAAAACCAAGTCCCATTTCTCCAGTCAAATAAAAAAAGTAAATCCAAATTTGATAGAAGTCACTATCTTCCTTTTTCCTTCTTCTTCTTTGGTAAAATCAACCCCATCCTTTCTTTCAAAGTCCTGTTTCTCTTGACCATTTTTTAAGGGAAGCTTCTCTAAGTTGAGTGAAATTACAACTTCTTTCTTCTTCAGTGATAAGTTCATCCAAACCCATGATTACAAGTAACATCAAAAAACAAACCAAACCAAAACTATTTAACATCTCAAAAGACATCCTAACTACTCTATTTGGTGATAACTTTAAGCCAATTTTCTTTAAGCTCACTTACTAATGTTGTATCTAAACTTACACACCATTTAATCAAATATAGTTAACTCCATACAATATCACATATAGACTTGGCAGCCCATATAAGTCATTGCTTTTTAAGATAGTAGATTCTCCTATTTTCAATTACAGATATAGTCAGAGATATCCATTTAACAATGTTTCATTAAACTAGATTGTTAAGTTTTCACCAACCATATTGAATTAGCCTAATTTTTATCCCTTTTTTATCCCTTTTTATCTCTAAAAGCAGCTTAGCAACTCTATTTGATGATTATTAATACCTATATAAATTCTCTTATTTTCAGATACAAATAAAATCAGAAATATCCACTTAACATCTTTAAATGCATCATTAATTGGTCTTTTTGATGATAATTAATATCTATCATATCTTTTAGCCAGAATTTCATTAAACTAAATTACTAATGCTTCACCAACCACAGTAGCTAGCTTTTCTACGTTACATATAAGCATACCAACCTATATATGTCATGTCTTCTTGAAATAACAAGAAAGAAAGTTCTTTTTATCTTCCCTCTCATTCCTTTCTCCTTTTTTTGTCTTTTTCTTTTTTTTACACCTCTACCAAACCGTTCTGTTTTTCTGTTTTTTTTGTTTTTTACATTACAACGTGGTAATACCTGTAATAGAATTTTCAAATGTGGCCACATGAACAAAGGCTCTCTTAGATGGTTACTCTTGCTCATTAGCTTCACAGATTGTGCCAACTTTACCACTCATACAAAAAAAGATGCCTGTAATAAATCATGTAATAAATCATGTCTGCCCATTGCTTCTTTGTTTAGATTAGAATGATGTGGTGCCTGCAGTAGATCATGTGTCTTAGACTGTAGCCCAACTATCTTCTCTTTTTCCAGCATAACAAGAAGATCACGTGGATGCTTATTTATTAAATTTACTGGTTGTATTGACTTTCCTGATGCTTTGCACAGTTTTTCTAAGCTCCCTCCATTTCTTTCCAGATCCATCATTTTCTGAAACTTGTTTCGTTTAACAACAGTGCTGGGGACAATGTTTCTTTTAACCAGAATGGAGAGTTAGTAACTGGATTCGATGTGATCAACTGGATTGTGTCCTCAAACCAATCAGTTCAAAGAGTGAAGGTTGGGAGGATGGAAGCCCAGGCTGCTCCAGGTCAAGCATTCACCATCAGTCCAGATGCCATAACATGGAATAGCTGGTTTAATCAGGTTTGTCTCTTGGAGGATTGGCAGAACCCGAACACTTAAATAAGACTCATTCTCACTAGTTACAGTGTAGTTTCTCTCATTTGACAATAATAGACATAGAAAAAATTGTAAGTGTAACTGGATAGAATAATACATGATGCAGTGCATGAGACCCAAAAAGCTTCAAACATGATTCCTGTATTGATGCATTAACCACATGAAATAGTTGAATAAATGTATCATAAAATTTTATTAATTTGGTTTTATTTTGAAAATAACTAAAATCATAACAGTGTTTTCAGCTTAACTCTGCTTATTTATGAAACTAATATTATGCAATTATAAGCATATGTTCAGATTGAGACCTAGTCATACTTAGGACAGTACCTTGAAAGAAAGATTACTTAAATTAGTTATGATTAATGTCCCATTGATTTCAATGGGACTACTCAAAGAACTACTGAGCTTTGAACCACTGTATAGTAAACATGTTCCATTTTCAGCTTTCTCTTGTGTAATATTTCTTCATGTAGTATTTTTCTCCATTCTTGTGGATGGTTGCAAATGTTGTTTTATTTACTTTATATACTATTTTCAAGATTAAAAAGAGTAGTACGTGGGCAGGAAAGAACTTGCTAATAGTACAAACTGAGTGTGGGAGAAATAGAAACTGACAGTTTTGCCCATCCTGCTGAAGAGATGTTGGTGAACACTTTTCAAAACTCCAAGTCACAATCTATTTATGAAGGAACATCCAGTTGTCAGTTAAGTTTGCCACCTCTTTTTTCTCTGACAGGTTTCTCATCCTTAATAGCAGTACAACACAAGGCAGGACCGCAAATTCCTTTTCTTTTTGGCTAGGACGGATAAGTAACAATTTTATTCCACTCTAATTTCTCTGGCTAAGTATTTATTGAAGCCTGCAGGTTTCTTCACATTTGAGATATATTCATAAGAAGCTATATATAGCTTCTTGTGAATAAGAAGCTATATATTCAAATACAGGAAAAAGTGAAACGGAGCGATTAATGCATCCTTCCCTTACACCACCTCCAATTCTTGAAACTCCACACTATTTTTGAAATCTTTAGCATTAAACTAAAGTAGATTAAGTAGATCTAGATTAAGATGCTCAATCCCAGTCTAATCACTGTGAAAAGGTAGTGCTGTCTTAATTTGCTTTTGATTAGTTTTCAATTTTAACCTGCTCTGCCCTATCCAACCCAGTATGAACCTTCAGTAGAAGTACAAAAGCGTGGGACAGTGGGGGCCAGGGTCAGTTTTCAGAGCATCCTGGTAGTCACAATCTCTTGATGTGCTCTCCAAGTTGCCCAGAAGGAAATAGATGGATGATGCCATTCATACAGGATCCTGAAACCCAACGTTTGCCCACGTTTCTATTCCATTTACAAGAGGGTTGGAAGCATGCGTACACTTTATTGCCATGACATGGTCATATAATTTCCACTTTACAGAAGTCTCACAGAGCGTATTTATGAAACAGCAGTTCCTGGAGAGATTGACAACTTCCAAAGTAAATGCAGAACTGGAAGGATTCCAATGAAATAATTCTCATGATACTCATTCTCCTCCCCTGATGACCTAGGCACAGCCTCTGTCTGCATGCAGTGAGAGCTGCAATCCCGGTTCTATGAAGAAGATCAAGGAAGGGGAGCCATTTTGCTGCTATGATTGCGTCCCATGTCCCAAAGGGAAGATTTCAGGAAAGAAGGGTACGCATTTAAATCTACATCTATTCTGAATATATTTAAGTTCAGAACATGTCTGTAAAAATCTTTCTTCAGGAATTGCAGTGGGATAGAAAGGGGCCAGGCGTGACCAGGTGGAAGATGCTGAAAAGTGGTAGACGATGTAGGCATGTGTGAGCATGTGTGTGATCACTTGCCATGTTGCTTGAAATGACCTAACTGCAGTGGATTCTACATATTCAGAATGGGTGGCTGACCCAATCTCCTTTGGAGCTTGCCCTTGAGCACTGCACAGATGATTCAGTTGATGCTAAGAGATCAGAATTTATAAAGGATGAATAATGAAGGGGTTCTGGACATGGTCAGTACCTCTCTGGCATGACAGCACTAATATCCCATGTCTGTGTTGTCAAAGCAAAATCTTGCCTTAGCTCTGCAACTGCCTACATCCATTCAATGAAATGGATTCTGTTTCTGGGCTGGTTTATTGAGAAACAAATCCCATTCAGTTCAATAAAGCTTTTTCTAAAGTGGAGAACATGTGTGTAGTGGCAAGTAAACCCCAAGATGCTGTTCATTGCATGGACCTCGCCCTGTCTGCTTGTGTCTGGGAATTCAGTTGGGTTCTCTGAGGCTTATGGATGAGACTGAAATGGATGCTCAAGATACGGACAGAAAGTGCCTTCCTATTTTGTGTTCCATGTTGTCTCCTTTCTTAGTTCTCAGAATTTCTGTGGCTAGGCAGGGGCAATAGGTTTCTTCCAACTTATTTTTGATCTGTTTCCCAAGAGTTCTAACTGTGAGGAGTTGTGCTGCATTCTTTTAGAGAGGAGAGTGCCGCACTGCCCTAAGCAGGGTCTTCCCTGCCTCCCTCATGGACTGGTGGGCTTTCTTCATAGCAGAAGGTGGGAACGGCCCACAGAATGGTGCATGCTGTATATCCCTTTATATCCTTGGTGACCCAGCAGGTGAGCTATGCTGGGGAATCAGCCAGAACTGGTACTGCTCAATTATTGCATTCCAGCGCCAGGCCACAGAATCTGTAGCCAAGAGAACAGTGTCCTGATTTGTCAAAATAAGCCAATTCAATGTAATTATTGCTTCCTGGACATGATTATGTCATGCTGGTAGTGCAGATGCAATCCCAAATAAATGAACATATCCATTTTGCCTTATGTAGTTTTAGCTCAAAAAAGTCAAGGTCTGAAATCATTGTAAGGCAAGTAGGTGCTGATTTATGGCTCCTGCCCACCCCTCCAGTTAGGGCTCTTCATGTTCAACAGCTTTACAGCATGGTCCTCTTCAGGCTGGAAACTTCAAAATCAAAGAGGAAAATACATTAGAGTTTAAAAATGAGAATGCAATCAAGATAATGTATACACTAATTTGACTAGAAAACAATTTTTATGGCCTGTTAGTGAGACCTGTAGAATACATGAGATGATGTATCTATTTATTTTTCCTCAGATATGCATTACTGTTATTCATGTGAAGATGAAAAATACCCAAGCAAGCACCAGGATTTCTGTAATCCCAAGTCTGTTAACTTCTTTTCTTATGAAGAATCTTTGGGTGTCACTTTAACTTTGTCTGTAATTCTCTTCTGCTTGATCACGGCTCTGGTGCTAGGAATCTTTCTGAAGCATTATGAGACGCCCATCGTCAAAGCCAGTAACAGGCACCTCACCTACACTCTCCTCATCTCCCTCCTGCTCTGCTTCCTCTGCCCACTGCTCTTCATCGGCCGGCCACACCAGGTGACTTGCCTCTTGCGACAAACTGCTTTTGGCATCATCTTCTCAGTGGCCGTTTCCTGCATACTCACAAAGACGGTCATGGTGGTTTTGGCCTTCAGAGCCACCAAACCAGGATGCACAATGAGGAAGTGGATAGGGGAGAAACTTGCCAACACTCTCCTTCTTTCCTGTTGCCTACTTCAGGGAGGGATCTGCCTTGCCTGGTTGGCAACTTCTCCTCCTTTTCCAGATATTGACATGCATTCAGTAGCTGAAGAAATCATCCTGGAATGTAATGAGGGATCCATAACGATGTTTTACTGTGTGCTCAGCTATCTGGGCTTCCTGGCTATGGTCAGCTTCATGGTGGCTTTCCTTGCCAGGAAGCTGCCAGACAGTTTCAATGAGGCCAAGTTCATCACTTTCAGTATGCTGGTCTTTTGCAGTGTGTGGTTATCCTTTGTGCCTTCCTACCTGAGCACCAAAGGGAAATACTTGGTGACAGTAGAGATCTTTTCTATCTTAGCCTCCAGTTCTGGCCTACTGGTTTGCATCTTCTTCCCCAAATGCTACATCATTTTGCTGAGACCCGAGTTGAACAAGAAGGAAAATCTAATAAGGAGAATGGTGTGAATAATTTAAGTTTCTGCACTTTTTGCTGCAGATTGTGATCCATCTTTATGGACATGTCTGTTTTGCTGGTTATGTTTTGTATATTTTGCCTTAGAACATATTTCTGCTGACGTTTTGCCTTTAAAATTTCACATTTTTTGAGAAACCTTCATTTAAATATGTGGCCATGCTCCTTTTGGAATGTCATGCAGGCTCTAAAAGCATTAGGAGGCAGGGGTGAGTTGAAGGTGCCTTGTTCCATGCAAAACTCACAGGAAAGCATGCTCACCCAGCAGGATCTCTTATTTGTACTTTATTTGTTTATTTGGTTGCCTAATGCACCAACGCCCTCACCTCACCTGGCTTCTTCCTTTCCCTTTTTGCAGGGGAAAGAGTGACATTACCTTCGTGGCTGTGGGGAGTTGAATGTCTAGGGTGCAGGCTCTGCCCTTGCTGCTCCTGTCTGACTTTCTGTTCTTGTCCTAGTCCTTCCCATCCCTCGTCTTTTTCCTCACTCAATCTCTCCTATTATGCCCTCCTCCATTCATCTCATCCCTGTCTGTATTCTCCCTTCCCCAATACAGCTGTTCCTGTCCTGACCACTAATCTGGTGCAGCATAACACAAAGGAAAACCAGATCATAAAAAATCCATAATCATCCTGTACCCATGGTTAGACTGCTGCAGCAGGTGTGTGAGAGGCGAGCAGTTTGACGGGTACTACCATTAATTGGATGTCACTTTGCACAGGAGGACATGTCAGGCTTGTGACTTTTCTTCCCTGCATGGTCTATTTATGCAAGACTCAAGATTAATATCGCCAGCATCCCTAGTGCAATGGATCTTTGGTCATCCTTGGCTGCCTTGGGATTTCATCCTGAGAGGAATTAAGTCAATTTTCTCTTTCTTTTTAAGACTCTCCTGCCAGATTTTCTGTTCCCCTTCAGGCCTTGTGGAAAAAATTGCTACCAAGTCAATTGAAACAAGAGTGATCGAGGGAAGATAGACTCCTTAATCACTATGTGAGCAGAGACACCCTGTTCCTTCCAAGCAGATTCCTGTCTGTACCATGTCATCTCTGGCTCCTCTCCAATGGGTGCCAAGAGAAGATGGGTGTTTCACATAGGCGTACTGAAAAGACTCCTTCACATGAAAATGATGTAGCATTTTCATTTCCCCGGGGGTCTCTGTTGAGGAAGACCAGTCACTGCTTTACTTCCATGGACTTTAGAAAGCTTTTTTGTTCAGAAAGCATAACAATGTTAGGGCCTAATAGACTCCTTTGCACCTTGTATGCCTTGCATTCCAAAATAATCCCCAGCACCCAGCTCTATTAAAGACCAGACCCACTACCCCTACAGAAAGTCTTCCAGCAGTGTCCACTGAAATTTGATGAATACCTCCCAATCTCAGGGAAACAAATGTTTCTACTGAAGTGTAGTTGTATGAATGTGTGTGTGCTATATTCAAGTTCCAGCTTGAACATTTACTTCGCAAACTCCATCAAGATTTGTTTAGGGCCAAACAACATGCATGGACATCTAGTACCAACCACTGGATTGAACAGGTTCTTGCACATTGATGATCGGTTTTAATCCCAACATAATCAGATGTAGTTTTGCTCAGCAGGAGGACATTGGTGTATTCAGACTTAAAGGTTTATCTGTGCTGACCTCAAGATGAGTGTCTGCAGCATCCCTAGCCCAGCAGACCTTTCGTGACCCCTCAGCTGCCTTGGGATCTTTTCTCTAGAGAATCCAAGTCAACCCTCTTCTTTCACTTCCTTTCAAACTCTCCATCTGTACTCCTCAGGCCTAGTAGAAGAAAAACTCACATTTCAAATAGAAGTAAACCTGCCCATTCAAGTGTCACAGAGATGAGTATACAGTGATTCTCAAATAAAGTATTTTTTATAAAGACACACTGAATATAGTCATTCATAACAGGTTTACTGTTGATATCACGTGGAAAAATTGTTTGATATGTGAAAATAATTTTGAAGATCTATGGAGGTCATTTATTGAATATTTTCTAACATGGGAAGAGGTGTGTGAGCCATCACAAGGGTCTGTGCTGTTCTGAAAGGGGAGTGGGAGTGGAGCAACTTGTATGATTAAGTGACTTTACATTAAGGATGATTTATCTCTTGGTCCTGGTGTTGGTAGCACTGTTATTTCTGTATTGTTTAAATATGCTTATCATTTCTATATCACTTGCCTTTGTATTGCTCTATATTTGTGTAATTAATGGAAAATGAAAATCAATTAAATGGAAAAAAGACTATCGGGAAGGTTAGGGTTAGGTAACACAGGGTGCTACAGACTATGGTAGGAAAGGCAGACTCCGTAATCACTTTGCAGACAGAAGCACTGAGGTACAAGGAGTCCCTAAAGGGCAATGCAGACTGACCCTGACTAAAGGGCAGTTTTAAAGACAAGACAACCCACCCCAACAGAAACTCTTGGAATGTTGTCCACTGAAATTTGCTGCATGTCTCCTGATTGCAGAAAAACTTCTGAAACCTCTGGCAAGTTCTTGGTGGGGGAAACATCCAACAGTATTTATTGGGTCCTACAACCATCCATGGGTAACCTTCTCTCCCTCACAGCCTTCAGATGTGAATCACGGACAGGCTACTCTTGACTATAAAAAGAAGTATAATGATCAAAGGAGTAGTGGTTTCAGTTTTGCCAGGCTATAGGTAGGTAAGAAAACCAGTGCGGATTCATTCCAGGAATCATTCTAGTGAAACTTGCAGCTTTACCCAGTGGCCAGCTGAGTAAACATGAAAACCCAGAGGAGGACAGAAGAGCAGTGACTGCACTCCCACAACTCTGGATTAGAGTCACTATGATACAGGTGGTTTTATTTGGTTCCTTTCAAGTGATAAACAACTTTGATAATTTTTTTTGACAGCTGCTCAACACTGACTTGATGCTTTCATTGACTGCCCACCATGCCTTCACCAGTATATTCTTGATATCTCTCCACCAGCTCAAGCATCATCCCTGTACTAGTGAAGTTGCTGCAAACCCATTAGCAGTTCAGAAGAGGACTTCTTCTTGATGAGGAGTTTGTCAAGGGCTTGTCAAACCCCACATAAACAATGTCTGCAATATCATGCCCGTTCACATGCTTACTGAAACTTTAATACATCCATTTAAATGGCATAAAGAGGAATTATTTTTGTAGAAGTGGTGCTGATTCTTTTTCAGTGAGACCTAACATTCTATATCCTTGACAATATTATGTTTCATAATTTATTTATTTATTTTATTTATTAGAAAAATTTCTATGCTGCCCCTTGCCAGCTAGCCTCGGGGCGGCTCACAGCGGGTCCGTACAAAATGAAATACAACATAAAATTAAAACACAAATCGACCTATAATAGTTCAATACTGAACCAACTGGCTTGTAGTTTCCTAGAAAGCCCCTTGCTCTCTTGCTGATCCGTTCAGACCAATAAGCGCATTTAAATTCTCATAACAAATGCAAATCAGTTTGGAAGGTTTCATGAGGCCTACAAGTGTATATATTGGCAGGCACATGTTGAAAAGTTGAGAATTCATTCTGCTGTTCCCAGTCAGTTATGAATGTTAATACCTTCAGCATCTGAGCAAAGATGATATGGGGATAAGCAACCCTTTTGAGTCCATTTGCTCGTCTAACCAGAAAACAGGTAGATAACATTGTTTTGGTCCTGAATTCTGAAGGAAGAATGAGGTAGGCAAATCACATAAATCTGTGCACAAGTAAAGTCAGCTGCGGAAGCCCATGAAAAAGGAATCCAAAGTCCTCAGGAAGTGCTAGGTCACATACACATGCACACATAGCCTGATGGTCAATTCAGGACAATTCAACAGCTTATACAACCATTTCAAGAATTTTGCTGGACCTAATATATGGATTATTTACAGCTTACACTGGGATCACAAAAAAGGAGATGGGAATGAAACTACCCTCCCATACATAGCTGTTAATGTGCTTCCAGAAATTGAGTGTGAGTGGAAAGATTCCATTGGCAGGGAGCAGAGGGAAAATATCTCAAGGAAAAGAGCTCCAGAAGTAGGGTCACCTTCACTGCCCATGCACTCTGGTTCCAGTCAACATTGGCTCCACAGTACAATCAAAAAACCCCACTGGATCCATAATGAATGCTGTGCTTTCCCTCATTGTTCTGCATTCCTTTTTTATTACTACTTACCAAGTCATTCATAGAACATTAAGAAATGTTGTGCTTCTGAATTATTGTGGATAACAACGCCTGTTATTCTTGATGTCTAATTGCTATTTTCTCTTTAATTGTCTAAAAGGCAGTTCTGTCACTACTCAACACCCTGTAGATTTTGAAAGAATAAACCAACTCTACTTGGCTGTGAAGGACTGTTACAATACATTCTGTGGTCTTTGGTGAAATGGATAAATACGGACAGCCACTGCACTGAAGGGGCCTTCCTTTGTAATCTCAGTGCTCAATATGGGAACAAGTGGGTTTGCATGAAGAGCAAAGTTTTGTCCTTCCACTCGTCATGGGGGAAATAGCAATGGTGTTCTTAAACTTGCTTCTCCAAATAGGAAGCAAGGCTGATGCTAAAAAATGCAAGATCTATGAACCACAACCTCCACTGCATAAGTATCCACAGCTGGGGGATCTTATGATTGGTGCCATTGCTTCTCTATCCTTCATTGTTCCTGATCGCTTAACCTTCACTGGACAACCCCCACAAGCCTTGCTTGATGAACTTGGGTAAGGAGTTGATATTTTCTTTTGTTTATTTATCTGTTCATCACTTGAATTTGTCATAGCAGATGCCACCTTGAAGCAATTTTATACTCAGTAGAGATAGTTCATATTATTGAAGGGATATGGAAACTTTGTTTTCTATATAGCCAAAAGGATGCATTTTGATATAAATTTAAGCTAATTCACAATTATTTCCTTCTTCTTGGAACCTTTCTGTTGTCCTCTCGTTGACAATTATTTTGCCCTCCAAATTCTGTCCTACAAAAATTTCTTAAGATTTTCTTCACTTCTTTTTATGTCCCTCTTACTACATTTTTTTTCATTCACCTCTCTTTTTTCATTTGTCCTCTTTTATTGAAACTTCATAATCCCAATATTACCTGTTTGGATCAACTCTTCTGGAGAAGCAGACTTCTTCTGCTCTTCATTTCCAAAGCAGCCCCACCAGCCCCCCTACTCAATGTCTTGCTTTGTGGCTGGATGGACAGAGAGGGAACCACAAATTCAGAAGAAGAGATTCTAGCATGAATGGAAGTTCCTTTCTTTTAGGGAGGCAGATACAGGATGCAACCTAGGATAAATTACAGTTAGGAACAATTGCATTGCATGCCTTCTTCTCACTAAGGAGTTATTTTCAGTGCGCTGTACTCTGAGGTGAGGTCAAGATGATGATCATGATGATGCCAAAAGCAGTGTGATTTTCTTACTAAGTACTGTATGAAGGGCGTTCTCATAGAGAATGTGACTTTGTTGCTTCTAGTGTGGTGCCAAAGAATTATCAGCATATCCTGGCCTTGACATTTGCAGTGCAGGAAATCAATGACAATCCTCACATCTTACCCAACCTCACCCTGGGCTTCCACATCTATGACAGCTATTTCACAGCCAAGTGGACCTATCAGGCCATCTTGCTACTGATATGCACAGCAGGGAGATTAGTCCCGAATTACAAATGCAATCTTGAGCAACACTTGATAGCAGTCATCGGGGGACTGGACTCTGAAACCTCTGTTCATATAGCAACTCTCTTGAATAGCTTCATGATCCCACAGGTGGGGATTATGTCTTTAGTTGAATATGGAGTTGGGAGTCTAACATCTTCTCATTCTCTTTGTTCTTTAATTGGTGCATTTATTGTTTTGGAATGGAGATTTTTGCATTAGGAAGAACTGTACTGTGTGTATCCTTTGGATGAGGGAAAATGTTGAAGGTAAAGCAAACTATGTGGAGGAAGGGGAATTTCTCCTGTGATAGTTCATTTATGTGCAGTTGGATCTGAGACAGGAGGGTCTGGTCAAAATCTCAGAGCACAGTCTCATAAATCTCCATTTCCATTTTGAGATGCCATGCACACTCTTCCTTTTCCTTGCTCCTTCCTCTAGCTTTCCCAAGAGAAGGCAGAAAACACAGACATCTCAACTTTTTTCTCTCTCTCTGTTCACCAGACTCTTCATTCACCTCAAGGGACCACTGATCACTTCAGGAGAAAGCAGAGTGTGTTGCTGATTGAAGTGGGGAGAATGCAATGAGGAAGTAGTCAGTCTGCTTTTCAGTATCATGCTGGCTCAGAAAAAAAGCTTCATTATTTTCAGGGGTTAGTTGAGATATGCATTAAAGAGAGGGGAGGGGTAACCAAATTTATGTAGTTCATGGTAGTGGTGCCCAACATTTTTGCATCCCTGAACATATTTGGGAATTTGCGAAACAGGATGTCAATGTATGCATCACTCTTTTGTTATCTCTCTATCTCATCAACATATTTTAATGTGTGGCTAATTTTGCATCTATTGGATTCTGCAATGTCACTTGAAGAAAATAAATGCCTAGATTGGATATTGCTTATGGTGCGGTGCAGGGAATATGTTTGAAACACAGCAACTTGCAGTCGTTCTGTTTTCTGAGCAAGGGCAGATTATGAAACATGTTGATTTTGCACTGAATAATTTTATGGATCATATATGGTTATTAAATAATTCAATTATTTGATGAAAATTATTATATGGATAAAATATGGTTTTCCTATGGTTTTCCTGTTCATGGTTAAAGACTGATATTGGAAAACTGAGAAGGAGTAAGGAAACACTCATCTATAAGGCAATGAATGTAGACCCTATATTATTTTGATGTATGAAGAGGAGGAGGTGTACATACACACAGTCTTCAAATGCATACTTCTTAAGGTATTTGGTTCACTCATCCTGATGCTACAGAAATATTGCTAGTTGTATGCTTGCCTTCCATGGAGATACACACACAAAGATGAACACACATAGTGACAAAATGATATGATGTCCTAGGATGCCATATTACCCTTTTCAGGCACCATTGGAGCTGCCCACATGAGACAACAGACTGGAAACACCTACATTATAAGATTGAGAGGATAGTGTAGGTTATAGGTTCCCATTTTTTGAAAACAGTAACTCTGCTACATAAATGTCCTTATTACATGGGTCTTCTCCATGTTTTTCTTGTATCTTCTTAGCTGGTATATGGCTCTGCACCAGTGATGAATGAAAAACCCCCAGGTCTTTCCTTCTACATTATGACTCCCAGGGAGACCCTTCAACATGCAGGCATTTTCTCTTTGCTGTTGCATTTCAGGTGGACATGGATTGGGACAGTCGTTATGGATAATGACAATGGGGAGCGGTTCCTCCAGACAGTGGTCCCACTGTTTCCAAGAGTGGTGTGTGTTTCGCCTTCATTGAAAAAGTCCCTCAAGCTGCTCTTGGGTCTGATCTTGAAAATATGATGGAGAAGGGTGCAAAAATACGTGATAAAATTGTGGACAGCACAGCCAATGTACTGGTGGCCATTGGAGAATCCTATTCCATGGCATTTTATAGGTACTTGCCATATCTATCAGAACGAGAACATGAGGAAAATACACCAATTGGTAAAGTAATGATTGTGACAGCTCAGGTGGAGTTGACATCATTTGTCATTCAAAGGAATTGGAATATAGACTTTTTCCATGGTGCTCTTGCTTTCACGATTCAATCCAATGATGTCCCAGGATTTCAAGAATTCCTTAATGCAAAAAACCCTTCCAGTGCAAAAGGAGATGGTTTTATTAGGTCGTTCTGGCAAAACGCTTTCAGCTGTGTATTCCCAGATCATTTTCTGAGCAAGGTAGATGGGAATATGTGCACTGGGGCTGAGAAGCTGGAGCAACTTCCAGCAACTTTCTTTGAAATGAGTTTGATTGGCCACAGCTACAATGTCTACAATGCTGTCCATGTGATGGCCCATGCCTTGCATGCCATGTCTTCATCTGGACTGAGCAACAGAGGATTGGTGACCAGGGGAGGACTGACCTTTCAGAGCCAAGTACACTGGCAGGTACGGGCTGAATATCCTCATGTCAAAGGATATTCATGTCAGAGAGAACCACAGCTTTCTGGATAACAAAATATATCAATAGAAACTAGAGAAATTCATGCTATATATGAATTATATACATGTTATATAAATTCAAACTATATATTTGAACTATATTATTGTGTCACTTCTTGCACAAAAACCAAGGTCCTGATTAATATATGTGCATGCAAGAACATTTAAAGTAGAGTCCCTCACATGAACTCATTTGCAGAATGCTTGGAAAATTTACTAAAACCTCGGAAGCAATTTAATCAAAGCTTTGAATGAGAAAAGTTTCTCACCATAAATTCAGAATGCATACTGTAAAGGGATTGAGGAAAAATAATTCCTCAATCCCCTTACATCTAAAGGGTCATCTAATGTAAGCATTTCTCTTCCTCTTTCTGCATAATTCCTTTCACAGTTTTTCTAAGCACCTTCCTTTTCATTCCAGCTCCATCATTTTCTGAAGCATGTTTCATTTAACAATAGTGCTGGAGACAACGTTTCTTTCAACCAGAATGGAGAGTTAGTAACTGGATTCGATGTGATGAATTGGATTGTGTCCTCTAACCAATCTTTCCAAAGAGTAAAAGTTGGGAGGATGGAAGCCCAGGCTGCTCCAGGTCAAGCATTCACCATCAGTCCAGATGCCATAACATGGAACAACTGGTTTAATCAGGTCTGGTTCTCAGGGGATTGGCAGAACCTGCACAGTTAAATAAGACTCATTCTCAGTAGTTACAGTATAGTTTCTCTCATTTGACAATAATGGACCTAGAAAAAAAATTAAGTGTAACTGCATAGAAGAATATATGATGAAGTGCATGAGCTCCAGAAAGTTTCCACCCTGCTTCCTGTGCTGAAGAATTGACCACCTGATATAGTTGAAGAAATAAATCTATCCTAAAATTTCAGAAATTCTTTATTATTTTGAAATAACTAAAATCATAGCAGTGTTTTCAGTTTAACTCTGCTTCTGGATGAAACTACATGACATTATGCAATTATGAACACGTCTTCAGATTGAGGCTGCTACTTTGAACAGCACATTGAAAGAAAGAGAATTTAACATTAGTTAAATGTTAAATTAATATTTTAATGTTATGTTTAAATTAGTTTAACATAAATTAGTTATGATTTATGTCTCCTCGATTTGAATGGGTCAACAATAAGAATGACTGAGAGTTGAACTAGCTCAGTTGAATCAGGAGGATTGGTGAAAATGTGGGGGGTTTTTTGTTTAATTTATATATTTTTTTCAAAATTAAAAAATGTAGAATATGGGCTGGAAAGATCTTGCTATTAGAACAATCTGAGTTTGTAAGAAACGAAAACTAGCAGTTTATCTCATCCCTGTGAAGAGATGTTGGTGAATGCATCTCAAAAATCCAAGTCTCAATCTCTGTATGAAGGACCATCCAGTTGTCAGGTTTTGTTGTTGTTAGTCACGAAGTCGAGTCCGACCCATCACGACCCCATGGACAACATTCCTCCAGGCTCTCCTGTCCTCCACCATCCCCAGGAGTCCACTCAAGCTCACACCAACTGCTTCAGTGACTCCATCCAGCCACCTCATCCTCTGCCGTCCCCTTCTTCTTTTGCCATCTATTGTTCCCAGCATTAGACTCTTCTCTATGGAGTCCTTCCTTCTCATTAGGTGGCCAAAGTATTTGAGTTTCATCTTCACTATCTGGCCTTCTAAAGAGCAGTCAGGGTTGATCTCCTCTAGGACTGACCGGTTTGATAGCCTTGCGGTCCAAGGGACTCGCAGGAGTCTCCTCCAGCACCACAACTCAAAGGCCTCAATCCTTTTGCGCTCAGCCTTCCTTATTGTCCAGCTTTCACAGCCATACATTGCAACTGGGAAAACCATAGCCTTGACTATACGCACTTTTGTTGGCAGAGTGATGTCTCTGCTTTTTAGTATGCTATCTAGATTTGCCATAGCTTTCCTCCCCAGAAGCAAGCGTCTTTTAATTTCTTGGCTGCAGTCCCCATCTGCGGTGATCTTGGAGCCCAGGAAAATAAAATCTGTCACTACCTCCATTTCTTCCCCATCGATTTGCCAAGAAGTGAGAGGACCGGATGCCATGATCTTAGTTTTCTTAATGTTGAGTTTCAAGCCAACTTTTGCGCTCTCCCCCTTCACCCGCATCAAGAGGCTCTTTAGTTCCTCTTCACTTTCTGCCATGAGAGTGGTATCATCTGCATATCTGAGGTTGTTGATATTTCTCCCAGCAATCTTGATTCCAACTGGTGATTCATCTAGCCCTGCCTTTCTCATGATGTGCTCTGCATATAAGTTAAATAGGCAGGGTGACAGTATACAGCCTCGCCGAACTCCTTTCACAATTTTGAACCAATCAGTGGTTCCGTGTCCGGTTCTCACTGTTGCTTCTTGACCTGCATATAGGTTTCTCAAGAGACAAATAAGATGGTCTGGTACTCCCATCTCTTTAAGAACTTGCCACAATTTGTTGTGATCCACACAATCAAAGGCTTTAGCGTAGTCAATGAAGCAGAAGTAGATCTTTTTCTGGAACTCCCTGGCTTTCTCCATGATCCAGTGTATGTTGGCAATTTGATCTCTAGTTCCTCTCCCTCTTCGAAATCCTGCCTGTACTTCTGGTAGTTCTCGGTCCACATACTGCTGGAGCCCAGCTTGTAGGATTTTGAGCATCACTTTGCTAGCATGTGAAAAGAGTGCAATGGTGCGGTAGTTTGAACATTCTTTGGCATTGCCCTTCTTGGGGATCGGAATGTAAACTGACCTTTTCCAATCCTGTGGCCACTGTTGAGTTTTCCAAATTTGCTGGCATATTGAGTGTAGCACTTTTACTGCATCGTCTTTTAAGATTTTGAATAGCTCAGCTGGAATACTGTCACCTCCACTAGTTTTGTTGTTGCTCAGACTTCCTAAGGCCCATTTCACTTCACATTCCAGGATGTCTGGCTCGAGGTCAGTGACCACCCCATCGTGCTTATCAGGGATGTTAAGCTCTTTCTTGTATAGTTCTTCTGTGTAATCTTGCCACCTCTTCTTAATCTCTTCTGCCTCTGTTAGGTCCCTGCCATTTTGGTCCTTCATTATGCCCATCTTTGCATGAAATGTTCCCTTCATATCTCTAATTTTCTTGAAGAGATCTCTGGCCCTCCCTATTCTATTGTTTTCTTCTATTTCTTTGCATTGTTCATTTAGGAAGGCATTCTTATCTCTTCTAGCTGTTCTCTGGAATTCTGCATTCAATTGTTTGTATCTTTCTCTTTCTCCCTTGCCTTTTGCTTCCCTTCTTTCCTCAGCTATTTGTAAAGCTTCCTCAGACAGCCATTTTGCTTTCTTGCCTTTCTTTTTCTTTGGGATGGTTTTAGTTGCTGCCTCTTGTACAATGTTGCGAACCTCCGTCCATAGTTCTTCAGGCACTCTGTCTATCAGATCTAATTCCTTAAATCTATTTGTCACCTCTACTGTATATTCATCAGGGATATGATTTAGGTCATACCTGAGTGGCCTAGTGCTTTTCCCTACTTTCTTCAACTTAAGCCTAAATTTTGCAACAAGAAGCTCATGATCTGAGCCACAGTCAGCCCCTGGTCTAGTTTTTACTGACTGTATAGAACTTCTCCATCTTTGGCTGCAGAGCACATAGTCAATCTGATTTCTGTGTTGACCGTCTGGTGATGTCCATGTGTAGAGACGTCTCTTGGGTTGTTGGAAAAGAGTGTTTGTTATGACCATCGTATTCTCTTGACAAAATTCTACCAGCCTGTGTCCTGCTTCATTTTGTACTCCAAGGCCAAACTTGCCTGTTATTCCGGTTATCTTTTGGTTTCCTACTTTAGCATTCCAATCCCCCATGATGATAAGGACATCATTTTTTGGAGTTAATTCTAGCAGGTGTTGTAGGCCTTCATAGAACCGGTCAACTTCAGCCTCTTCAGCACCAGTGGTTGGGGCATAGACTTGGACTATTGTGATGTTCAATGGTTTGCCTTGGATTCGAACTGAGATCATTCTGTCATTTTGGAGATTGTATCCCAGTACTGCTTTCCCTACTCTTTTATTGACTATGAAGGCTACTCCATTTCTTCTGAAGGATTCTTGCCCGCAGTAGTATACCTGATGGTCATCTGAACTAAATTCACCCATGCCTGTCCATTTTAGTTCACTGATTCCTAAGATGTCGATGTTCAGTCTTGTCATCTCTTGTTTGACCACATCCAGCTTGCCTTGATTCATGGATCTTACATTCCAGGTTCCTATGGAGTAAAGATCTTTGCAGCATCGGACTTTCCTTTCACCTCCAGATACATCGGCAACTGAGTGTCCTTTCGGCTTTGACCCAGTCGCTTCATTGTTTCTGGCGCTACTAGTACTAGCCCTCCGCTCTTCCCCAGTAGCATATTGGACACCTTCCGACCTGAGGGGCTCATCTTCCGGTGTCATATCGTTTTGCCTTTTGGTTTTCATGTCCATGGGGTTTTCATGGCAAAGATACTGGAGTGGGTTGCCATTTCCTTCTCCAGTGGATCACGTTTTGTCAGAGCTCTCTGCTATGACCTGTCCGTCTTGGGTGACCCTGCACGGCATAGCTCATAGCTTCATTGAGCTACGCAAGCCCCTTCGCCACGACAAGGCAGTGATCCATGAAGGAGGTTGTCAGGTTACCACCTCTTTTTTCTCTGTATGTCTTCTTATCCTTAATAGCAATACAACAGAAGACAGGACCACATGTCTCTTTTCTTTTTTGCTAGGCAGATGGGTAACAATTTCATTCCACTCTAATTTCTTTTGGTAAGAATTAATTGAAATCTGCAGGTTTCTCCATATCTGAGATGGAAAGAATAAGAAGCTATATAGTCAAATACTAGGGAAAGTGAAACTGACAGATTGAGGCATCTTTTCCTCTCTACCACCCTCACTTCTTGAAACTCCACTTTCATCCTTACTTGGCTATACCTATTGTCTGTCTGTCTGCCTGTCTGTCTACACTATCTTTTACAGTGCACTCAAACTAGTTCATGCAACTCTTGCTTAAGATGAAACTTAATCCCAGTGTAATCACTGTGAAAAGATAGTGCTGTCTTAATTTGCTTTTGATTAGTTTTCAGTGCTAACCAGCTACACCATGATCCAACCTATTAGCAGTAGGAAGCTTCAGCAGGGGTAGAAAATTGTGGGCCACTAGGGTCCAGGGTCTGCTTTCAGAACATCCTGCTTGTCACAGTCTCTTTATGCACTTTCCAAGTGCCCAGAAGCAAATACATGCATGATGCAATTCATACAGTAGCTTGAAATACAATTTTTGCCCACTTTTTGCCCATTCACTTTCCCTCCATGACATGGTAATATAGTCTCAACCTTATTGGAGTCTCACAGAGAACATTCATGGAAAAGCAGTTCCTGGAGAGGTTGGCAATTAGCTAAGAAAATACAGAACTGGAAGGATTCCACTGAATTATTCTCATGATTCCTATTCTCCTCCTCCCCCAATGACTTAGGTACAGCCTCTGTCTGCATGCAGTGAGAGTTGCAATCCAGGTTCTATGAAGAAGGTCAAGGAAGGGGAGCCATTTTGCTGCTACGACTGCATCCCATGCCCCAAAGGGAAGATTTCAGGCAAGAAGGGTAGGCATTTGAATGTGCATCTCTTCCTAATCCATTTGATAAAATTCAGAACATGTTTGCAAAGGCTCTTTCTTCAGGGACTGAAGTTTGATTGAAAGGGGCCAGGTGTGATCAGGTGGAAGAAGCTGAATAGTGGGGAAGGAGTTAGGTGGGTGTGTGCACATGAATGATTGTTTGCTTGTGTTGTTTCAAATGCCCCACCTGCAGTGGATTCTAAATATTCTGACCCATACTCCTTGCCCTTGAACACTGCATATATTCTTCTTTTGATGCTAAAAGATCAGGATTCATAAATTATGAAGAATGAAGAGACTCTGGACATTGCCAGTACATCTCTGCCATGACATACCTACTATCCCATGTCTGTGTTTTCAACGCAAAATCTTTCCTCAGTTCTGCAGCTGCCTGCATCCCTTAAATGAAGTCGAGACTGTTTCTGGGCTACTTTATTGAGGAACATTATTCAGTTCAATAATGCTTTCTCTAAAGTCAAGAACACGTATGTAGTTGTAGTAAACCGCAATACGCTCTGCCTGCTTGTGTCTGGGAATTTAGTCGGGTTCTTTGAGGCTTAAGGACAAGCCTGAAATGGATGCTCAAGATATGGATAGAAAACCCCTTACTATGTTGTTTTCCAGGATGTCTCCTTTCTTATTTCTCTGAATTTCTGTGGCTAGACAGGGGTGCGAGTTATTCTTTTTCCCTCCCTCCCTCCTTCCTTCCTTCCTTTCTCTTGGTGACCCAACACAGGTGAGCTGAAGTGGGAAATCACCCAGAACTTGCACCACTCAATTACTGCCTTCTGGCCTAGGGCCATGGAAGCTGTAGCCAATAAAACAATGTCCTCCTTTATTCAAATAAGGTGATTCAGTGTTTTCACGGCTTTCTGAACATGTATATATGATGCTGATACTTCAGATGCAAACCCCAATGAATGAAGATATCCATCCAGCCAAATGATAGTCCTACTCATGCTGGAAACAGCTACTGCATTTGGCTCAAACAAATGGATGGGAATTTCTTTTGAATTCATCTGTGATACGATGAGACAAATTTCTTCAAACTCAGAATGGAAAATGTTAAAGGATTTTAAAAAATGGATGCAATGAAAATACTACTCTAATTTGGGCAGAAAACATCATATCTAAGAAGTTGTTATGGCCTGTGGTGAGACCTGTGGAATGTATGAGGAAATATATGTATTTATTTTTCTTCAGATATGCATTCCTGTTACTCATGTGAAGATGGAAAGTATCCAAGCAAGCACCAGGATTTCTGTATTCCCAAGTCTGTTGACTTCTTTTCTTATGAAGAACTTTTGGGCATCATTTTAACTTCTTTCATTATTCTTTTCTGCTTGATCACGGCTCTGGTGCTGGGAATATTTTGGAAGCATCACGAGACGCCCATCGTCAAAGCCAATAACCAGCACCTCACCTATGCTCTCCTCATCTCCCTCCTGCTCTGCTTCCTCTGTGCACTTCTCTTCATTGGTCAACCACACCAGATGACTTGCCTCCTGTGACAAACTGCTTTTGGCATCATCTTCTCAGTGGCTGTTTCCTGCATACTCACAAAGATGGTCATGGTGGTTTTGGTGGGGAGTCCAGCTCCACTTAGCAGCGACGAAAACAAAAGAGACAGGGACGATCGTCAACAGTACAAAAGGCGTACCAGAGAGCTCTCTTGCGCTCCTGCCCCCCTCCTCTTTTATTGTTTTCCTCCGTCTCTCTACATCCAATCAGACATCGTACTTATTCTGCCTAGCAACATTACATGCACGCGCAGTATATATTTCCTTGCCTACCATACTAACGGACATGCGCAGATGTCCTTTCTCTAGACTCTAGCGACCCCAAGTGGGACTACGTGGCCCTACATCCGAATACGACCCCATTTGCTGCCACAGCGGATGGTTTGTATCCCAACATGTCCCCTTTCCTTTTTATTTTTGCATCACCATCTTGTCCCCACCATAGTAGGACCATCCCAAACTGCTTAGTTATGTCCGTGAAACTCGTCCAATAGTTGCTGATAGTTGTCTGGATCCTCCTCGCGGAGGGGCTGGTATCGGTTCGCGTAGGCGACTACCTTAGTTCTTCTTGGCCGCGGCGTCGTAACACAGGATCGCAGGGTAGACATAAGGGATGGAACACATTGAATACAACAACACAATGAAACTAGAATAACGATAATAATTATGACATACATCATAAGACTGCGAAGCCATCCTAGACTTGGAAGCCAGGACCATATAGAATTCCACCAGTCAGGAGTGGTGTCGTAAGTTCCTCGGACCTGGTCTGTCACCTCCTGTATCCTTGCTACAGATTCCTCTATGATCCCAGACTTATTTACATAAAAACAACACGATTGATTTAACCACATACACAATCTGCCTTGTTTCACGAACAGATAATCCAGTCCTAACCGGTTTTGAATAACCATGTCAGCCAGGGAGTTAACTTCCGTCCGAAGGGCCTGAATGGCAATCTTGGAGGTGTTTGCCAACAATTCGATGTCATAACTAAGCCTACGAAGCTGGCGAACATTCCACGCTACCCCTAGTGGTGGGTAGAACATAGCTGCTAACCGCTCACCTTCTGTCAGATAGGTGAGATCTGGATCATACCCATATTTCTCACTATATTTCCAACGATAATTGTGGGCATTACAAGCTGCCTTTATGGCAGGGTGGTGGGTGATTTGTAGGTTATAGGGTCCAAGATAGGCCAGGGTACAGATTCCGGACCATGAAGCCGGAAGCGCCTTATAGGCAGTGGTACCACAGATAATAAACAGGCCCTGAGGCAATGAGTAGGTGAACGTCTCTATCTGTCGTACCCCCCGTTGCTTATCTGTACATTGCCACAAGAGAGATTTGAACAGTAGGTACTGCTCCCGTCCCTCCAGTTGCCCCCGCCAACGAGGACGTCCGTCGGCCCAGTCAGATATACCTGGCCCTACGGTCGTTGGGGTGATCATTTCATCCTCTGCACACTGGTCCTTCATGATGTAGCTCACCCCTTCCTTAGTGAATAAATAAGCGGGTTGGGTAACAAAGGCACATCTTACTTTGTTACAATTCTTGTATGGCACATACATGTAAGCACCGTACTCCTGCAGTGTAACGTTATAATCCGTATCGGCATTAGGGAGTGTGAGGGTAACTGAACAATTACTATATTTGCCGAGACCAACACTCCCATCAAGACCCTCTATACACAAGGGAGCTGCTGGCCAGACAGTAAGATAGGACATATCGACAGGAACCAGAGTACGGGTTTGGTTCGAAACATTGGTGGAAACAGCATAACTAAGATTAGTCCATTCTACAGGGGAGGGAAAATGGACCGGCCCGACCGGCCACCCCTGGACATGCAGGGAGTGAGCACACACCCAGCAATCCTGCAGAGCAGTGTCTTTTAGCAAGGCATTTGTCATGAAAAGGAATTGATTAACCTGGAACTCCGCAAGGACTATCGTTAGACATATCATTATTGGAAACATCAGTTGCAACTTCATTTTTCCGAGGGGTCCAAGGGCGAACACAGCGGGCTGGAATCCAAACGGCCCGAGTGGGGGTCGCTACAGCAGCGTATCCTCGTCCCCAGGTAATCAGCAGCACAGGTCCCTTCCACTCAGGATCTGGAGGTTGGCGATACAGCACAAGTGGCCTGGGAAGCTCAGCCTCAGATCTGAAATGCAACTCAACAGGTGTGTGAGTCCTATTATGGGGGGTAAGCAAAAAATTTAACGTGAACAAGACTTTATGTACAACAGTAGGTATATCAGCAGGGAGGATCCCCCTTCCATCAGTTTGTTTGTGGAGAAGAGCCTTGAACATGCCGTTAGCACGTTCGACTATAGCCTGCCCCGTACTGTTGAAGGGTATGCCATGAGTTAGTTTAATTCCCCATGAGTGGCAAAAATCAGTAAAGGCAGTAGAAATATAGGCAGGGCCATTGTCTGTTTTTATCTTGTATGGCCTTCCCATCACGGCAATGCAGCGAACAGTATGTTGAACAACATGACAGGCGGTCTCCCCTCGCATGGGTGTAGCCCAGATATACCCAGAAGCTGTATCAACAGTGACATGCAGCTTATGGAGGGGCGCGAGAGAAGGCACCGTGGTAACATCCATTTGCCAAATCTGGTTAGGGGCTGTGCCTCTAGGATTGACAGCCTCGATGGGGGCGTTTATTGGTGCCTTAGAACAAGAAGAGCATGCTCCAACAATGTCACGAGATCCCTCATAGGGATCGAGAATTTTCTATGAAGCACAGCAGCGGGAAGGTGGAACATGGAATGAGCCTCTACGGCAGAATCAAAAATGGCCACACAAAGTGACAGGCTTTGGAGGGCAGAGTCCGCACGTGCATTGCCTTCCGCTAGCATCCCAGGTAGACCAGAGTGAGATCTTATGTGGGCGATGAAACATGGCAACCGCCGTTCCTGGAGATGGTGCTGTAGTTGAAGGAAAAGTTCAAGAAGATTGTCATCAATGGCTGGCGTAACATACGCAGAGGCAAGTTGCAAGGTTAGACGGTAGACGTATTGCGTATCTACGATGAGGTTAAAGGGAAGATGAGGAAAATAGCTGAAGGCAAGTATAACAGCCGCCAGTTCCGAGCGCTGAGCAGACCGCTGTCCTGCTGTAAAATGCGCCTTCCAGTCTCCATCCTGCTGATAAGTTAGGACGCCCCGAGCCTTAGAGCCGTCTGTGAACAATGTAACAGCATCAACAATGGGTTGTTTCACCAGACACGTCTGGAGAGAATACGGCACCGAGTTTAAAAGGGCAAGACGAGGATCCCTCGGAGGATTATAGAGGAATGTTCCCAGGAAATCGGCCATCGCCACCTGTATTCCAGAGTCAGAGGACAGAAGAAACTCCAGTTGATCTCTTGAGTAAGGGGTGTACAGCGAGGAGAGGTCAGCACCAGTAAGCTGCAGTGCGCGACCGCTGCACTTCTGGACAAGGTCCGAGACGGCGGCGACCTGCGTATACACGTTGCGAGGTGGAGTGTTTGCAAGGTGCAGCCATTCGACAATAGCAATCCTCCCAGTATCGAGAGGAGTGAAAAGTATAGCTGTAGGGAAAATAGCTGTAGAAAGCACGGCTGCAGACAAAGTGGAAGCATATGCGGAGGGAAGACGGTCCACCGACTTTTGACGAAGATGAGTATTCACTAAAAGGAGAGTTTGTCTCATAGCCTGTGTTATTGGAATCTTGTCCCCCGGCTGCTTGTGGCCTTTAAGCGCCAAAAACAATGGTGATAACTGAGCTGTCGTGACACCTAAGTAGGGCCGAGCCCAATTGATGTTACCCAAGAGCTGCTGTAGCTGCACCAGCGTGAGAGTCTCAGGGAATTTGAGCTGGGGCAACAGGAGAGCCGACGCGGAGGAAAGGAGGGTGTGGCCAAGGTATCGGAACGGTTGATGACGTTGAATCTTCTCAGGAGCCACACACAGCCCTTTATCCTCTAGGGCGCGTATGAGATGCGACAGCAGCTGTTCTGGCAGCTGGGGAGCAGCAACAAGGATGTCATCCATGTAATGATAGAGCAAAACCTCAGGATGGGCCCCTTGAAATGGCAACAAGGCCGCGGCAATGTACATTTGGCACATGCTTGGCGAGTTTGCCATTCCCTGTGGGAGGACAAGCCATTCGTATCGACTAACAGGTCCCTTGTTGTTGTACACAGGCAAGGTGAAGGCAAAATATTTGCAGTCATCAGGATGGAGCGGAATAGAGAAGAAACAGTCCTTCAGATCCACTACAGCGAGCTGCCATTCACGTGGTATCATATTAGGGTTCGGCAGGCCACTCTGCAGAGAGCCCATAGGTTGCATACGCTCGTTGACTTTACGAAGGTCTTGTAAGAGCCGCCACTTTCCCGACCTCTTCTGGATCACGAAAATAGGTGTGTTCTAGGGGCTGGTGGTGGGTCTTATGTGTCCGAGCTCCAGTTGCTCCTTAACAAGGGCCTCCGCCGCTTGGAGCTTACGCTGAGGGAGGGGCCACTGGTCGACCCTGGATTCCAGTTGGTCCTGGAATCCAAACTATACGCTCAGCGGTGGCGGAGATACAAGGGGAGGCCCGTACTAAAAATTTGTTTGCAGTGTGGCTTTCCCTTGAGCGAGCAAGTCCCGGCCCCATAGGGTAATAGGGATGTTGAGTACATGAGGGTGAGTGGTTATACATCTCCCAGAGGACGTCTGAAAAGTGATCGGATGGACAGAGCGCCGGGCAGTGACCATTCCTCCCACCCCGAAAATATCCGGAGTCTGCATAGTAGGCCACGTGGCCAGCCAGTCCTTCTCGGCGATCACAGTTATATCTGCTCCCGTGTCAAGGAGGCCGGTAATATTCCTACCCCCCATTGCCAACGTCAGCGATGGACCCTCTTTGCCAATTTCGATGACGGGAAACGCGGAAGTGGGGGCAAAGCCCAGAGAGTTGAGAGGGTCCGCTACACTAGTTGCCAGAAACAGAAGATCAGCAACTGGATCGCCTTTACTGAAGAAATCAGGCTTCGCAGCCCAGGCAGCTAGATACATGACATCCGTTCACGGATCAGTGATTATTGCCGGCGACACATGAATACCTGAGAAGGTTACCTCTGAGCGTGGAGTGATGATGCCCACAGTATGCAGAGGCATGGCGTCTCCCATACGAACCGTCACACTGTAAACTGGACTGGCGACGGGCATCTGGACCTCTTTGTCCGCGAGCAATGAGAGGACTGGCCAAGGATCCGGTGGTGTGCCATTAACTGCAGGCGATGAAGCAGTGATACCCTGAGTCAAGGATTTAGTGTGAGTAGGACTACAGATTCCCGGCCCGGCAGTTGGGCCAGGCTTAGGCCGGACATTAGCGCTCATGGCGCGCCTCCCAGGGGGTCCCAAATCATCAGGAGGGATAAATGCCTCGTTACCCTCCCGTGTCTCAGCTGGCAGCGATTGCCCCATTATTTGTCCAGGGCCCGGGCGGGGCCCGCTCTCCCATTTCCCGAGTTCTGTTCCTGCTGGGGACGAGAACGACATTGATTAGCCCAATGAAATCCCTTCATGCAGATTGGGCACTTGGTGGGAGGCCTTGCAGACCGTCCAGCATTGCTGATAAGGCGACATTGGGCGCGAAAATGCCCTTCCTTTCCGCAGCCAAAACATCGTTTGTTTGCTTGAGGAGGGCTGGGGGCAGGTTGTGCAGCTGCCATGGCGGCTGCTATAATTTGAGCCTTATGAGTCTGGGTTCCAACGTTCTGGCAGATGCGAAGCATTGCCGTAAGATCAGTTTCTGGGTTAGGGTAGGTGGGTGTGATTGCCGTTTTACAATCTGCATTTGCATTCTCATATGCGAGCTGTTTAAGAAGCATCTTGTGTGCCTCCTCGTTCTCCACTTGACGCTCTGAAGCCGTCACAAGCCGACTAACAAATTCATTGTAAGGCTCTTTGGGGCCCTGACGGATGGATGAAAAGGCCCCCCTGGCCTTATCCTCCTTGCTGGGAATTCGCCCCCAGGCGCAGACAACCAGATTCCCCAAAGTGGACAGTTGCTGGTTTGTTAGCTGAAACTGTGCTGTAGGCATAGCAAAGGCTCCCCCCCTAGTCAGCATTTCAACAGTGAGCAGATGATCCCCGCCAGGATTAGCGGCGACATAAGTGGCCGCCAGTTCTCGCCATGCTTGGAGGAAAATAAGATGGTCAGCAGGTGCAAGGAGGGCTTGGCCAAGAAGCCTCCAGTCATAAGGCAACATCTGAGAGTCCGTTAAGGATGACAAAATACTACGGGTGTAGGGGGCGTGAAGACCATTGTCCCGAATGCTGTTAGCCAGATCCTTGGTGATCTTATATGCCAGGGGTTGATGGCGTGCTGGGGAGCCTGGGTTGCTTCCTGCGCCAGCTACAGCGTGAACCACAGGGAAGGCTGCAGGCATCTCGGAAATGTCATAAAGCGCCATTGTTACTGGCGAGATGTAAGGCTCAGGCTTAGCTGGCGGGAATGTTTCAGCAGCCAGCACAGACGGCGCCTTGGGAGGAAGGTCGGCCAGGCTTGGGTATAGGCTTGGGTATAATGTCTCCACAGACACTGGTGGAGTAGGTAAATTGGGCGGCTCTTTGTTTGGTGCAGGGCAATAGGGAGGGCACTCCATCCCAGGGCAATCTAGCTGTTCCTGAAGCTGTTCCTGTTCCTCGTTTGTTGTTGAGCCAGAAGGATATTAGCTGGCATTAATTGTGCCAAACAGGCACGAACCTTGCACCATGAAAATAAGACAGGCAATGTCACACGAGGGTGTCCTTGAAAACAAGTACCAATCTTCACCCAGTCCTTTAAACTGAACGTTCCCTCAATAGGGACCCACGGGCAAACATCATCAATGGTCTTTACTAAGTTAATGACTTCCTGATGGGTAATAGATTGTCCTTCTTTAGTCAGGAGGTAAAGCAATTCATTTACGTAATTGGATTGTTCCGCTGAAAGCCCCGCGCCCATCGTGAGATGGAGACCGGGGGGAGGGAGTCACTCACCGGGGATCCCGAGGGATGAATTTAGGCGCCTAGACCGTTCCAGTCGAGGTGAGGACTGGCATCTGATGACAGAGATCGTGCTAAACGTATCACGTCGGGGTCACCATTTGTGGGGAGTCCAGCTCCACTTAGCAGCGACGAAAACAAAAGAGACAGGGACGATCGTCAACAGTACAAAAGGCGTACCGGAGAGCTCTCTCGCGCTCCTGCCCACCTCCTCTTTTATTGTTTTCCTCCGTCTCTCTACATCCAATCAGACATCGTACTTATTCTGCCTAGCAACATTACACGCACGCGCAGTATATATTTCCTTGCCTACCATACTAACGGACATGCGCAGATGTCCTTTCTCTAGACTCTAGCGACCCCAAGTGGGACTACGTGGCCCTACATCCGAATACGACCCCATTTGCTGCCACAGCGGACGGTTTGTATCCCAACAGGTTTTGGCCTTTAGAGCCACCAAACCAGGATGCACAATGAGAAAATGGATGGGGAAGACACTGGCCAACACACTCCTTCTTTCCTGCTGCCTTCTTCAGGGAGGGATCTGCATTGTCTGGTTGGCAACTTCTCCTCCTTTTCCAGATATTGACATGCATTCAGTTGCTGAGGAAATCATCCTGGAATGCAATGAGGGATCCATAACAATGTTTTATTGTGTCCTGGGCTATCTTGCCTTCCTGGCAATGGTCAGCTTCATGGTGGCTTTTCTTGCCAGGAAGCTCCCAGACAGTTTCAATGAGGCCAAGTTCATCACTTTCAGCATGCTGGTCTTTTGCAGTGTGTGGTTATCCTTTGTGCCTTCCTACCTGAGCACCAAAGGGAAATACCTGGTCATTGTAGAAATCTTTTCTATCTTAGCCTCCAGTTCTGGTCTGCTGTTTGCATTTTCTTCCCCAAATGTTACATCATTTTGCTGAGACCCGAGTTGAACAAGAAGGAACATCTAATAAGGAGAACAGATTAAAAAATGTACTTGTCTGCACATCTGATAGCAATTTGCAATTAATCTGAGTGGCCAGTCTTTGGTTGGTTTGTTTGTTTGTTTGTTTGGCAGAGGACATATTTCAGCACACATTTTGTCTTTCATTTCATGATCCCCAGCATTTTCCTTATTTCTTCTTTGTGTGTATGAAGCTTCACTTAAATAAGTGTCCTGAGTCCTTTTGGAATGACATGAAGGTGGACTGGAAAGAGTCCCTCACATGAAAATCAATCATGGAATAGCAGTTTTATTTCCCAAAGGCACTCCACCAAGGAATTTTTATTTATTTATTTTATTTATTTTTATTTATTTAAAAATTTATATGCCGCCCCTTGCAATAGCCTCGGGGCAGCTTACAACATGTTACATTATTACATTATTAAAAACATATAACAAAATTAAAAACTGGCCCATCTCAGGTTATTATATAAAAACATGAACAGAATTATAAATCAAACCTATTAAACATTAAACATTTATTGCTGCTTTAGTTACATGGATGTTGAGGAAAGCTGTTTGCATCAGAAAACAAAACAAAAGTTGGGCATAATAGTCCCCTAGGCAACTTGGATGCATAGTTCTGGGCAGGAAACCCTTGACTTCAAAAAGAAACATACACAGCTTCACAGGAGTAGTGGCTTCAATTTTGCCAGGCCACGGGTAGGTAAGGAAAGCAGTGCAGATTCATTCCAGGAACCCCTCTAGTGAAGCTTCCAGTTTCCCCCACTGGCCAGCCAAGTACCCATGGAAACCCAGAGCCAGTTAGAGCAGTGACCCCACTCCCACAATCCCATATTAGAGTCATCATGATATTGACAGTTATATTTTGATCCTTTTCATAGTGATCTCGAACTTAGATGTCTGGCCTGCTGTGCCTTGTGGGAGTACCAGCCATTTCCAGCCTTCTCCTAAAGGCTGCCTTAGCACTTTTCCTCATCCTTCCCATCCCTCCCTCTTTTTCTTTATCACTCTCTCCTCTTCTGCCCACCCCTCCTGTTCATCCCATCCCCACCTTTATTCTCCCTTTCCCAATGCAGCACTTCCTGCCCTAGCCTCTATTCCCATGCAGCTATGTTCACTCGCTCATCCCTGCAAATGGAGTCCCACACCCTGTTCCTCCCAAGCAGATTCCCAGCCATGCCCCATCATAGCCTGCCCCAATCCAGTGGATGCCAAGAGAAGTTAGTGAGCCCATCCACCACCTCACACAGGCATACTGAAAAGACTCCCTCACATGCAAAACATTTTTTTTTTAAATTTTCCCCTTTTTATGTTTTTTAAATACAGGAAAAAAAACATAAATACAAACATTAGAAGAATAATAATATAACTAATGAATAAAAAAGGAAATACAGTGCCCCCACCCCCCAGGAAACCAATAATACCTCCCTTTTAAGTCATATATTATAGCAATGAATAATCTATAATGTACTTCAATTAAATCATTATCCCCTCCAAAAATTCAAATAATCTTGATTTGGTTTACAACCTTTACCTTCTATCAATACTGCTTCAACAAAATCTTCCCAAATTTCATTATATTTATTTAATTTTATTAATCCTTTTTAAATTTTTATTTCTGTTGTCAGTTTATCATTAATTACCATATTCCATATATCATTACACCATTCATGCTGTTGCATAACCCAATTCTGTTTTCAATATTTATCTATCAATAACCTAGCTGCCTTTATCAAACTTTGCATCAATTCCTTCTTAACTTCATCTATATCTTGTTTTCCAGTCAGCAGCAATAATAAAATTCTCAGTGAAATGTCTAAATCTGTATCTAAAATTTCTCTAATTTCACTAATCACCACAATCCATATCTTTTGTATATTTTCACAGTCCCACCACATATGTTTATAAGTTCCAATCCCTTTCCCACATCTCCACCATATCTTAGACTATTTATCATCAATTGGATTTAACTTAACTGGTGTTGAGTACCATCTCCATAGCAATTTATATCCATGTTCTTTAATTCTAACTGACATATTCTTATATACTCTTCCATTCCAAATATTTTGCAAATCCTTGTCTTTTATTTCACCTACGTTCATTCTCCAAATTGTTTTTAAACTTTTTGTCTAATCCCCTAACTCCATTAATATTCTGTAAATTTTAGCACTTCTTCCTTTGCTTGTATATTCTTCCTCAATCTTGCATTCTTTCATAACAGTTTCAAATTTTGTTAATTGTCTTTCTTCCTCTTTAAATTTATCCTCCATCTTTATCAATTTTTCCAATTGAATTAAATTTAACAAATTTAATTTGGCCTCTTAATATACTTCTTAATTGTGCTATATTTTTAATCTTATTTTTCCAGTCTTCCTATTTGTATATATGATTATTTTTTAAAATTATTAATCCAATCCTTTGATTCTATTTTTGGAAATTTCGCCATTCTGACCACTTGTGTTAATGGGGAAATTCTTGGGATTTACTGTTGTCTCCATTTTTCCCATACTTCCATCA
Source organism: Varanus salvator macromaculatus (assembly GCA_023646645.1). Taxonomy (NCBI): domain Eukaryota; kingdom Metazoa; phylum Chordata; class Lepidosauria; order Squamata; family Varanidae; genus Varanus; species Varanus salvator. The sequence goes on along the minus strand of JAIXND010000665.1, from coordinate 63,884 downwards.
TATTTTTTAAAAAAGGATTTTTAATTAATCTTTTTAATATCCTTTTTAAGCTAGTATATCTTTAAGTGATTATTTTCCTTAATTCTTTTAATTCAATATGACTCCAAATTAATTCTTTGCTTTGGGCTATAATATCTGGGACTATCTTTAATTGGTTTGCAACCCAATACTTTTTAACATCTGGAATTCCCAGCCCTCCTTTTTTTGATGATTTATACCAGAGTGCTTTACTTATTCTTGTTCTCTTCCCTCCGTTACAATAAACCTCCAATAATTTCTGCATTTCCTTTAATTTTTGATCATAAAACCTGATTGGAATCATCCAAAACAAAAAAAAAAAAATGTTTGGCAGAATTTTCATTTGTGTTACTGCTAGTCTTCTAAACCATGTTAACTTTACCTTTTCATATTTTCCTATTTTATCTTTTATATCCTTCTTTAACTTTGCATAATTTTTCTTCTTTAATTCGTGAATATTTTTTTGGAATATCAATTCCTAAGTATCTAATACTATCTTCTATTTTTAATTTATATTTTTCCTTTAACATATCCAATTCTTCACTATTGTGATTATATAACATAATTATTTCCAATTGTTCTCAATTTACTTGCAACCCACTATACTTCCCAAATTCCTTTACATGTAAATATGTTCTCTCTATAGTATTTATTGAATCTTGAAATATGTTAACAATGTATCATCTGCAAATAAATTAATTTTAATTTCTTGACATACTCCAATTCCTTCTATCTGTATATCATTCCTAATTGCATTTGCCAATACTTCCATCATTAAAGCAAATACCACTGGGGATAAGGGAGAACCCTGTCTCATTCCTCGGCTTAGGTATATCGTTTCTGTAATACCATCATTTACTATTATTTTTGCCATATTTTCTGAATATAATTGATTTATTACTTTCTTAAACTTTATTCCAAATCCCATCTTCTCTATTAAGATCTTGATAGTTGGCCATTCCACATAGTCAAAGGCTTTAAATATATCTAATGCTAATACATTTTGCTTCTTAATGTAAGTTAATATTTAATACTCTCCTTACTACATCTGACATTTGTTGACATCTTATCTTATTTGTCGACCACATTGATCATTCCTTATCCCATCTATGGAATGCGCTCCCCAGAGAGGTCCGCCTGGCACCATCATTATTTGTCTTTCAGCGCCAGGCTAAGACCTTTTCATTTAAAACTTATTTTAATTGTTAAATTATTTGTATTTATTGGATTTTAAATGTTTAGCCGAGATGCACTGGGGGGTTTTAAGTAAAATTTTTATTGTTTATGTTGTTATCTATTTATGTATTTTGCTCTGTTGTAAGCCGCCCCAAGGTTTTGTTGCGATGGGGCGGCATAAAAATGTTTAAATAAATAAATATTTGTTTATTTATCTATAAATTTATTCAGTTTATTTACCAATATCACTGTAAAGATCTTAACATCTTGATTAATGAGAGATATTGATCTATAAGATCCAGGGTTTGTAAGATTCTTATTAGGTTTTGCTATCAGCACTATCTGGGATTATCTCCAAGAATCTGGAATTGTTTCCCCTTCCATTATTTTATTAAACATTATTTTCATCTTAGGGACTAATAATTTTTTTAAAAATTTATAATATACCCCACCCAATCCATTGGATCCTGGTGATTTGCCTATTTTCAGTTTATTAATCACTTCCAATATCTCTTCTTTTTCTATTTTAGTTTCCATGATTTCTTTATCCTCTTCTCAAATTTTACCCTTTAAATTCTTTTCTGTATGTATCTGACTTTCTTTCAAATCTATTTCATTACCACTGTATAAATTTTCAAAAAAAAACCTTTGAAAAGTTTTTCTTTCATCTTGTTACATTTTTCTCCTTTTTCATTCTTTATTACTCCTCCTTTTTTTTTTGGTTTTTTTTTTTTTTTTGGACTTCTGCAGCTCTGGTCAACTTTTGGAATATTTATTACTATTTTCATAAAATTATCTTTTCAAGTAAATTAGATTTCTTCGAACTTGTTCAATTTCAATATTTTGTATTTCTTTTCTTTTTGCTGTTAATTCCAGCATAATTTTGTTTTCCCTACATTTAATATTCTTGAATTCTTTTATTTCATCTAATCTTGTTATATATTGCTCTTTTTGTTTTATTCCTAGCCCTCTTACCACTGCTGTCATTGTATCTCAAATTGTATTACTACCTCTTTTTCATTTATTTCCCATATTTTTAAAATCCTTTTTCTATTTTTTTCTAAAATATTCTCATTTTTTAAAATTCTTAAATCTATCCTCCATCTATTTGCCTGTCTATAATCATATTTTATTTCCATTTCAATTGTTCTCATATTTTAATTTTAAATTACTTTTATATTTATTTTTATAAATATTTTAATTACTTTTATACCTGCATTAACTATATTGGATAATATTTCTGGTGTTAGAAATATATAATCTATTCTTGTAAAAAATTTATGTCTATTTGAATAAAATGTATAACTTTTCCATTTTGAATCTGATGTAATTGTTCCTGCCATAGTTATACACTTAAATAACTCTGACATATTTTTTAAAGGGTTTTTGGAACAATATTCAAAAGCATGTTCTTGGGTTTCATACAAAACTTAATTTTAAAGTTTTTCTGCATTTCCTCATGTATCAGCTTCCAAAAACTTTGTGGTACTGTGTAATCAACATTTCCAAATCTGTCAAATCTCTTAAAATACCTTCTCCTGCTTGTATTTCCACTTTCAGTCTTGAATCATTTGATGGTAAACAAACCATTGTACATTTTTCCCTTCATCGAGTTGTCGCCAAGATTTAATTCATCGTGATTGGTCAATAACATATTGCTAGGTCATAAGATCCTTATTTTTCCTTGAGTGTTTTCCATATGCTTCAACTGGAGACATCAGGTTGAAGATGGGTGGATTATTTTTTTTCCTCATAGAATACCAAAATTTTTATTAAACTATCTCTTAGCCCATGGTTATTATTTAAGATCAGTGCCTTCTTCACTGATGATTTAGCCCATAAAAGATTACTTTTTCCATCTTCAAGATCAGCCAGTTCCAACTTCACTCTCCTGTCATTAGTGTTTAGAATCCAATATGCAATGTATATCAGGCTGGCTGCATAACAGTATAACTTCAAATTAGGTACAGCAAGGCCTCCTCTATCCTTTGCATCCTGTACAATTATAAATCTGATCCTTGGTTCCTTGTCATTCCAAATAAAACTATTTAATTGTCTCTGCAAATCTTTGAAATCTTTTTCCAGATTCACAATTGGTATTATCTGGAAAAGAAAGTTCAGTTGAGGTGAAACATTCATTTTTACATTTGAGATTCTCCCCAACCAAGATGCTTTTAATTTAGCCTATTTTTGTAAGTCCTTTTGAATCGTCATCCAAGTTGTTTGAAAATTGTCTTGGAAAAGTGCATCATTATGTCCTGTGATGTTTATCCCTAAGTATTTACTGGGTTTGAAGTTATTTCACATCCTGGGATTATTTTTATGTTTTCCTTTTCTTCTTTTGTTATGAGCATTAATATAATTTTTTCTTATGGATTTTATATACTGAATAAAGTCCAAGTTTTTCAACTTGCTCCATTATATCCTGCACAGATTGATGTGGATACAAAATACTCAAGATTTGATCATCTGTGTAACATTTTATTTTGTATTCTCCTCCACCTGTTTTAAAGTCTTTACTTTGTATTCCATCCTGTCTTATCTTATTTTTGCTAAGATTTCCAATACATATTAAATAAAAGAGGCAATAAAGGGCATCTTTGATGTGTTCCCTTCTCCATTTGAAAGCTGTCAGTTAATACAACATTGAGTAGAATCTTTGCATGTTGTCTAGCATAAATTGCCTGCATCAAAAATGCAAAGCTCTTGAGACACATTGTAAATGTTGAAGGGTTTTCATTAGAACAGGTCAAGCCACATTATCCAAAGCTTTCTCCACATCTAGAAAAATAGATGCTGGGATTCCCCCCCCCCCCCCATTTTCTTCATAACCCATTCTATTGCATCAATCACAAAACATATATTTTCTTACATATTTCTTTTAGGGACAAATGCAGTTTGGTCTGTATGGATCTGTTTTTCTATACACTTTCTTAATCTTTCTGCCCTCCTTCATGGATCACTGCCTTGTCATGGTGAAGGGGCTTGCGTAGCTAAATGAAGCTATGAGCTATGCCGTGCAGGGTCACCCAAGACGGACAGGTCATAGCAGAGAGCTCTGACAAAACGTGATCCACTGGAGAAGGAAATGCCAACCCACTCCAGTATCTTTGCCATGAAAACCCCATGGACATGAAAACCAAAAGGCAAAAAGATATGACACCAGAAGATGAGCCCCTCAGGTCGGAAGGTGTCCAATATGCTACTGGGGAAGAGCGGAGGGCTAGTACTAGTAGCGCCAGAAAGAATGAAGCGACTGGGTCAAAGCCGACAGGACACTCAGTTGCCGATGTATCTGGAGGGGAAAGGAAAGTCCAATGCTGCAAAGATCTTTACTCCATAGGAACCTGGAATGTAAGATCCATGAATCAAGGCATGCTGGATGTGGTCAAACAAGAGATGACAAGACTGAACATCGACATCTTAGGAATTAAAGTGCTACACTCAATATGCCAACAAATTTGGAAAACTCAACGGTGGCCACAGGATTGAAAAAGGTCAGTTTACATTCCGATCCCCAAGAAGGGCAATGCCAAAGAATGTTCAAACTACCGCACCATTGCACTCATTGCACATGCTAGCAAAGTGATGCTCAAAATCCTACAAGCTAGGCTCCAGCAGTATGTGGACCGAGAACTACCAGAAGTACAGGCAGGATTTCGAAGAGGGAGAGGAACTAGAGATCAAATTGCCAACATACGCTGGATCATGGAGAAAGCTAGGGAGTTCCAGAAACACATCTACTTCTGCTTCATTGACTATGCTAAAGCCTTTGATTGTGTGGATGACAACAAATTGTGGCAAGTTCTTAAAGAGATGGGAGTACCAGACCATCTTATTTGTCTCTTGAGAAACCTATATGCGGGTCAAGAAGCAACAGTGAGAACTGGACACGGAACCACTGATTGGTTCAAAATTGAGAAAGGAGTTCAGCAAGGCTGTATACTGTCGCCCTGCCTATTTAACTTATATGCAGAGCACATCATGAGAAAGGCAGGGCTAGATGAATCACCAGTTGGAATCAAGATTGCTGGGAGAAATATCAACAACCTCAGATATGCAGATGATACCACTCTCATGGCAGAAAGAGAAGAGGAACTAAAGAGCCTCTTGATGCAGGTGAAGGAGGAGAGCGCAAAAGTTGGCTTGAAACTCAACATTAAGAAAACTAAGATCATGGCATCCGGTCCTCTCACTTCCTGGCAAATTGATGGGGAAGAAATGGAGGTAGTGACAGATTTTATTTTCCTGGGCTCCAAGATCACCGCAGACAGGGACTGCAGCCAAGAAATTGAAAGACGCTTGCTCCTGGGGAGGAAAGCTATGGCAAATCTAGACAGCATACTAAAAAGCAGAGACATCACCCTGCCAACAAAAGTGCATATAGTCAAGGCTATGGTTTTCGCAGTTGCAATGTATGGCTGTGAAAGCTGGACCATAAGGAAGGCCGAGCGCAAAAGGATTGAGGCCTTTGAGTTGTGGTGCTGGAGAAGACTCCTGCGAGTCCCTTGGACCGCAAGGCGATCAAACCGATCAGTCCTGGAGGAGATCAACCCTGACTGCTCTTTAGAAGGCCAGATAGTGAAAATGAAACTCAAATACTTTGGCCACCTAATGAGAAGGAAGGACTCCCTGGAGAAGAGCCTAATGCTGGGAACAATAGATGGCAAAAGAAGAAGGGGACAGCAGAGGATGAGGTGGCTGGATGGAGTCACAGAGGTGGTTGGTGTGAGCGTGAGTGGACTTCGGGGGATGGTGGAGGACAGGAGGGCCTGGAGGAATGTTGTCCATGGGGTCGCGATGGGTCGGACACGACTTCGCAACTAACAACAACAACAACAACAATCTTTCTGCCATTATTGAAGTGAAAAGTTTATAATCAACATTTACTAATGAAATTGTCAATAAGTGTGTTGGAACATGTTCATTGCCTTCTTTATATATCAATGATATATGAGCTTCTTGCCATGTTGGTGGCAGTAGTCCTTCTTCAATTCCATTATTTACTTCTTGTAGAGAGAAAATCAGTTTTTCCTCTAAGCATTTATACTTCATAGCAGTAAATCCATAAGGACCAGGTGCTTTATCTTTTTTCAATTTCCTGATAGCTTGTGATAGCTCATGAATAGTGATAGCATTTTTCCCTGCTCCGGAGTAAATTTCTCAAACCCCGTTTCTTCAAAATATTTCTCCATCTCATTTTCTGAGGTTGACTTTTTGTACAGCTTTGAAAAAAAAAATGAATTGTTCACAAATTTCTTTTTTCACATGTGTCATACCATTATCCTTCTTCACTGTGGTTATGAATCTTCTTTCCATTTCCTTCTTGAGATGGTAGGCTAGAGATCTCCCAGGTTTGTTTGCATGTTCAAAATATCTCTGCTTCAGCTTCTCAACTTCTTGTGTATCTCCTCAGTCTCTAACATACCTAGCTGATTTCTTAATTGTCTGAGTTGAGTTTGAATTAGTTTTTCTTGGGGACGGGGTGGGGGTGTAGACTTCCCTCTTTTCCTTAGACATTGTTTCTTAAAATATCCTCTCATATAAACTTTACTGGCTTCCCATATTGTAACTGTGAGACATCATTGGTATTATTTAATTTGAAGAATTTTTCCAGTACTTCTTTGACTTTGTCAAAATGTCTTCTTGTAGCAAAAGATTATCATTAAGTGTCCATCTTCTTCCTTCAACCTGTTCTTCCAGCCATATTGTCACCAATGGATTATGATCAGAAAGTAAATTAGATAGGATCTTTACTGCCTCTAAATTTATAATTAAACTTTTAGATACCCAACACATGCCAATGCTTGAATATGTCTGATGTCTGTCAGAAAAAATGGTATAATTCCTAACTGCAGGATTTTTGATTCTCCATGCATCTTGTAACTGCAACATTTCCATGTTGTTAAATCTTGTTTATTTATTTATTTATTTAGAAGGTTTCTATGCTGCCCCATTCGCCGAAGCCTCGGGGTGGCTCACAATAATAAATAAATAAGAACAGTATAAAACAATATAATATGAGTTGACCTGGCCCGAAAAATAAAATAAATAAATAATATTACAATCAAAATAGCATTTGAATAAAAAGGTCTTTGCCTGGCGCCGAAAAACAAATGACGACAGCACCAGGTGGACCTCTCTGGGGAGCGCATTCCATAGATTGAGCACCACCGCAGAGAAAGCCCTCCTCCAAGTACTTACCCTCCTAATATCCTTCACAGAGGGTTCCCGGAGAAGGGCCTCTCCTGCTGATCTCAAGGGGCAGGCAGGCATATATGGATGTAAGAGCTCCTTCAGGTAACCAGGACCCAAGCTGTTAAGGGCTTTATAGGTCATAACCAACACCTTGAATTGGGCCCGGACTTCAATGGGGAGCCAGTGAAGCTGACGGAGAACTGGAGTCATGTGAACATACGCCCAGTCCCCGTCAGCAGCTTGGCAGCTCTATTTTGAACCAATTGAAATATCCGGACTGTCTTCAAGGACAGCCCCACATAGAGCACATTACAGAAGTCAAGTTGGGAAGTCACCAACGTGTGTGTCACCATCGCCAGGCAGTCGTCCTCCAGGTAGGGACGCATCTGATGGATCAGCCGAAGCTGAAAGAAAGCGCTCCTCGCCACTGTTGTCACCTGAGCTTCGAGTGAAAACTCTGGGTCGAGGAGCACTCCCAAGCTGTGGACCTTGTCCCTAGGAGGGAGTGCAACCCCATTCAGGACTAGGTTCAGGTCCCCTTCCCTGAAGCCGAATCTGCCAACCAACAGGACCTCTGTCTTGTCTGGATTGAGCTTCAGTTTATTGTATTTTTGCTTATTGTATTATTGTTGTAATCTACCACCTCTTGTTGTTTTGACTTATCCATGTTTTGATCAAAAATTCCTTTATATATATATATATATATATATATATATAATTAAGATTTTAAAACTAACACTACAAAACAACAACCGCAAACATCAAACATTGGATTCACTGGGTCAACCTCCTACTACATATTTTTTAACATATCAAATTCAAATTAATCACAGTTTAAAAAACATCTCTAAGTTCACGCCAAGTCCTGTTTCTCCAGCCAGTTATAAAAAGAGTCCCAAGTTCGATAGAAACCAGTATCCTCTTTCTCCTTCAACGATAAAGTCAATCTATGCATTTCTGCTCAGTCCAAGATCTTCCTTACAACCAGTCCATCAGTGGGCAGCTCCTCATTTTTCCAATATTGGGCGAATGCAATCCTCGCCGCTGTGATTAGATGCAACATCAAATACATTTCCTGTCTGTTAACCTCTTCCGGTATAATACTTAACAAGAAAACTTCGGGTTTAAAAGCAAAGGGTTTTTGTCGTATTTCCTCCATCCATGTATTTTAATCCAGTACTTTTCTGTGTTATCACAAGTCCACCACATATGATACCCACTTTATGTTTACATTTCCAACATCTATTTGACATATTTGGAAACATCTTAGCTAGTTGACTTGGTGACAAATACCATCTATAAAACATTTTATATAAATTTTCTTTATACGAAGTTGCTAATGTTACGTTAATGTTTCTTTCCCATAGTTTTTGCCATTTTTCTAGCTCAACATTAACTCCAAAGTTTTGTGCCCAGTTAATCATAGTTTCCTTAACCTGTTCCCCTTCCATTTTCCTGTCAAGTAAAAAATCATATAGTCTTTTTATCATTTTCTCATCTGTTTTAAGCATCACTTGATCAAATTCTGTTAGGTCTCTATAGAACCTCCATGTTTTACAATCCTTGGCATATCTTGATTGTATCTGCACCTTATGCCACCAGGAAATATTAAGTCCCTGTTCTTGTATTTCTTGCTCCAGTTTCAGGCCACCATCCTTATCCAGGATATTGCCATATCTTATGATCTTTTCAAAGCTCAATACATTTGGATATACAAAAGCTTCCATAGGTGACAGCCATTTTGGTAATTTATTGTACAGTTTTAGCTTTAATTTTTCCCACACTGACATTAAAGATCTTCTAATAACATGACTCATGAATGACCCATGTGCCTTAGCTTTTTCATACCACATATAAGCATGCCATCCCATCTGCAGCTCATGAACTTCAAGATACAAAATTCTCTTATTTCTCAAGGTTACCCATTCTTTTAGCCAAGTTAAGACAGATGCTTGGTAATACAACATCCAATCGGGAAGACCAAAACCTCCATTCCTTTTAGCATCCTGAAGCATTTTTAATTTAATCCTTGGTTTCTTTTTTTTCCAGATAAATCTCGAGATATGAAAGTTTAAGTCATCAAAGAATTTTTTATCAATTTTTATGGGAATCATTTGAAACAGAAACAGAAGTTTAGGTAATATATTCATTTTAACAGGTTAGATCAAAAATTCCATTCATATCACCAATACTCAAGCCTTCTCCTTCTTGAAAATAAGATATCAATTGATTTTTTTCATAACATCTTCCTTTTGTATCATTTGGCAAATAATCACTGATGATCTATTAATTTTCCCACTTGGAAATCTAATCTTCAAAACAATAAACCTTCCCTATGGGTCTTTAAATTCTTCTACCACATTTAGTCCTTGCTTACTAATATAAACAGCGACTCCCTCCTTTTTAGCATCTGCTGAAGCTTCATAAATTTTCTGATGACTTTCCCCAGCAGAAATGAACTAATGTTTTTAAATTTTTAAGAAAACAGAGGGCAGATATAATTTGTATTCAAGAAACTCATAAAGAAAAACATTTTCAACTCTAAAAACCTGTTACCAGTTCAGAAGAGGACATGTTCCTGGAGAGGGACTGTGTCAAGGCCTTTTCAAACCCAAAATAAACAGTCTGCTGGCTCACCCCATTCCACATATTTATTGAGATTCTAGTGTATCTCTTTAAGTGGGATGAAGAGGAATTAACCTTGTAGAAGCTATGTTGATTCTTTTTCAGCAAGGTTAGCCTTCTATATCCTTGAAAATTTTATGCTTCATAATGTTGAACCAGAAAAGATATTATATCTACTGGCTTATAGTTTCCTAGAAAGCCCCTGAATCACTTGCCCATTGGATAAAACCATCATTTCAATTCTCACAACAGCAGCAAATCAGTTTGGAGGGTTTAACTAGGCCTGCAAGTGCATACATTCACACATGCATTTTGGGAACATGAGAATAAGGTCTGTTTTTTCCAGTCTATTACATATGGAGCTGCCTTCAACATTGCAAAGGAAGTAGCTGCAGACACGGGATTAACCTTCCCAGCCCATACACTCTGGTCCCAATCTACATTGGAGCTGTGTACACTGACTCCAAGCAACAAGCAAGAACTCAGGGGGATTCAGAATGAATGTTGTGTGTAGCAGAATAGTTGTACTTTCCTTTCAGATGACTCCTACTCAATTCATTCATAGAACTGGGGGAATAAATGTGCTCTCCATCATGTGTGCAAAATAGTGCCTGATTTCAGCCCCGTTGTACCTGATATCAAATTACTATATTCTCCTTTAATTGTCTAAAGGGCAGTTCTGTTACTATTCAACATCCCTGCAGATTTCTTAAGAACAAAGCAACTCTAATTCAGCTGTGAAAGACAGTGGGATTATATACAGTGATATTAAATCATAGGAGTAAATAATGACAACCACTGTTCCGAGGGAGCCTAAATTTGTACTCTCAGTGCTCTACAGGGAAATGAGAGGATTTGCATGAGGAGCAACATTTTGTCCTACTCAGCATGAGGGAATTCAGAGTGGTGTTGCTGAGCTTGCTTCTCCAAATAGCAAGTAAAAGTGATGCTGACAAATGCAAGATTCATCAGCCGCAGCCTCCACTTCATGAGTATCCACAGCCTAGGGAACTTATGATTGGTGCCATTGCCTCCCTGTCCTTCATTGTTCCTGATCCATTAACCTTCACTGGAGAACCCCCATTGGCATTGCTGGATGAATTTGCGTAAGGACTTAGCATTTAATTTCTATTTACTTCTTAATCTGACCATCCATAGAAATTGTCATAGCAGATGGAACTTCCCAACAATGGCGTTGGCAATACAGAAGGTTCATGACATTAAAGGGGAATGGAAAGTTTGTATTCTGCATAGCCTGAAGGATTCATTTTGGTGTAAATTTAAGCTTTTCCACAATTATTTTACTTTTGCTTGGACTCTGCCTGTTGCTCTTCCATTTTCAGTGATTTCCTCTTATAATGCCTTGCACAAATATCTTCAGGATTATTCTCTTCTTCCTTTTTCTCTCTTACTATGCCTGTAATTCACCTCTTCCTTTTTATTCTGTCCTATTTCATGGAAACTGCATAATGCCACTATTCAGAGGATCAGATCAGCTCTTCTGAGGAAGAAGACTTCTGCCATTCCTTCCCACAGCCTTCCTACTGAATGTCCTGATTTGTGGCAGGTTGGAGAGGGGGAACCACAATTTTTTTTATGAAGAGATTCTACCATGAATGGAAGTTCCTTGCTTTTAGGGAAGGCAGACACTGGCTGCATCCCAGGACAAATGCCCTCTGGTAGAATTGGGAACAATAGCATCACATGTCTCCTTGTCACTAAGAAGGAGTTATTTTCAGTGTGCTGTACCCTGTGCTCTCTGCTTGGCTCCATCACAATCATTTTAACTGTTTTCGTATACCTAATAGATATTGCTTCTAACTGAGATGAGAATATGAACAGACAAATGAGTCTTCTCAACCTGTAAATCACAATGGCTGAAAGTGTCCATCTAGATAAAATGCAGGACATTCTTCTGCCACCTTGCACAGGATTCTCAAAAGTTGATACACCTGTGCCCCAAGGTGAATAGGATCATGGCAATATGCACTGATGCACTTCACTTGTGGGGAAGTTTCACTTGTGATGGACCTCTGAGCTGACATGCATAGGATCACATGGTAATTTCATTACCATGAAAAATCCAGCGGATAGTCTGTTTGAAAAACAAATGTCAATATTGTCTGACAGCTCTATTTTGGCCAAGGTAGGCCAGAGCTGAGCTCCGCCTAATGATATTGATGCAAATAGCAGTGTGAGCATCTTAGAAAGTACTCCATGAAGGTCATTCTTATACAGGAGATGACTTTGCTGCTTCTAGTGTGTTGCCAAAGAATTACCAGCATATCCTGGCCTTGACGTTTGCAGTGCAGGAGATCAATGACAATCCTCACATCTTACCCAACCTCACCTTGGGCTTCCGCATCTATGACAGCTATTTCACAGCCAAGTGGACCTATCAGGCCACCTTGCTACTGATATGCACAGCAGGGAGATTAGTCCCAAACTACAAATGCAACATCCAGCAACACATGATGGCAGTCATTGGTGGACTGGACTCCCAAACCTCGCTTCATGTAGCAACTCTCTTGGATATCTATAAGATTCCACAGGTGAGGAGCATGTCTTTAGTTGAATATGGGGAACGGAAGTCTAACATTTTCTTCACATATTCCCTTCAATTGCGCATTTGTCTTTTTGAGATGGTGATATTGGAAGTAATGATATTGTCGCTCTCCACTGGATGAGTGACAACACTGAAAGTGAGGAATAGTATGTTGGGAGAGGGGAATTTCTGCTGGGACTCCCTTCATTTATGTTGACATTGGTCTGAGACAGGAAGGTCTGGGCAGGATCTCAGACCATATTTGCATAAACATCCAGTTCCTTTTTCAAATGCCATGGACGCTCTTAATTTTCCTTGTTCCTTTCTCTAGCTGCCCCAAGGCATGTCAGGAAGGAAAGAGCTGTCAATTTCTTTCACTCTATGAACAATTCTCTATGTCCACCATTTGTCGGGATTACTAATCCTGAGGAGAAACCATGGAGGAAGGTCTAAGGCTCTTCTGAATATCACACTGGCTCAGGAAAAAAGCTTCCTTATTTTCAGTGGTTTGGGGGCAGCATGTATTGCGGGGACTGTGTACGTTGCCATTATTATATCAATCATAGCAGTAGCACCCAACATTTTTGACCCCAGACATATTTGGGAATATGAGAAAATGGATTTGTATGAGTGAACCACTCATTTGGCATCTCCCTTTCTCATCTGCAAATATTAAGATGTACCTTATTCTGGAAAAACAGTTGTTTTGTGTGTATTGGTTGCTGCAATGTCTCCTCAATAAAGAATAGCTTAGATGGTGCAAAGTAGGGACTCCTTTGAAACACAGGGTTTAGCAATTTATAGTAGTTGCTTTAGCGTATACAGGGAGCAATTATGACAGATGCTGATTTTGTACTAAATAATATTTATTGGATCATTCAGTGTTACTGAATCATTTATGTAATTCCTGGAAATTAATATATTAAAGGAATGTAATATATTAAAGCAATGGGGGTTTAACGGTCCCGCCTAGGAGAAGGCGGGACAGATGGTTAATACCTGTCTCTTCTTCTAGTTACTCCCCCAGCCGGCAGGTACCTGGAAGTCTTGTCAGCTGCCCCATGGGATTGACGGTGCTGTTACTTAACGCCAGGTCGGTCCGCAATAAAGCCAACATCATCCATGACCTGATCATGGATGAGAGGGCCGACCTGGCTTGTATCACCGAGACCTGGGCGGGAGAGGGGGGGGATGTCGCCCTCTCGGAACTTTGCCCGCCCGGGTACCTAGTTCAGCACCGTCCACGCCTGGAGGGGAGGGGAGGGGGGGTCGCTTTAGTTTATCGGGCTGCTTTTTCCCTCACGGGGCTTCCTGTCCCTTCGAGGCCGGGGCTGGAGTGCCTCCACTTGGTGTTGGGTGACCGAGACAGATTGGGGATTCTGTTGGTGTACCGAGCACCCTTCTGCCCAACAGACTCCCTGCCTGAGCTGACGGAGGTCATCTCGGACCTGGTGTTGAAGACCCCCAGGATGCTTGTCCTGGGGGACTTCAATCTCCATGCCGAGACGGACTTGGCCGGGGCGGCTCAGGACTTCATGGCTTCCATGACGGCCATGGGGCTGTCTCAACACGTCATTGGCCCAACCCATGAAGGTGGACACACCCTGGACCTGGTTTTCTCGACGGGACAGGAAGAGGGTGATCTGAGGGTGAAGAATTTATGTTTGACGCCCTTGTCATGGTCAGATCACTTCCTCGTGAGGTTTGAGCTCGAGAGTGGCTTCTCCCTCTGTAAGGGTGCAGACCAGATTGTGATGGTCCGCCCCCGGAGTCGGATGGATCCTGATGGATTCCTGAGGGCCCTGGGGGATTTCCCGGTTGACAAGGCTGGTGCTCCTGTTGAGGCCCTGGTTGACATATGGAATGGGGAGATGACTAGGGCCATCGACACGATCGCTCCTAAGCGCCCTCTCCAACCAGGCAGAGCCCGATCGTCTCCCTGGTACACTCTAGAGTTACGGGTGATGAAGCGGGTTGGGAGACGGCTAGAGCGTAAGTGGAGGAAATCTCATGACGAGTCTGACTGAACACATCTTAGAGCACACTATCGAGCCTATGCTGTGGCGGTGAGGGCGGCGAAGAAGCGATTCTTCTCCGCGTCCATTGCCTCCTCGCAATGCCGTCCGGCGGAGATCTTTCGGGTGGTGCAGGGGCTGACTAAGTCTGGCCCTGACAAAGATCTCGTGCCACCCTCGAAGGCCCGCTGTGACGATTTCGCCACGCATTTTAGGGAGAAAGTTGCTCTGATTCGTCACGAACTGGACTCCATTCTTGATACAGTTTCTCTCGGCGAGGGACCAACCGTACGTGCTTGTCCCCCATTAATGGATGACTTTCAGTTGTTGCGGCCTGATGATGTGGACAAGGTGCTTGGATCGGTACGCTCAACCACCTGTTTACTGGACCCGTGCCCATCCTGGCTATTAAAGAACGCCAAGGCCGGGATTGTGCCCTGGATCTTGGAGGTGGTAAACGCCTCCTTGAGAGACGGCCGGATGCCTTCCCCTTTAAAGGAGGCGGTAGTCCGGCCAGTCCTCAAGAAGGCCTCCCTGGATCCAGTGGCGGTCACCAACTATAGACTGGTGGCCAACATCCCGTTTTTGGGCAAGGTGCTGGAGCGGGTGGTGGCGGGACAACTCCAGGCACTCTTGGATGAAACTGATTATCTGGACCCATTTCAGTCCGGTTTCAGACCCGGGTTTGGCACTGAATCTGCCTTGGTCGCCCTGTATGATGACCTGTGCAGGGAGAGAGACAGGGGGAGTGCGTCCCTGTTGGTTCTCCTGGACCTCTCAGCGGCTTTCGATACCATCGACTATGGTATCCTTCTGGAGAGGCTAGAGGGATTGGGAGTTGGAGGCACTGCTTTGCAGTGGTTCCGCTCCTATCTCAATGGCCGATTCCAGAAGGTGGTGCTGGGGGACTATGGCTCTGCGCCATGGCAGCTTTGCCATGGAGTTCCGCAGGGTTCTATTTTGTCCCCTTTGCTGTTTAACATCTACATGAAACCACTGGGAGAGGTCATCAGGAGGTGTGGGCTGCGGAATCATCAGTATGCTGATGATACCCAGCTCTACCTCTCGTTTTCCACCGATCCAGGTGAGGCGGTGGCTGTGCTGAACCGGTGCCTGGCCGAGGTAATGGGCTGGATGAGGGCCAATAAACTGAGGCTCAATCCTGACAAGACGGAGGTCCTGTTAGTAGGTGGTTCGGGCCTAGGAATGGGGGACCTGACCCTAGTCTTGAATGGGGTTGCACTCCCTCTGAAGGACAGGGTCCGCAGCTTGGGAGTCCTCCTCGACCCGGAGCTGACCTTGATAGCTCAAGTGTCAGCAGTGGCGAGGAGTGCCTTCCATCAGCTTCGGCTGATCCATCAGCTGCGTCCCTTCCTGGAGCTCGACTGCTTGGCAACGGTGACTCACGCGTTGGTGACTTCCCGGCTAGATTACTGTAATGCGCTCTACGTGGGGCTACCCCTGAAGACAGTCCAGATACTTCAATTGGTACAAAACAGAGCTGCCAGAGTACTGACGGTGACGGGGCGTGGTGTTCACATCACCCCTGTTCTCCGGCAGCTTCACTGGCTTCCCATTGAAGTCCGGGCCCAATTCAAGGTGTTGGTTCTTACCTATAAAGCCCTTAACGGCTTGGGTCCCGGTTACCTAAAGGAGCGCTTGCGTCCATATACACCCTCCCGCCCCTTACGATCTGCTGCTGAGGCTCTCCTCCGGGAACCCTCCGGGAAAGATATTAGGAGGGTGAGTACCCGGAGGAGGGCTTTCTCGGCGGTGGCGCCCCATCTGTGGAATGCGCTCCCCAGAGAGGCTCGCCTGGCGCCGTCTTTATTTGCTTTTCGGCGCCAGGTGAAGACCTTTTTATTTAAACAATATTTTAATTGCTAATTTATTTATTATTTATTAATTTAATCTGTATTTAGGATAGGTTGTTGTTTTAATTTTGACTTGGAGATGGGCCAATTTTTAATGTTAGTTTTTAATTGTTAATATTTGGAAATTTTAACATTATGTTTCAATCTTTTGGTTGTGAGCCGCCCCGAGGCTTGTGGCAAGGGGCGGCCTATAAATTTCCAAATAAAAATAAAAATAAAATGTATGCACAGGGCCCTGAGAGCATGGCTAAAAAATGATATTGCAAAACAGGGAATACGGGAACACTAATCGATAAGTCGGTGACTATAAGGTTTTGATATATGAACAGGAGGAGGTATATACACAATGTCTTTATGTGCATAACTTTTGCATATTTGGTCCATTCTTGTTAAAGCCTCAGAGTGATTGCTAGGAATTTGTATGATTGCAATACAATGGAGACACATGCACACAAAGGCACACACAACCTGAAAAAATAATATGTTATCCCAGGCTGTCATATTGCAGACCCCTTTTCAGGCACCCATGGAGGTGCCCATGAATGCCATGAAATGTGTGGATCTCTGTATTGTAGTACTGCTGAGAAGATAGTTGATGTTATATATGCATGATTGTCCTCATTATTTGGCATTTCTCCTCCCCTTTTGTATCTCCTTAGTTCCTATATGGATCTGCACCAGTGATGAATGACAAAACCCCAGGCCTTTCCTTCTACAACATGACCCCTAGGGAGTCCCTTCAGTATGCAGGGATTCTCTCTTTGCTGCTACATTTCAGGTGGACATGGATTGGGACAGTTGTTATGGATAATGATAATGGGGAGCGATTTCTGCAGATGATAGTCCCACTGTTTTCTGAGAGGGGTGTCTGCTTTGCCTTCATTGAAAAAATCCCTGAACATACTCTTGGCAGGGATATGAAAAACATTTTGGAGAAAGGAGCAAAGATATGTGATAATATTGTGGACAGTACAGCCAAGGTATTGGTGGCCAATGGAGAATCCTATTCCATGGCATTCTTTAGATTCTTACCTTATCTATTAGAACAAGAACATGTGACAAAAAGACCAATTGGTAAAGTAATGATTGCAACAGCTCAGGTGGAGCTCACCTCATTTGTCTTTCAAAGGAAATGGGACACAGACTTTTTGCATGGTGCTCTGTCTTTCACAATTCAATCCAACCATGTCCCAGAATTTCACGAATTTCTCAAGACAAAAGATCCTTCCAGTCCAACAGGAGATGGATTTATTAGGTCCTTCTGGCAACAGACTTTCAGTTGTGTATTCCCAGATCCATTTCTGAGCAAAGCAGTTGGGAATATCTGCACTGGGGATGAGAAACTGGAGTGCCTTCCTGCAATTTTTTTTGAAATGAACTTGAATGGCCACAGCTACAATGTCTACAATGCTGTCCATGCGGTGGCCCATGCCTTACATGCCATGTCTTCATCTGGTCTGAAGAACAGGGGAATGGTGATCAGAGGTGGATGGACATTTCAGAACCAAGTGCATTGGCAGGTAATGGACTCAATAGCTTCATGTGGTAGAGAACCATAGCTATGTAGATAGCAAAATGAATCAATACAATGTAGGAAAACTCATTCCGTTCACATTTTAATAAGGTCCTAGAAGTATTTGTGTTTGAAAGAACATTTAAAATATTCTCCCTCACATGAACTGCATTTGTAGAATGTTTGGAAAATTGACTCTCACCTCACAAGAATTTAATCCTTTGAAAGTCCTTCAACTTATCACCTTATATAAAGGGGATAGAGAACAAATAAGATTAGTTTCTGTAATCCAGTGCAAGTAGTTTTCTCCTTCTGCCTGCCTGATTCCTTCCAAAGTTTTCTAAGCTTCTTCCTTTCCAATCCAGCTCCATCATTTTCTGAAGCTCGTTATGTTTAACAACAGTGCTGGGGATGTGGTTTCTTTTAATGAGAATGGAGAGTTAGTAACTGGATTTGATGTGATCAACTGGATTGTGTCCTCAAACCAATCTGTTCAAAGAGTGAAAGTTGCGAGGGTGGATGCCCAGGCTGCTCCAGGTGAAGCATTCACCATCTGTCCAGTTGCCATAACATGGAACAGCTGGTTCAATCAGGTTTGGCTCTTGGAACTTTCACAAAATCTACACATCTGATTATGACACAGACTCAGTAGTTCCATGGGTATTTTATTTCATTTGACAATGATAGACCTAGAAAAATACTTACAAGGAACTGGATAGCACAATATGTGATGCAGTGTGTGAGGTCCCAAAAGTTTCCCACCTTGTCCCTGTGCTGCTGAATTAACCAACTGAAATAGTTGAAGGAAAAACAAAATAAAATAAATTCGCATTCATTCCATATTGTTTTGAAAAGTCTTAAATCATAGCTGTTTTTGCAAGTTTACTTTGTTTCATCATGAAACTTGGTAACAGGCAATTGTAAAGACATTTTCAGATCAAGGCATAATCAAAGTTAGGACAGCACACTGAAAGAAAGAGAACTTAATTTTAATGATTGACCTCCCATTGCTTTCCATGGGACTGCTCTAAGAATGACTGAGATTTTACTGATTCTATAGCAAAATGTACCATGCTCAGCCTTTTCCTTTGTTGTATTTGTTCTTTTTTATTTCTCAGCTCTTTTGGGGATGGGTGAAAATGTTTCAGTTATTTTTTACAATATTTTTCTAATCTAAAAAGTGTTTTCATATTTGGGCTGGAAAGAACCTGTTCGTAGAACAATCTGAGTGTGGAAGAAAGTTGTAGAAAGAAAGTGTGGAAGACAGGAGAGCCAGTGGGGTGCAGTGGTTAAGAACAGGGAACTGGGACTCAGGCAATCTGGGTTCTAGTCCCCAGTCAGCCATGGAGCCAACTGAGTGACTTTGGGCCAGTCACAGACTCTCAGTCCTACCTACCTCACAGGGTTGTTGTTGTGGGGATAAGATGGAGGAAGAGAATGATGTAAGGTGCCTTGAGCCCTTTGTAGGAAAAAGGCAGGATATAAATAGATAAATAAATAAATAAATGGGAAATGGTCAGTTTTTCCTTTTCCTATGAAGACATTAGGTGGATACATTCCAAAAATCTAAATCTCAATCTCTGTGTGAAGGAACAGCTAGTTGTCAGTTAAGGTTGCCACCTCTTTTCTCTCTGACAGGCTTCTGATCATTAGCAGCAATATGACAGGAAGGCAGAACTGCATGTCCCTTTTCTTTTTGGCTAGGACAGATGAGTAAAAATGTCATTCCAGTCCAATTGTATTTGGTAAGAATCATCCAAGTCCACAACTTTCTTCACATTTGAGATGGAAAGAATAAATTTTTAAATATTCCAATGCTAGAAAAGGCATTCTTCCTTTTCCACCACCAACACTATTACAAATACCACAGTAATACTGACTTGGTGCTCGCTCTCACTCTGCATTTTCACTTTCTATATTGAACTCAAAATAGCTGAAGTAATTCTAATTACTTAATAGAATTAAGTTTAATACTTCTAGTAAGCTTATAGAATAGTTTAAGTAATTCTATTTTGAGAAGAACCTCAATCCCAGCGTAATCACTTTGAAAAGGTAGCGCTGTCTTAATTTGCTTTTGATTGGTTTTCAATGTTAGCCTGCTCCACTGCGATCCAGAGCATTAGCAGTGGGGAACTGCAGGAGAGGTGGAGAAAAGTGGGCCACTGGGGGGCAGTGTCAGCATTCAGAGCCTCTAGGTAGTCACAGTCTCTAAATGAGCCATTCAGGGTGCTTGCTTCTTATAGTACTGTTTGATTTCTCCTTTTGGCACAATGTATGCATCTGGCCAACAGTTTTGTGCTGCCACAGGAGCAATCAGGCAGGATGGGGGATGCCATTAAGTTCATGGGGATGCCTATAGCATGTCCTGGTGACAGCCCCTTTTGGGCACCATCATCTCACCACCCACAGAAATGTTTGGAATTGAAGGAGGAAGACGCACAACAATTTCACTTCTTGCAAATCATGTGAACTTCTCCCTTTAAAAAAATAAAAAGGGGGGGGTGTTTGCTTTGAGAAATGCTTCCAAATTCCTGGATTTATGAGTGTGTTAGAAGAAAAACCAAGTGTTGACGCAAACTAGAAAATATGTATCTTATGATTAAAAAAAACATAAAATGCATTTTTTACATATACAAAGTTGCAGAAAAACTTGACAAAAATGAGAGCACACTGAAATGTAATTTTCAGAGAATCTAGGAAAGCTTGAAACATAGTGTTCATCCCAACCCTAGGAGGAACTGGCTAGATCAGGTCATTCATATAAGAACTTGAAACCCAATTTTTGCCCCACATTTGCATTTCATTCACAAGCAGGTGGGAAGCATGCATGCAGGTTCTCTCCATGACACGGTCATCTAATCAACTAATGATTACCAAGGAATCAACTAATGATTACCAAGTCTTGAAGAGCACACTTAAGGAAAGGCTGCACCTTGTGTTCTTAGCAAAGAAACTGCAGAACTGGAAGAATTCCGATGAAGAATTATCATGATTCTTATTCTCCTTCTCCCTTGATGACTTAGGTACAGCCTCTATCTGTGTGCAGTGAGAGCTGTAATCCTGGTTCTATGAAGAAGATCAAGGAAGGGGAGCCATTTTGCTGCTATGGGTGCATCCCATGTCCTCAAGGGAAGATTTCAGAAATTAAGGGTAGGCATTAAGACCTACATCTATTCTGAATATATTTGATAAAACTAGATCAGGTACAGAAAAGATATTTCTTCTGAGTTTGACATGTTTTTAGATGGTGGAACGAGGTGGTATGAGGTGGAAGATGCTGGATGGGGGGAGGTTGTTGGTATGTGAGCTCATGTGTTTGGATTTAGCTTGAACAAGCCTAGGATTAAAACCACTTTGTCAAGAAAGTCCTGAATTAGGGCTCCCCCAACCCTGTTCAATGAATGACCCTTCTTCTTCAATACCTTTATGGCAGGTCAATACAGTAAGATCACCTTCACCCTGGAAATAGCTACTGTATTTGGCTCATGCAGATTGGGGAGAATTCCCTTTAAATATGTTTGTAATAGGAAATGAACAATCTCATAATATTCAGAGTGGAAAATACTTTAGACTTTAAAGATGTAGATGCAATTACATTAATGGATTTTCTGCTTTAAGAAGAAAGCAACTCATAGGAGAGGTTGATGTAGCCTGTTGGTGTGATCTGTATGATACATGAGAACATGTATGCATTTATTTTTTTCCTCAGATATGCCTTACTGTTACTCATGTGAAGATGGAAAGTACCCAAGCAAGCACCAGGATTTCTGTATTCCCAAGTCAGTGAAATTCTTTTCTTATGAAGAACCTTTGGGTGCCACTTTAACCTCTTTCATTATTCTCTTCTGCTTGACCACGGCTCTAGTGCTGGGAATATTTCAGAAGCATCACGAGACGCCCATCGTCAAAGCCAACAACCGGCACCTCACCTACACTCTCCTCATCTCCCTCCTGCTCTGCTTCCTCTGCACACTGCTCTTCATTGGCCAGCCACACAGAGTGACATGCCTCCTGCGACAACCTGCTTTTGGCATCATCTTCTCAGTGGCTGTGTCTTGCGTGCTCACAAAGACGGTCATGGTGGTTTTGGCCTTCAGAGCCACCAAACCAGGATGCAAGATGAGAAAGTGGATGGGGATGAGACTGGCCAGCATCCTCCTCCTTTTCTGCTGCCTTCTTCAGTCTGGGATCTGTCTTGCCTGGTTGGCAACTTCTCCTCCTTTTCCAGATATTGACATGCATTCAGCTGCTGAGGAAATCATCCTGGAATGTAACGAGGGATCCATAATGATTTTTTACTGTGTCCTGGGTTATCTAGGCTTCCTGGCAATGGTCAGCTTCATGGTGGCTTTCCTTGCCAGGAAGCTGCCGGACAGTTTCAATGAGGCCAAGTTCATCACTTTCAGCATGCTGGTCTTTTGCAGTGTGTGGCTATCCTTTGTGCCTTCCTACCTGAGCACCAAAGGGAAATACTTGGTGACTGTAGAGATCTTTTCTATCTTAGCCTCCAGTTCTGGCCTACTGGTTTGCATCTTCTTCCCCAAATGTTACATCATTTTGCTGAGACCTGAGCTGAACAAGAAGGAACATTTAGTAAGGAGAAGAGTTAGGTAAACTTTTCAATCTACATGTTTTGCTGCAGTTTGCAATCTACCCATGTAGCCATTTTTGTTTGGTTTTATTTTGCGTCTTTTGCCAAGAAACAGATTTCTGCACATATTTTGTCTTTTGACTCTACCTTCTCACACAAGTTTATGAAAAAGAGTTCCTGACATGCAAATCAATTATGAAATAGTGTTTTCATTTCCTGGAGGGCCCCCATTGAAGAAGGCCAGCCTGCTTTATTTCCATGGACTATAGAAAAGCTTTTTGGTTCAGAAAGCAGAATTCTAGGGCCTAATTTAACCACTTCATGCCTTCTATACATGGTTAGACTTGTGAGAAGTGAGCAGTTGACCATTAATCAGATGTCATTTTGCACAGAAGGAGGACATTGGAGGCTTGTGACTTTTCTTCCCTGCATAGTATATTTATGCAAAGTTCAAGGTGATTGTCTGCTGCTTCCCTAGTGCAATGGACCTTTAGTCACCCCTCACCTGCCTTGGGATTTAATCCTGAGAGAAATTAAGTCAACTCTCCCCTTTCTGTCCTCTTAAGGCTCTCCTGTTGGAGCTTCTGCTACCCCTCTGGGCAACTGGAAGAAGGGCTACCAAGTCAATTAGAACAAATGCTGCCTGTTTCAGTGATGGAATTGAGTGATGGAGGGAAGATAGCCTCCTTAATCACTTTGTAGGCAGAGGCTCTGAGTTACAAGGTGTTTTCCAGTAGTCTGCATCTTTTTCAGAACAGGAAACTCCTGAGTGCAAAAAGAAGTATAATTAATCAGAAAGCTCCACAGGAGTAGTGGCTTCAGCTTTGTCAGGACACAGGTAGGGATAAAAATCAGTGGAGGTTCATTCCAGGAACCTGTCTAGTGAAACATTCCGTTTCTCCCAGTGGCCAGCCATGTAAACATGGAAAACCAGAGGACATCAGGAGAGAAGTAACCCTACTTCTACAAGGATGGGTTAGGGCCACTATGATATTGGCTCCCTTTCAGAGTGATCTTTAACTTAGAGGTGGGCTTCTTGACAGCTGCTGCACACTGACTTCATGCTTTCATTGGCTACCCACCATGCCTCCACCAGGATTTTCTTGATATCTCACCACCAGCTCAGGCATCATCCCTGTACTAGTGAAGTTACCTCAAACCTGTTACGAGTTCAGAACGGGAGTTCTCCTTGGTGAGGAGTTTGTCAAGGACTTTTCAAACCCCACATAAACAATATCTGCAGATTCACACCATTCCCTATGATCATTGATACTATAATGTATCCCTTTAAATTGAATCAAGAGGAATTGCCCTTGTACAAGTTATCTGTATTCTTTCCCAGCAAGACTTAATGTTCTATATCCTTGAGAATTATCTTTCATAAAATGGTGAACAATTGAACCAACTGGCTTGTCATTTTCCAGTGCCCCCTGGGATCTCTTGCTCTTCTGTTCACACTGTCAAATTCATTCCAATTCTCTTAACTGCTAGAAATCAATTGGGACCATTTCATGAGCCCTACAGGAGAATACATTGACAGGTGTGGATTGGCAAGTTGAGAATGGATTCTGCTCTTTCCAGTCTGATATATATGCAGATGCCTTCAGCATCTAAGCAAGCATAATATGGGGATCAGCAACCCTTTTAAGTCCATGAGTTCATCTAACCAGAAAATGGGTAGATAATATTGTTTTGGTTCTGAATTATGAAGGAACAATGAGGTAGGCAAATCACATAAATCTGTAAATAAGTATAGCCAGCTGTGTAGGCCCATGAAATAGGGATCCAAAATCCTCAGGAAGTAATGGGTCACATACACATGCACACATGGCCTGATGGTCAATTCTGGGTTGTTTTGTGTCTGAGTGCTGAAGGAAGAATGAGGTTTACAAATCGGATAAGTATGTGAAAGGGAAAATAGGTTTGTGGGCCCATGAAAAAGGAATCCAAAATCCATGGAAAGCACCCAATCACACACACATACACACAAAGCCTGATGATGAATTGTGTACAACTCAATTGCTTACACAATCATTTAAAGATTTTTGCTGGACCTAATAAATTATTTCCAGTTTACACTGGGACCACAACACAGAAGGAGTGGGGAATTGAATTCCCATCCCATACACAGCTTTTAATGTGTTTCCAGAAATTTAGTGCAAGTGGAAAGATGTCATTGGCAGGGGAAGGCAGAATATTGCAAAGGAAACTGCTGAAGAGGCTTGATTGACTTTTCTGCCCACTCTGTTCCCATTCCAAATTGGAATTCTGTACATTAAAACCACAGTAAAAGCAAAATCCCCCATGGGGTTCATGATGAATGCTCAGTGCAGCTTCAAATTTCTGCATTCCTTTCTAATGATTACTTCCTATTTCATCAATGAAAAACAACACCTGTTTTGAACTTCAGCATACCTTACAACAATTTGCTATATTCTCCTTTAATTGCCTAAAAGGAAGTTCTGTTACTACTCAACACCTTGTAGTTCTCAAATGAACAAAACAACTCTACTTGGCTGTCAAAGACCGTGGCAATATATACAGTGATCTTTAGTCATAGGGATTAATAGGGACAGCACTGCTCTGAGGTTGCCTACATTTTTAATCTCAGGGCTCTGCATGAGAATGAGTGGATTTACATGAAGAACAGAGTTTTGTCCTTCTACTCCTAATGGGGGAATTAGGAGTGCTGTTGCTGAACTTGCTTCTCCAAATAGGAATCCAGGCTAATGAGGAAAAATGCAAGACTGATGAGCTGCAACCTCCTCTTCATGAGTATTCACAATCCAGTGATCTCATGATTGGTGCCATTGCTTCTCTGTCCTTCATCATCCCTGATGCATTCATCTTCATTGAGGAACCCCCACAATCATTGCTTGATGAACTTCTGTAAGGAGTTAATATTTTGTTTTGTTTATTTTTATCTGCTCATCACTCAAATTTGTCATAGCAGATGCAACCTCTGAACAATGGCATGGGCACTTCAGAAAGCTCATATTATTAAAATATAGAAATATAGAAAGAATATAGAAAGTTTTGTTCTGTATCACCAAAAGGATGCATTTTGGTATGAATTTAGCTCCTCAATCATTGTACTTTTGCTTGGAACTAAACTAAATAATGTCCTTTAGTTGTCAATTATTTCATCCTCCAATTTCTGTCCTGCACAAGATTCTTGAGAATTTCTTCCCTTTCTCTTATGTCTCTCTTACTATCTATCTTCGTTCACCTCTCTTTTTTTATTCTGTCCTCTCTTATGGAAACTGGATAATATCAATATTCAGGGGATTTGATCAGCTTTTCAGGAGAAGTAGACTTCTCTTTCCCTTCCTTCCCATAGCACTCCCACCAGACCTTCTGATTTGTGGCAGAATGAACAGAGGGGGAACTCCAAAATCAGAAAAGATTCTACCATGAGTGGAAGTTCTATGCTTTTAGGGAGGCCAGATACTGGCCAGGACAAATCTAGCCCAGGACAAATGTTCTCTGCTCAAATTGGAAACAATTGTATTACAAGTCTCCCTCTCACTAGGAAGTTGTTATAATCAGTGTGGTGTACCCTGTACTCTCTGCTTGGCTCCATCACAATCATTTTCACTGTTTTTTTATACCTAGTAAATGGTGTTGTAACTGGGACTATAAGATGAAAAGGCAAATGAGTCTTTTAAACTCCTAAATCCCAATGACTGAACAAGCCCTTCCAAATAAAATGTAGGGCATTCCTCTACCACCATGCCTCACATCTTTCATGTGATTCTCATAAGCCCCTTCAGTGGAAAACAGATGAGTTTCTGCCACGGGGTGATAGGATTATGACAACATGCTCTGAAACATTTCTCCTGAGAAGAAGCTTCACCGGAATCTGGTAATTTCACTCTAAGTTAACCGAAATAGGATGACACTTTTCAATTCATTGACCATGAAAAAGGCAGGTGATGGTCTATTTGAAACATGAATATTAACCTTGGCTTACTGTGTTAGTTTTGGGTTGGCCAAAGTAAGCCAGAGATGAGCTGAATATGCTGATACTCATGATGCCAAACCAGTGTCAGTGTCTTACAAAATATTGTATAAGGAATGTTCTAATACAAGAGGTGACCTTGTTGCTTCTAGTGTGGTGCCAAAGAATTACCAACATATCCTGGCATTGACGTTTGCAGTGCAGGAGATCAATGACAATCCTCACATCTTACCCAACCTCACCTTGGGCTTCCGCATCTATGACAGCTATTTCACAGCCAAATGGACTTATCAGGCCACCTTGCTACTCCTATCTGCAGCAGAGAGATTAGTCCCAAACTACAAATGTGAGATACAGAAATGCTTGACAGCAGTCATCGGGGGACTGGACATCCAAACCTCCCTTCACATAGCAACTCTCTTGGATAACTATAAGATTCCACAGGTGGGGAGCATGTCTCTCCTTTAGTATGGGGAATGGCATTCTACATATTTCTCACATTCACTTTGTTCTATCATTTGTGCATTTGTGCTTTGGAGATTTGTACATTGGAAACATTTCTATTATCTGCATCTTTTGGATGAGTGACAAAATTAAAGGCGAAGCAACTATCTGAAATATGGGAATTTTTGCTGGTCTGTGTTCTTTTTCAAGGACTTGGACCTGAGAAAGGAGTGTCTGGGCAGAATCTCAGGCCACATTCACATAAAAATCCTGTTCCATTTTGAAATGCCACAGATACTGTCCCTCTACTTTCCTCCTTGCTCTAGCTGTCCCAAGGCAAGGCAAGATTTCAAGGAGGGGCAAGTTTGCCAAATTTATGTAGAAGATGCTAGTGGTGCCCAGTCTTTTTGGATCCCAGAACATATTTGCATATTTGAGAAAAAGAATGTCAATGAGTGCACCACTCTTTTGATATCTCCCTGTCTCATGGACAGATCTTAACATGTGCCTTGTTTTGATTCTGTTGCATCCTGCAAAGCCACTTCAATAAGCAAATGCCTCGATTGGAACATTGCCCATATTGCAATGCAGGGAATACTTTGAAACACAGGGTTTAGCAACTTGTAGTTGCTTTTTTGATTTCAGGGGAAGATTATGATTTTGCTCTGAAAAATCATACATTGTTATTAAATAATCCAATTATTTCAGGGATTTATATAATTATATCAAATACTTTTTCCATGCCCGCTACATTGCTAAAAATTGATATTGCAAAACTGAGAGGGAGTAGGCCAATGACTACAATGCATTGATATATGGACACAGTATATACAGTCCACAAATACATAATTAAGTATTTGGACCTCTCTTGTCAAAACCTTAAAATTACTGTGAGGAAGTTGTGAAAACTACTCTTGCCATACAAGTCCATGGACACAAGAACAAATATGGAAAAAATATATGACATAATAGAGTACCTTATTGCACAACACTTTTCACACACCATTGGAGGTGCCTACATGTGTCATGACACACTGGAAATACTCGAATGATAATATCACTGAGAGGATTGTAGTGATTATATGTGCTAGTATTTTGAAATCATAAAAGCTGCTACAGACAACTCCTTAATATATTGCATTTCCCTGTGTCCTTCTTCTATCTCCTTAGCTGATATATGGCTCTGCACCAGTGATGAATGATAAAATGCCAGGCCTTTCCTTCTACAACTTGACTCCCAGAGAGTCCCTTCAGTATGCAGGGATTCTCTCTTTGCTGCTGCAATTTGGGTGGACATGGATTGGGATAGTCGTTATGGATAATGACAATGGGGAGCAATTCCTCCAAATGGTAGTCCCAGTGTTTTCCAAGAGTGGTGTCTGTTTTGCCTTCATTGAAAAAAACCCTCAAGTTGCTCTTGGATCTGATATTAAAGACATGGTGAAGAAGGGTGCAAGAATACGTGATAAAATTGTGGAAAGCACAGCCAATGTGTTGGTGGTCAATGGAGAATCCTATTCCATGGCATTTTACAGATTCTTGCCTTATCTCTCAGAACGAGAACATGAGGCAAATGCACCAATTGGTAAAGTAATGATTGTGACAGCTCAGGTGGAGCTCACATCATTTGTCGTTCAAAGGAATTGGAACACAGACTTTTTGCATGGTGCTCTTTCATTCACAATTCAGTCCAACAATGTCCCTGGATTTCAAGAATTCCTTAATGCAAAAAGCCCTTCCAGCCCAAAAGGAGATGGATTTATTAGGCCCTTCTGGCAACAGGCTTTCAGCTGTGCATTCCCAGATCCATTACTAGGCAAAGTAGATGGCAGTATGTGCACTGGGAATGAGAAACTGGAGTGCCTTCCTGCAATTTTTTTTGAAATGTCTTTGACTGGTCACAGCTACAATGCCTACAATGCTGTCCATGTGGTTGCACATGCCTTGCATGCCGTCTCTTTATCTGGTATGAGGAACAGAGGAATGGTGACCAGAGGTGGACAGACATTTCCGAGCCAAGTACAGTGGCAGGTAAAGACTGAATAGCCTCATTTGGGAGAGAAGCACTGCTTTATACAAATGAATACAAATCAGGGAACCATTTTCACTACTTATTTGAACTGGATTATTGGCTATGTCTCTGCTTACTCAAACAGCAAGGTAATAGGGAATATATGTATGTGCAAGAACATTTAAAATTGGCTCCTTCACATGAACTGCATTTGTAGAATGGGTGGAAAATTTACTCATATCACAGAAGCAATTTAATCTAACCTTTGAATTAGAGCAGTATCTGACCTTAAACTTAGTATTTATACTACTGTATAAGGGGATAGAGGATAAATATAAGAACTATTTCTGTCATCCAGTGCAAGTATTTCCCTCTCTCTGTCTGCATGATTCCTTTCACAGTTTTTCTAAGCTCCTTCCTTTTCTTTCCAGCTCCATCATTTTCTGAAGGCCATTTCATTTAACAACAGTGCTGGGGACATGGTGTCTTTTAATGAGAATGGAGAGTTAGTCACTGGATTTGATGTGATCAATTGGATTTTCTCCTCAAACCAGTCCTTTCAAAGAGTGAAGGTTGGGAAGATGGATGCCCAGGCTTCTCCAGGCCAAGCATTCACCATCAGTCCAGAAGCCATAACATGGAACAGCTGGTTTAACCAGGTTAGATTCTTGGTGGATTAGCTGAATCTTCCTACTTGAATAACACTCAGTTTCAGTAGTGACATTTGTACTTTATCTTATTTGACAGTAATGTAGCTAGAAAAATCCTTATTTGGAACTGGATTGTATATGTGTTGCACTGAATGAGACAAAAAAACCCCGCTTCCACCCTGGTTTCAGTGCTGCTGAATTAATCAGAGGAAAAAGTTGAAGATATATATAGATGTAAATGTAGATGTGTAGATATCCTATGAATTCCCTATTTTTCAATAGACTTAAATCATCAGAATTTTTGAAACTTAACTCTGCTTCACTATGAAACTAGGTAATATCATGCAACTAATTCTGAGAAGGAAATTATCAAAAACTGGACTAGATGGAAAAACTATTAGGTGGATCCAAAATTATCTGTTAAATCAGGCACAGAGAGTTGTCATCAATGGCACCTTCTCAAATTGGATGGAGGTTACTAGTAGGATGCCATGGGGCTCAGTCTTTGGTCCAGTGCACTTCAACATCTTTATTAATGATTTAGATGAAGAGATCCAAGGAAAGATAATCAAATTTGCTAATGATACAAACCTGGATGGAATAACAAACACCCTAGAAGACAGAATGAAGATCCAGAGCGATCTTGATAAACTTGAACAGTGGGCCGAAACAACAGAATGAGATTAAACAAGGACAAGTGCCAAGTTCTCCACCTAGGAAAAAGAAACCAAATGCAAGCTGGGGAATACGTGTCTCAACAGAACTGAAAAAGAAAAAGATCTCAGAGGAATTGTGGACAATAGGCTAAACATGAGCCAACAATGTGATGCAGCTGTCAAAAGGGCAAATGCTGGTTTGGGATACACTAACAGAAGTATTATTTCCAAATCATGAAAAGTAGTAGTTCCTTTATACTTCGTACTAGTCAGACCTCACCTGGAATACTGTGTCAAGTGCTGGACACAAAAATTTAAGAAAGCCACAGGTAAATTAGAAATTAGAGGAGAGGAACCAAGATGATCCAGGGTTTGGAAACACTGCCCTACGAGAGAACTGGGCATGATCAGACTTGAGATAAGAAGACATGAGATCCCTCTATAATACCTCAAATGCTGTCATAAAGGGGAAGGTCAAGATGTCTTCTTACTGATGCCAGAGTGTAGGACACAGTTTAAATTGCAACAACCCAGATTCAGGCTGGACATCAGGAAAAGCTTCCTCACTGTCAGAGCAATAGGACAATGGAACTAGCTGCCTTGCAAAATGGTGGGCTCTCCCACACTAGAGACATTCAAAAAGAAACTGGACAGCCATCTCAGTGGGATGGTGTAACTTGGTGTCCTGCAACAGCAGGGGGTTGAACTCGATGGCCTTCATGACCCCTTAAAACTCCACTATTCTATGATTCTAACTATAAATGTATGTTCAGATCCAGGCATAGTCAAACTTAGGGTAGCACATTGAAGGAAAGAGAATTTAAATTAGTTATTATTCACATCTCATTGATTTCAATGGCACTACTCAAAGAATGACTGAGATTGACCCAGTCTATTGTAAGAATGTACCATACTCAGTTTTATCTTTTGTAATATGTGTTTGATTTATTCTCTCCTCTCTTGGGGATGGCTCACAATGTTCTTTCATTTATTTTTGGTAATGTTATTAAAATTAAAAAAGTGTCTTCTCATATGGTCTAGAAAGAACTTGCTATTCCAACAGTCTGAGTGTGTAAGAAATGGAAACTGACATTTTTATCCATCCTGGTGAAGAGGTTTTGGTGAATAATTCTAATAAATCCAAGTCTCAATCCATGTGTGAAGGACCAGTTACTTGCCAGTTGAGTTTGCCACCTCTTTTCTCTCTGACAGGCTTCTGATCCTTAAGAGCATTATGGTGGGAAGGGAGGACTACACATTCCCTTTCTTTTTGGCTAGGGCTGATGTGTAACAATTTCATTCTAGCCTACCTTCTTTTGGTTAGAATATATTGAAGTCTGCAAGTTCACATTTGAGATGGAAAGAATAAGATGTTGTATAGTCAAATACTGAAGTAAGGGAAACTGACAGATAAAGGCATCCTTCCTTCTCTACCACCACCACTTCTACAAAGCCTGCAGTAATCCTGACATGGTTCTATCTATTATCTATCAGTCTGGCAATCCATCCATCCATCAGTCCAGCCTGTGCATGCATCTATCACCCTCCCCTTCAGATCTTCATCCCAGTTGTTTTTTTTTTCACATGGAACTCAAGGAAGTTAATGAAATTCTAGATTAAGATGAACTTCAATCCCAACGTAATCACTGTGAAAAGGTAGTCCTGTCTTAATTTGCTTTTGATTGGTTTTCTATGTCAACCTGGCACACCATGGCCCAGTCCAATAGCACTGGGGCTTTGCGGGAGAGGTGGAGAATTGTGGGACTCTGGGGAGGCAGTGTAAGATTTCAGAGCATCTCAGTAGTCATAGTCTCTTGAAGTACTATCCAACTTGCTTGCACCCTGTATTCAATCTGGGTATGGCCTTTGGAAACTTCTATGAATTTGGTCACCAATTTTTTGCTGCCACAGTAGCAATCAGACTGGGGTGCTGTTAACTAGATGGAGATGCCTATAGAATGTCCCTGTGGCAGCCCCTTTTGGTTGGCTGCATCTCACCTCCCATAGAAATGTTTGGAATGGAGGGAGGGAGGATACAGAGCAGTTTCAGTTCAGGCAAACCATGTGGACTTCTCCATTTAAACAATAGAAAGGAAGTGTTTGTTTTAAGAAATGCTTCCAAATTCCTGGATTTATAAGTGCACATTAAAAAAGATCATTTTTTAAATCTTATGAGATAATGCACATTTTAAAAAAGGTGTACACATATTTTTAAATGCAGGAAATGCTTAGCTTACCTGTCAAAAGCATGTTAAAAATGGGATTACACTGAAAAGTGATTTGGGTAGAAACTTGTACAGTGGTGTTTTCCCAACCTCAGAAGGACCTAGCTTGATGTCACCATTTGTATAGGAGGTTGAACTCCCATTATTGCCCCGTTGTTTTCTTTCATTTACAAGCTGGCTGGACGCATGCATGCAATTTTCATCCATGACATCGTCATTGGACTTCAACCTTACAAAAGTCTTGGAGAGCACATTTCTGGAAAAGGAGCTTTGGAAATGCTTGGCAATTTAAAAGGAGATTCCAGAACTGAAAGGATCCCAATAATTCTCATGATTCTTATTCTATTCCTCCCCTGATGACTTAGGCACAGCCTGTATCTGTGTGCAGTGAGAGCTGCATTCCTGGTTCTATGAAGAAGGTGAAGGAAGGGGAGCCATTTTGCTGCTATGATTGCATCCCATGTCCCAAAGGGAAGATTTCAAGCAATAAGGGTAGGCTTTACAATGTGCATCTATTCCAAATAGATTTGATAAGATGAAGAACAGGTGTGGAAAAGGTCTTCAGGAATTGACTTGCGAATGAATGGGAAGATGCTGAATGGGGTGGGGTTGGAGTTGGTATGTGAGAGCACATATGTGATTGTTTGCCTGTGTTGTTCCAAATTATCCAACTGAAGTAGATTCTACATATTCAGGGTGGGTAGCCAATCCTTGACTATTGAAGCTTACACCCGCAGTGCTCGCCCATGAAAACTACACAGATACTTCCATTGATGCTAAAAAACATAACTCATGAGTAATGAATAACAACGAACCAAGAGACTCTGATCACAGTCTACACATCTATGCAATCACTGCCCTATTATCCTATGTCTACATTTTCAAAGCAAGATCTCTCTTTAGTTCTTTAACTTCCTACATCCCTTAAATGAGATGTTTCTGTCTGTTTATTCAGAAAAAAATTCCTTGCAGTTCAATAGGCTTGCTTCAAAGTTAAGAATATGTATGATAGCTGTTAAAGACCCCAAGACAGTGTTCATTTCACAGAGCACCCTCTGTCTGCTTTCATCTGCATATTCAGTCAGGTTGTCTCAGGCTTATGGCTGGAATGAAAAGGATGCTTCAGACATGTATACAAACCTTCTTAACATTTGTACTCTTTCCTGCCTCCTTTGGCATTTCTAAGAATTACTGTGAATACACATGGTTGAGAATTTTCTTTCAGTTCATTTTTGTTTTGGTTTATTCTGAAAACTGTTTCCCAGTTTTTGGAGGCATTGGGCTTGATCCTTTTTGCAAGAGGAGCACTCTCTGTGTCCCCACTGCCCAAAGAGGAGCTTCTCGAAAGGGATCCTGGGGTGGAGCTTAAAGGTACCTGGCTCCCACAGGCACTGCTGGGTGTTCTTGATAGCAGACAGTGGGAACAAGCTAATGATGCTGCATGCTGCGATGAGTTTCATATCCCATCATATGCCCAGTGGCCCAGCGGGTGAGCTGAAGTGGAGAAATTACTTGAAGTTGAATTGCTCAATAACTGCATTCTGGCCCTGGGCCAGGGAAGCTGTAGCCAATCAAAGTGATGCCCTGGTTTAAGCAAATACCATGTTGATACCACAGAAGCATTCCAAAACAGATCAAACTATCCATCTGTCCAGCCAGATGGCACTGAGTGATTAGCTCGTAAAACTTTAGCTTTGATATTACTGCACATTCAGCCAAGTAAAACCCTGTTCCATGACAGGCTTTTCATCTTGAACAGCTTTCTGTCAGGCCAGCAAAGCATGGTCTTCATGCTGGAAACACCTACTGAATTTGGCTCAGACAAATGGGTAGGAATTGCTTTTGAATTCATCTGTGATTTGAGAAGACAAATTTCTTCATTTTCAAAGTAAAAAAATACATGAGGATTTAAAAATGCGGATGCAATGAAACTAATTTATTCTCTGCTTAGACTAGAAAATGACTCATCTGGGAAGTTGATCTGGTTTCTTGGTAAGACCTGTAGAATGCATGAGAACATGTAAAAATTCATATTTCCTCAGATATGCATCACTGTTATCCATGTGAAGATGAAAAGTACCCAAGCAAGCACCAGGATGTCTGTATTCCCAAGTCAGTGAACTTCTTTTCCTATGAAGAACCTTTGGGCTTCACTTTAACCTCCTCCATTATTCTCTTCTGCTTGATCACGGCTATGGTGCTAGGCATCTTTCTGAAGCATCATGAGACGCCCATCGTCAAAGCCAACAACCGGCACCTCACCTACGTTCTCCTCGTCTCCCTCCTGCTCTGCTTCCTTTGCGCACTGCTCTTCATCGGCCAGCCACACAAAGTGACGTGCCTCCTGCGACAAACTGCTTTTGGCATCATCTTCTCAGTGGCCATTTCTTGCGTGCTCACAAAGACGGTCATGGTGGTTTTGGCCTTCAGAGCCACCAAACCAGGATGCACAATGAGGAAGTGGATGGGGAAGAGACTGACCAACACTCTCCTTTCCTGTTGTCTTCTTCAGGCAGCCATCTGTCTTGCCTGGTTGGCAACTTCTCCTCCTTTTCCAGATATTGACATGCATTCAGTGGCTGAAGAAATCATCCTGGAATGTAATGAGGGGTCCATAACGATGTTCTACTGTGTCCTGGGCTATCTGGGCTTCCTGGCAATGATCAGTTTCATGGTGGCTTTCCT
Source organism: Varanus salvator macromaculatus (assembly GCA_023646645.1). NCBI lineage: Eukaryota > Metazoa > Chordata > Lepidosauria > Squamata > Varanidae > Varanus > Varanus salvator. Next base: position 28,697 of record JAIXND010000665.1, on the reverse strand, counting down.
TGCCCGGAAGCTCCCAGATAGTTTCAATGAGGCCAAGTTCATCACTTTCAGTATGCTGGTCTTTTGCAGTGTGTGGTTATCCTTTGTGCCTTCCTACCTGAGCACCAAAGGGAAATACCTGGTGACTGTAGAGATCTTTTCTATCTTAGCCTCCAGTTCTGGCCTGCTGATTTGCATCTTCTTCCCCAAATGTTACATCATTTTGCTGAGACCCGAGTTGAACAAGAAGGAACATCTAATAAGGAGATCAGCTTGAACAGTTTACCTGTCAGCACGTTTTGCTGCAGTTTGCAGTCCATGCGTGTGGACATTCTCTTCTCGCCTCCCCTCCCCTCCCCTTTCAAAGGGACATATTTCTGCACATTTTTTTTTCTTTAAAAATGTATTTCATGGTCCCCAAAGTTTCCATGTTTTGCCTTTGTTTGGGCAAAGCTTTACTCAAATAGGCAGCTGCCTTGAGATTTCATCCTGCGAGGAATTAAGTCAACACTCTCCTTCCTCTTGTCTTAATTCTATCCTTTCAGACTTTCTGCTACCCCTCAGGCTTCGTGGATGAATTGCTACCACGTCAATTGGAGCAAAAGCTGTCAATTTGAGTGCGACAGAGTGATCGAGGGAAGGTAGACTCCTTAATCATCTTGTGAGCAGAGGCAACCTGTTCCTCCTCAGAAGATTCCCATCTGTACTCTGTCATCTCTGGCTCCTTTCCTGTGGATGCCAAGAGAAGATGGGTGTTTCACATAGGCGTAGTGAAAAGACTCCCTCACTTGCAAATGACATAGCATTTTTATTTTTCAGGGGCCCTCTGTTGAGGAAGGTCAGTCACTGCTTTCCTTCCATGGACTTTACAAAAGCTTTTTGGTTCAGAAAGCAGAACAATACTAGGGCCTAATAGACCTCTAAGCACCTTGTATGTATGCCTTGCAATCCAAAATGTTCCCAAGCACCCAGCTCTATTAAAGACCAGACCCCCTACTCCTACAGAAAGTCTTCCAGCAGTGTCCACTGAAATTTGATGAATGCCTCCCAATCCCAGGGAAACAAATGTTTCTGCTGAAGTGTAGTTGTGTGAATGTGTGTGTGTTATATTAAAGTTCCAGCTTGAACATTTACTTCACAAACTTCATCAAGATTTGTTTAGGGCCAAACAACCTGCATGGACATCTAGTACTGAACACTTGATTGAACAGGCTCTTCCACCTTGATGTTCAGTTGGAATCCCAACTTAATCAGATTTAGTTCTGCTCAGGAGGAGGACATTGGAGTCTTCAGAATCAAAGGTTTGTCTGTGCTGAGCTCAAGATGAGTGTCTGCAGAATCCCTAGCCCAGCAGACCTTTTGTGACCCCTCAGCTGCCTTGGGATCTTTTCTCCAGAGAATCCAAGCGAACACTCTTCTTCCTCTTCCTTTCAAGCTCTCCAGCTGTACTTTCTGCTACCCCTCAGGCCTAATAGAACAAAAATTCAAAATTCAAATAGAGGAAAACCTGCCCATTCAAGCAACACAGAGTTGAGTATAAAGTGATTTCCGAATATAAGATTGTTATAAAGACACTCTGGATATAAATATTCATAACACGTTTACTGGCAATAGTATTTGGAAAAGGTTTGATATGTGAAAATAATTTTGAAGATCTATGGAGGGGCTTTATTGAACATATTCTAATATAGGGAGAGGAGTGTGAGCCATCACAAGATTCCATGCTGTTCTGGAAGGGGAGTTGGAATGGAGCAACTTGAATGATTAAGTGACTTTACCTTTAGTACCTTTTATCCCTTGGTCCCAGTGGAGGTAGCACTGTTATTTCTGTACTATTGAAATGTGCTTATCATTGATATATTATTTGTTTTATTGTATATTTGTGTAATTAATGAACATAAAAAGAAATTAAATGTAGAAAAAGGACGGAATGGGGAGGGAAGTGTTAGGGAAGGGTTCAGGTTAAACTTAGAGTGCTACAGATTGGGGGAGAGGGGAGGGAGATAGACTACTTAATCACTTTGTGGACAGAGGCACTGAGTTACAAGGGGTCCCCAAAGGGCAATCCAGTCTGACCCCAACTACAGGGCAGTTTGAATGGCAGGGCCCCCAACCTTTCGCATAAACTCTTGGAATCTTTCTGCTACAGTGTGTAAGTGAGAATGTGGCTATGTAATATTCAATTCCAACCCTGAACCTTTACTTAGCCAACTCCATCAAGATTGGCTTCATGGGAAAGCAGCATGCATCACCATTTTGTACCAAAAACAGTAGTGCTCATGACAACACTATCCATGGCTTTAGCAAAAATGAAGGACAACCCTCTGGCCTTTTGGCTGAGGTGATTCCCAGACCATCTCCCTTCAGACTTGAGTAAGCCTTCTCCAATGGAATCAGCAGAACAATCCCAAATGCAACTGAGCAAGGAGGCCATCTTGAAGCATGGGTGTTATGTTCATCAGCAGAAGGGGTCCTAATCATGGGCAAATGTTTTCCTTATCTCCCAATTTTTCTACACCCTCCTTTTCTTACTATTGATGATACTGTTAATTCATACAACTCTTGGTTCAGTGATCTATTGGCTGCATGCTTACAGAAGAGGTATGATTTAAGAATAAATGCCTCTGGCAGCCTCTTGGTCATGGGATTGCCCAGCAGTATTCACAGGGACCCACAACCACCCATGGCTAAGTTTTCCTTCTCCATCAAAGCCTCCAGATATGCAACACATCACTTTTTGTTTGGCTCTTTCCAAGTTGTGCAAACATCACATTGCTTCACAGTAGTAGTGGTTTCAACTTTGCAAGGCCCTAGGTAGGTAACAAGAGCAGGGCAGATTCTTTCCAGGAACCTCCCTAACGAAGCATCCTGTTTCCCCACTGGCAAGTACACATGGAAAGCTAGAGAAAGTCAGGAGAGCAGTAACTCCACTTCTACAAGGGTGAATTATGGTCACTGTGATATTTGAGGTTTCCTTCTTCACTGCCCCTGCAGACTGATGATGCTTTCATTGGCTACCCAGCATGCCTCCACCAGGATTTTCTTGATATCTCACCACCCGCTAAGGCATCATTCCTGTACTAGTGACGTTACCTCAAACCTGTTACCAGTTCAGAAGGGGACTTCTCCTTGGTGAGGAGTTTCTCAAGGGCTTTTCAAAGTTCACATAAAGAATGATTGAGGTATCACACCTTTCTACATGCTTAATGAGACTGTAATACATCCCTTTAAATACATTAAAGATGAATTACTCTTGTAGAGGCTATGTTGATTATTTTTCCAGCAAGACTTAAGTTTCTATATCCTTGAGAATTTTATAGTTCATAATGGTGAAACATTAGAGGTGTATACATTGACAGGTGTGTATTGGCAAGTTGAGAATAAATTCCAAGTCTGTTTTGTACGGAGCTGCCATGAAAATCTAAACAAGCATAATGTTTGTTTAGAGCTGCCAGGCTGCTGATGAGGACTGGGCATTATTCTCATATAACCCCAGTCCTCTGTCAGCTCCACTGGCTCCCAATTGAAGTCCAGGCCCAATTCAAGGTGTTGGTGTTGACTTATAAAGCCCTAAATGGCTTGGGAGCTGGATACTTAACGAACCGCTTACGCCCTTACATGCCCTCCTGCCCTCTGAGATCTGCAACAGCGACCCTCCTCCAGGAACCCTCAGTGAGTGAGATTAAGTGGGTAAGTACCCAGAGAAGGACTTTTTCGGCGGTGGCACCCCAATTATGGAATGCACTCCCTGGAGAGGTTCGCCTGGAGCTGTCATTATTTGCTTTTCGGCTCCAGGTGTAGACCTTTTTATTCAAGTCGTATTTTAATTGTTAGTTTGTCTTTGGTTTATAGTTTATTATTATGTATTTATGTTTTTGTGTATTGTTTACTTAGGGTTGTATTTGTTTAGGTAAATTGTGGTGATTTATTTAAATTGTGTGGTTTATGTTTTTGTACTTAAGTTGGGTATTTATTAAATTTGCCGAGATGTACCGGGGCGGGGGGGGGAGGGATAAATAGTGAGGGCTAATGTTTTTACTGTTATTTTAATATGTTGTAAGCTGCCCCGAGGCTTTGTTGTGATGGGGCGGTATATAAATATTTAAATAAATAAATAAATAAATAAAGTAGGGGTGAGGAACCCTTTTGAGTCCATGAGCTCATCTAACCAGAAAGTGGCTCGATAATATTGTTTTGGTTCTGAGCTCTGAAGGAACAACTAGGTAAAGAAATTACATAAATCTGTACATAAGTAAAGTTGGATGTGTAGGCCCATGAAAAAGGAACCCAAAATCCATGGAAAGCACCCAGTCACCCACATATACACACATAGCCGGATGATCAATTTTGGACAACTCAACAGCTTGCACAATCATTTCAAGAATTTTGCTGGATGTAATTGCTAATAAATGGATTATTTCTAGGTGAATTGCGATCAAAACACAGAAGTAGAGGGGAAAGGAATCTTGCTGCCTTGCACAGCAGATAATATGCTTCCAGAATTTTAGTGTGAGTGGAAAGATTCCATTAGCAGGAGGGTGAAGGGAGAAAATATTGCAAAGGAAATAGCTGCAGACATAGGATTAACACTCTGACACCAAGAAACAAGCAAGAACTCCAGCGGGATTCAGAATGAATGCTGTCAGTACCCGCATAGTTCTGCTTTCCTTTCTGATGTCTCCTTCCTAATTCATACATACAACTAAAAACAACATTGTGCTCTCAAACTAGTGTGGAAAACAATGCCTGCTTTCAGTTTCAAGGTACCTGATGTCAAATTGCTATATTCTCCTTTAACTGTCTAAATGTAGTGGTTCAGCCACTACTCACTTCCCTGCAGATTTCTAATAAACAAAGCAAGTCTATGAGGCTCTGAAGGATGGTGGCCATATATACTGTAATCTTTAATCATAGGGTTAAATAAGGAGAGAACTGCTCTGAGGGAGGCTACTTTTCTAATATCAGTGCTCCACATGGGAATGAGTGATTTGCATGAAAAGACAAGTTTTGTCCTTCCACTCCTCATGCTGGAATTCGGAATGGTGTTGCTAAACCTGCTTCTCCAAATAGGAAGCATGGCTGATGCTGAAAAATGCAAGACCCTTGAGCCGCAGCCTCCACTTCATGACTATCCACATCTGGGTGATCTCATCATTGGTGCCATTGCTTCTCTGTCCTTCATTGTTCCTGATCAATTAACTTTCACTGGAGAACCTCCACTAGCCTTGCTTGATGAACTTGGGTAAGGAGTTAATATTTTCTTTTTATTTATCTCCTCATCACTTGAATTTGTCATAGCAGATGCAACTTTTGAACAGTGGCATGGGGAGTACAGGAAATCATATTATTGAAGGGATATGGAAATTTTGTTTTCTGTATAGCCAAAAGGATGCATTTTGGTATGAATTTAAACTAATTCACAATTATTTCCTTCTTCTTGGAACCTTTCTGTAATCCTCTCATTGACAGTTATTTTGCCCTCCAATTTCTGTCCTACAAAAATTTCTTAAGATTTTCTTCACTTCTTTTTATGTCCCCCTTACTACATTTTTTTTCATTCACCTCTCTTTTTTTATCTGTCCTCTTTTATTGAAACTTCATAATCCCAGTATTACCAGTTTGGATCAACTCTTCTGGAGAAGCAGACTTCCCCTGTTCTTCAATTCCACAGCAGTCCCACCAGCCCCCCTGCTCAATGTCTTGCTCTGTGGCTGGATGGACAGAGAGGGAACCATAAAATCAGAAGAAGAGATTCTAGCATGAATGGAAGTTCCTTTCTTGTAGGGAAGGCAGATACATGATGCAGCCTAGGATAAATTACTGTTAGGGACAATTGTATTGCATGTCTTCGTCTCACTAAGGAGGAGTTATTTTCAGTGTGCTGTACCCTGAGGTGAAGTCAAGATGATGATCATGATGATGCCAAAAGCAGTGTGATTTTCTTACCAAGTACTGTATGAGGGGCATTCTCATAGAGGATGTGATTATATTGCTTCTAATGTGGTACCAAATAATTTTTGCTATAGTCAAAAGGATGCATTTTGGAGTTAATCTGAGCTTCTTCACAGATATTTTACTTCAACTTGGAGCCTTTCTTTTGTTCTTTTGAAATAATCAAAGCTGCTTAACAAATGTGCTTGTTATAGGGCCTTTATTCTTGTTTTGCTTGTATCTCCCTAGCTGATATATGGCTCAGCATCAGTGATGAATGATAAAACCCCAGGCCTTTCCTTCTACAACATGACTCTCAGGGAATCCCTTCAGTATGCAGGGATTCTGTCTTTATTGCTGCATTTTGGGTGGACATGGATTGGGATAGTAGTTATGGATAATGACAATGGGGAGCAATTCCTCCAAATGGTGGTCACACTATTTTCCAGGAGAGGTGTCTGTTTTGCCTTCATTGAAAAAATCCCTCAAGCTGCTCTTGGATCTGATATTAAAGACATGATTGAGAGGGGTGCAAGAATACGTGATAAAATTGTGGAAAGCACAGCCAATGTATTGGTGGCCAATGGAGAATCCTATTCCATGGCATTTTACAGATTCTTACCTTATCTCTCTGAACGTGAACATGTGACAGATACATCAATTGGTAAAGTAATGATTGTGACAGCTCAGGTGGAGCTCACATCTTTTGTCGTTCAAAGGAACTGGAACACAGACTTTTTGCATGGTGCTCTTTCATTCACAATTCAGTCCAAAAATGTCCCTGGGTTTCAAGAATTCCTTAATGCAAAAAACCCTTCCAGCCCAAAAGGAGATGGATTTATTAGGCCCTTCTGGCAACAGGCTTTCAGCTGTGTATTCCCAGATCCATTACTAGGCAAAGTAGATGGCAGTATGTGCACTGGGAATGAGAAGTTGGAGTGCCTTCCTGCAATTTACTTTGAAATGACTTTGACAGGTCACAGCTACAATGTCTACAATGCTGTCCATGTGGTGGCCCATGCCTTGCATGCCATGTCTTCATCTGGTCTGAGGAATAGAGGAATGGTGACCAGAGATGGATTGATATTTCAGAGCAAAGTACAGTGGCAGGTAATGGGCTGAAAGCTTCATGTGTGAGGAAACCACAGCTTTGTAGATAACAAAATACATCAATAGAAAGTAGGGAAACTCATTCAATTCATATTTAAACTACATGATTGAGCGTGCCATTTCTTACACAAACAGCAAGGTCCTGGAGTATAGGTTTCAGTGCAAGAACATTTAAAATGGACTCCACCACATGAACTGCATTTTAGAATGTTTGGAAAATTGACTCAAACCTCAGAAGCAATTTAGTTGAACCTTTAAATAAGAGAAGTTTCTCACCTTAAACTAAGTATTTATACTAAAAAGGGATAGAGGAAAAATAGTATGATTAATTCTAGTCATCCAGTGCAAGTATTTTTGTTCCTCTGTCTGCCTGATTCCAAAGCTCCTTCCTTTTTATTCCAGCTCCATCATTTCCTGAAGGTTGTTTCATTTAACAACAGTGCTGGGGACAAGGTTTCTTTTAATGAGAATGGAGAGTTAGTCACTGGATTCGATTTGATCAATTGGATTTTCTACTCAAACCAATCTTTTCAAAGAGTAAAAGTTGGGAGGATGGATGCCAAGGCTGCTGCAGGCCAAGCATTCTCCATCAGTCCGAGTGCCATAAAGTGGAATAGCAGGTTCAATCAGGTTTGGTTCTTGGTAGATTGACACAATGTGCACACTGGAATAAGACTGAGTCTCAGTAGTGAGATGTGAGTTTGCTTGCATTTGACTTTAATGGACCTATAAAAATGCTCCATTAGAAATGGGTAGCACAATATTTGCAACACTGAATGAGGCCCCAAAAGCTTCCACTCTGGTTCTTATGCTGCTGAATTAACCACCTGGAATGCTTGAATGAAAAAATGAAATCATATTCTATTAGCTCTTTATTGTTTGAATAGACTTAAATCATAGCTGTTTTTGCAAATAAAATTTTCTCAGTATGAAAGTATGTAGGTAATGCTATTCGAGTATAAACATATGTTTAGATCCATGCATTGTGAGTGTCACACTGAGGACAACATATTCATTAAAATGTAACTTAATTTAGATAGGATTAATCTCCCCGTGATTTCAATGGGATTGCAGTAAGAATGACCCGTTCATAGTAAACATTTTCCATTTTCAGTTTTTTCTTTTGGTCTTAACTGTGTTATTTTATTATTTCTCTTCACTTTTGGGAATGAGTGAAAATGTTCTTTCATTTAATATATTTTGCCAAAAGTTTAGTATTTGGGCTGGGATGATCCTGCTATTAGAACATTCTGAGTGTGGAAGAAACAGAAACTAACAGTTATCTCCATCCTGGTGAAGAGACTTTGGTGAAAACACCTCAAATATCCAAGACTGTGCAAAGGACCATCCAGTTGTCAGTTAAGGTTGCCACCTCTTTTCTCTCTGACCAGCTTCTGATCCTTAATGGCAATATTACAGAGGGTAGGACAGCAAGATCCTAGAGTTCTTTTTGGTTAGAACATACGAGTAACAATTTCATTCCAGTCTACTTTCTTTTGGTAAGACCTTATTGAAGTCTGCAGGTTTCTTCATATTTGAGATGGAAAGAATAAGAAACTCTATTTTTAAATACTGGAGAAAGTAAAACTGATTAATGCATCCCTCTTTCTCCACCACCACCACTTTGACAAAGCCCACGGTAATCCTGACTTGGTTCTACCTATCTATCCATCCATCCACCTGGCCATCTATCTATCAATCCATCAACTGTCTTTTACATTGAACCCAAAGTAGTTTAAGTAATTCTAGACTAAGATGGACCTCAGTCCCAGTGTAACCACTATGGAAATGGAGTGCTGTCTTAATTTGCTCTTGATTAGTTTTCAATGTCAACCTGCTACACCATGATCCAACTCATTAGAAGTTGGGGGCTGTGTGAGAGGTGGAGAATGGTGGGCCACTGGAGGCCACTGCCAGCACTCAGAGCATCCTGTTAGTCACAGTCTCTTGATGTGCTATTCAAGTTGCCCAGAAGGAAATATATGGTGATGTGATTCATGCAGTATCTTGAATCCCAATTTTAGGCCCACATTTCCATCCCATTTACAAGAGGATTGGAAGCATGCAGACATTTTCCTGCCATGACATAGTCATATAATTTGATCCATACTGAAGTCTCAAAAAGCACATTTATGGAAAAGCAGTTCCTGGAGAGCTTGGTAACTCATAAAGAAAATGCAGAACTTGAAGGATTCCAATGAATAATTCTCATGATTCTTATTCCTCTGCTCTCCTGATGACTTAGGCACAGCCTCTATCAGCATGCACTGAGAGCTGCAATCCTGGTTCTATGAAGAAGTTCAAAGAAGGGGAGCCATTTTGCTGCTATGATTGCATCTCATGTCCCAAAGGGAAGATTTCAGGCAAGAAGGGTGGGCTTTTGAATGTGCATGTCTTCCTAATATATATGCTGAAATTCAGAACACAAATGTAAAAGATCTTTCTTTAGGAATTGCAGTGTGATTTAAAGGGGACAGGTGTGACAAGGTGGAAGATGCTGAACAGTGGGAGGAGGTAGGTGTATGTGAGCACATTTATTTATTTATTAATTAAAACATTTATAGGCTGCCCCATCGCATCAAAGCCTCGGGGCGGCTTACAACTATCACACATGTGTGATAGTTTTCCCCTGTTGTTTCAAATGACCCAACTACAGTGAATTCTAAATATTCAGGATGGGTGCCTTACCCATACTCCTTGAACACTGCACAGATTCTTCTGTTGATGCTAAAAGATCATAATTCACAAATGATGAATAATGAAGGGACTCTGGACATGGTCAGTACATCTCTGCCATGACAGGACTAATATCCCATGTCTGTGTTTTCACAGCAAAATCAGGCCTCAGTTCTGCAGCTACCAACATCCCTTAAATGAGGTAGAGACTGTTTCTGGGCATGTTTATTGAGAAACAAATCCCATTCAGTTCAATAAGGCTTTGTCTAAAGATGAGAACATATATGTAGTGGCTATAAACCCCAAGACACTGTATATGTAGTGGCTATAAACCCCAAGATGCTGGATCTTGCCCTGTCAGCTTGTGTCTGGGAATCAGTTGGGTTCTCTGAGGCTTATGGATAAGACTGAAATGGATGCTCAAGATATGGATAGAAAGCTCCTTCGTATTTTGTGTTCCATGATGACTCCTTTCTTATTTATCAGAATTTCTGTAGCTAGGCAGGGGTGTGAGTTTTCTTTAAGTTAATTTTTGATAACTGCTTCCCAAGTGTTGTACCTCTGAGGTGTTGGGCTGGATCCTTTTTGGCAGGAGCAGCACTGTGTGTGACCCACTCCCCAATCACGGGCTTCCCATGAGACACCCTGGGGTGGAGCTTCAAGGCATCTGCCTCCCTCAAGGGCTGGTGGGTTTTCTTTCTTTGTAGCGAAAGATGAGAAGGGCCCACTGAATGGTTCATGCTGTATATCCCCTAATAGCCTTGGTGAGCCAGCAGGTAAGCTGACAAGGTTAATAAGTCAAGGTTATCATTGTTTCCTGCACATGAATCTGCCATGCTGGTACTGCAGATGCAAAACTAAATGGATGAGCATATCAATCCTCTCAAATGATGGTCCTCCTCATGCTGGAAACAGCTACTGCATGTGGCTCATTCAAATGGGTGGGAATTACTTTTGAATTCATCTGTGATAGCATAAGACCATATCTCTTCAAACTCTGAGTGAAAAATGCATAAAGTTTTTAAAACATGGTTGCTGTGAAACTAATAGATTCTCATAGTACCTGAGAAATTGTTTTGGCCTGTTGGTGAAACATGTAGAATGCATAAGAAAATATATATATATATTTATTTTTCCTCGGATATGCATTCCTGTTATTCATGTGAAGATGAAAAGTACCCAAGCAAGCACCAGGATTTCTGTATTCCCAAGTCTGTTAACTTCTTTTCTTATGAAGAAACTTTGGGCATCATTTTAGTCTCTTCTGTTATTCTTTTTTGCTTGATCACGACTCTGGTGCTGGGAATATTTTGGAAGCATCACGAGACGCCCATCGTCAAAGCCAACAACCAGAACCTCACCTATTGTCTCCTCGTCTCCCTCCTGCTCTGCTTCCTCTGCGCACTGCTCTTAATCGGCCAGCCGCACAAAGTGACGTGCCTCCTGAGACAAACTGCTTTTGGCATCATCTTCTCAGTGGCTGTTTCTTGTGTGCTCACAAAGACGGTCATGGTGGTTTTGGCCTTCAGAGCAACCAAACCAGGATGCATGATGAAGAAGTGGATGGGGAAGACACTGGCCAACATCCTCCTTCTTTCCAGCAGCCTTCTTCAGGCAGCCATTTGTCTTGCCTGGTTGGCAACTTCTCCTCCATTTCCAGATATTGACATGCATTCAGTGACTGAACAAATCATCCTGGAATGTAATGAGGGATCCATGATGATTTTTTACTGTGTGCTTGGCTATCTGGGCTTCCTGGCTATGGTCAGCTTCATGGTGGCTTTTCTTGCCAGGAAGCTCCCAGATAGTTTCAATGAGGCCAAGTTCATCACTTTCAGCATGCTGGTCTTTTGCAGTGTGTGGCTATCCTTTGTGCCTTCCTACCCGAGCACCAAAGGGAAATACTTGGTGACTGTAGAGATCTTTTCTATCTTAGCCTCCAGTTCTGGCCTGCTTGTTTGCATCTTCTTCCCCAAATGTTACATCATTTTGCTGAGACCCGAGTTGAACAAGAAGGAACATCTAATAAGGAGATCAGCTTGAACAGTTTACCTGTCAGCACATTTTGCTGCAGTTTGCAGTCCATATGTGTGGACATTCTCTTCTCTTCTCTTCTCTTCTCTTCTCTTCTCTTCTCTTCTCTTCTCTTCTCCTGCGTTTTTGCCAAAGGACAGATCTCCTATTATCAGAGGTCCTCCACTGAGGAATGCTAATTGCTGCTGTACTTACATGGACTTTGAGAAAAGTTGTTTGCTTCAGAAAGCCAAGCAAAACAAGGATACAACATACCTCTCAGCTCTTTGTACTTGTCAGGAAACCTTGATTAGCAGAACCAGGAGAATGTACGCTCAAATCCACACAGGCATTGTTTATTGGCAGGACACCCAGGTACCACTTTGACAGAACCAACACAACAGTGCTGCAGGGTAGCCAGCATACACTGGGAGGGTGGTGCACGATGAGAGGTTGAGCAGCAGGTGGAAGATTGGAGAGGGAGCATTAACTGCTGGATTGAGCATGACATTGTTGAGGTCAATTTGGAGCAGTTGATCTGGATTTGCTCATCCCATATTCTGGAACTTGTGGATCCCATCTTAGTCAGCAGAACTGTCAGGAAATCCCATATTTGCAGAACAGAAGAATGTATGTGCAGATCCACAAGGAAGAAAATAGAAATGCTGAATCCTCAGGAGGTTTATTGACAAGGTCAACCCCCCTGCAGAGACAAAACTACAAGACTGCTGCCAGATCACCAGTATGCCCATTGACTACAAATTCTCTAAGCATATACAGAATGTTATATAGTTTCTGGGTCATATACACAGAAGCAGAGCCCATGATGAAGGAAGAATGAATACATTTTGAGAAACAGTGCAGGCACAAACAGAACACTATGAGTTAGCAGTAGAGGGGATATGACATAATGTTATAGCAATATCAGTGACTGGCAGGTATTGACAAGGAAAATAGCAGGGCAATATGAATTGTAACAGATCCTAGGTGTGGGTTGTTACATATCTGAGGAGGCATTTCATAAGAGCAGGAAAATCTAGTCTGGGCTGTTCTCAGCAGGCCTGCTGCCTGCTGGATAAAATGTTCCAATCACAGAGTAATGCAGAATCCAAGAAATACAGCAAGTAGCAGGGGCCAATAACAAGAGGCACCCAAATGCATTCTAGAATGGATTAGCACTTGAAACAGTGGAGCAACCATCATGGATGGGCGGAAAGCCTCAGTCACTGAAAGAAAATATGAATAATGGAGCCGCTGGCCCTGCTGGCTTCCCCAATGCAGGGAAATGGCTGAAAAGTTCTAGCCCTTTCTTGGAAGAACAGCAAGGGCACTGCTGCCTCATTTTATAATAAAAAGGCACAAAAAAGCATTCTTCTTATTAAAGGGCTTTTGGACTTTCCCAACATATGCATGGTTAGACTCTTGCATCAGGCTTGTGAGAGGGAAAATGATTGAGGTTTCTAACACTTAATCTGATGTCATTTTGCTCAGAAGAAGGACAATGCAGGTTTGTGGTATTTATTTCCTGTAAGGTTGGTTTTTACTGAGCACAAGATGAGTGTCTGCAGCATTCCTAGTCCTAGAGACATTCAACCTTTGTAAAGGGAATGCTTATTCTTGTTCAGCAAGACTTACCCTTCTACAGCCTTGAAAATTCTGAGTTTCATGATGGTTTATCTAGAAAAGACATAGTATCAAATGACTTCTAGCTTCCCAGAATTCCCCTGTATCTCTTGTCCATCTGTTTAGATCTTCAAGTTCATTTCAATTTGCACAAGAGCTGCAAATCCATTTGGTGATTTTCATGATGCCTACAGCTGTATACATTGAAAATTGTGTGTTGGAAACTTGAGAATAAAGTCTCCTCTTTGCAGTCTGTTATGTTCACAACTGCCTTAATCATCTAAGCATGCATAATTTAGGGCTAAGCAACCCTTTTGGGTCCATGAGCTCACCCAACCACAAAAAGGGTATCACCACAAAATGGCCACTGGCAGGAGAGCTACGGAAAAGGGAGTGTAACCTACTAAAAGGCTGAGTTCACATAGAGATGGGCTTTGAGCCCAAATGCAGTAAACAACTGTTCCGAACCTCCTGTTACTTCTACCAACACAAATATATGTCAACTCTTTCTCCTCCCTTTCCTGCCAACAGACTGATCCCCTTTCTTTCTTACTCCATGACTGGGTTTGCACAACACAATAAGCCACTTTTTTTTTTTTTTTTATCCACCCTGCCATCTGAACCTAATTGTGGCATTACACCACTCTTGCTTGCATCCTTGAACAACACAATAAGAAATATTTGTCCTATGGCTTATGGTTACAGCAAATGCCTAGAGCTGAGAAGGTAATTCCTTGATTCTGATAGAAAGACCACAGATTCCCATGGAAAGAGAGGCAACATTATTAGCCTGTCTAGTCATTCATTCTTGACTAACTATGCCTGGATCAGCTGTCAGGAAACCTTGGATGAACTGAATGGGGGAATGTATGCTCAGGTCTACACAGAAGTTTTCAACACTCAAACCTCATCAGTTTCTTGCAAGGACACCCAGGAATAACCCAGGAGAGGGGCTGATGATGAGAGAACAATGGAGAAACAATCCAGGCATGGACAGAATGATATAAGTTAACAGCAGGGAAAATATCACTCAATGTTACAATGATATCGGTAATTGGTGAGTATTGACAAGGCAAATAGCAGGGCAACATGAATCACAACAGATCCCAGGTGTGGGTTTTGACATAGGGGGAGATGATTTCATGACAGGAGACTATTCTGGGCTCTTCCTTGCAACCCATGACCTGGCCAGATAAGATGTTTTAATGTACATAATGTGGAAGGTGAGACATATAGTGAGCAGCAGAAGCTTATAGCAAGAGGCAGGCATATGCATTACAGAGAGGATAAGCACTGCAACATTGTAGGGACTATCTTGGGCTGGAGGTAAGCCTCAATCTCTGAAAGAAGCAGATGAGCCTCTGGTGCTGCCATTTTCCCAGGAACAGGGGACTTGGCTAAAAAGTTATAGTTCTTTCTAGGCAAGAGGAGGGGGGACTCTGCTGTTTGCTTTTATACCAATAAGGCACACATACAACACATTTCCTTAACAAGATTGATTTGGATTGTTGCAACACAGCACACAGACATCATAGGCTGATTGGCAGACTTTTCTCTATCTCCCTCTCCATCTGCATCTCCTCTCTTTTGGTCCTACTGTGTGCCTGCTGTTTTCAACACTTCTCCAGCCTGTTCCACCCAGACAGCTGCCTCCAGAAGAGGAGAGGCAGCAAGTGTATCACAGCAACCCATCTCCTGATCATATTTAAGTGGTGAAGGAGGTTACCTCTCAAGCAGGAGCAACCAGCAAAGGATGTAAGATGTCAACCTGAAAGAATCCTGATACTCATTCCTTATCTCCTGGGGGTGGGATAGCGCCACGGAACTTAATTTGGACATAGAGAGGCTACTTGATAGCTTTCCTAAGCCCCACATCAGTTTCTTCTCAGAAAAGGAAGGGGAAGGAGAAGGTGTACAATGGGAGGAGGAACCAGAGCAGGCAGAAGCAGAGTTGGAAATTCAAGAATTGGATTCACAGGCGGGTCAGGCAGAAGATACTAGAGAAGAACTTCCCCTCACAAATATGTAATGTGCTCTGTGCCTGCACAGTAAGAGAAAAGCAACCTTTGACTGGTTCCTGATCATGTGACAGCAACTAAAATTGTTGGAGGAAAGGCTGAATCCACCAGAAAACAAAACAAGAATGTGTTGCTGACGATTCCATTGTGGTCTGGACAGTAACTTCTCCAGCCAGTCTGACATTTTGTTTGAGCAGATATGATGGCCTGGACTGAAGAAGTTTGCTATTTAGAGGCTTGCAGGCACTCAACACTACAGCCAGTGCCTAAAAGACCTGAATCAATCAGGGGGAAAAAGAAGTGCTACTGACCACTTCTTGGAAGTCTGGACAGTCACAACATCTCCATTGGCATGCATGGATCTGCAGAGGTAGTTAGGGACAACATGGCAGGTTCTGACATTCTGTGTGAGCAGGTATGATGGCCTGAATTGAAGAAGGGTGCCAGCTGAATACTTGTGGCACCCATCCTTCAACTGGTGTCCAAAAGTCCTCTTTCAGTTCTTTCACCATCACATCAGTTTTTGGGCAAGGTGCTGGAGCGGGTGGTGGCGGGACAACTCCAAGCACTCTTGGATGAAACTGATTATCTGGACCCATTTCAGTCTGGTTTCAGACCTGGTTTTGGCACTGAATCTGCCTTGGTCACCCTGTATGATGACCTGTGCAGGGAGAGAGACAGGGGGAGTGCGTCCCTGTTGGTTCTCCTGGACCTCTCGGCGGCTTTCGATACCATCGACCATGGTATCCTTTTGGAGAGGCTGGCGGGATTGGGAGTTGGAGGCACTGCTTTGCAGTGGTTCCGCCCCTATCTTAATGGCCGATTCCAGAAGGTGGTGCTGGGGGACTATGGCTCTGCGCCATGGCAGCTTTGCCATGGAGTTCCGCAGGGCTCCATTTTGTTCCCTTTGCTGTTTAACATCTACATGAAACTGCTGGGAGAGGTCATCAGGAGGTGTGGGCTGCGGAATCATCAGTATGCTGATGATACCCATCTCTACCTCTCGTTCTCCACCGATCCAGGTGAGGCGGTGGCTGTGCTGAACCGGTGCCTGGCCGAGGTAATGGGCTTGATGAGGGCCAATAAACTGAGGCTCAATCCTGACAAGACGGAGGTCCTGTTGGTAGGTGGTTCGGGCTTCGGAATGGGGGACCTGACTCTAGTCTTGAATGGGGTTGCACTCCCTCTGAAGGACAGGGTCCGCAGCTTGGGGGTCCTCCTCGACCCGGAGCTGACCTTGACAGCTCAAGTGTCAGCAGTGGCGAGGAGTGCCTTCCATCAGCTCTGGCTGATCCATCAGCTGCGTCCCTTTCTGGAATTCGACTGCTTGGCGACGGTGACTCACGCATTGGTGACTTCCCGGTTGGACTACTGTAATGCGCTCTACGTGGGGCTACCCCTGAAGACGGTCCGGATACTTCAATTGGTGCAGAACAGAGCTGCCAGGGTGCTGACGGGGACTGGGCGTGGTTCTCATATCACCCCAGTTCTCCGTCAGCTTCACTGGCTCCCCATTGAAGTCCGGGCCCAATTCAAGGTGTTGGTTCTTACCTATAAAGCCCTTAATGGCTTGGGTCCCGGTTACCTAAAGGAGCGACTGCGACCATATACGCCCTCCCGCCCCTTACGATCTGCTGCTGATGCCCTCCTCCGGGAACCCTCCGTGAAAGATATTAGGAGGGTGAGTACCCGGAGGAGGGCTTTCTCTGCGGTGGCGCCCCATTTATGGAATGCGCTCCCCAGAGAGGCTCGCCTGGCGCCGTCTTTATTTGCTTTTCGGCGCCAGGCGAAGACCTTTTTATTTAAACAATATTTTAAATGTTAATTTATTTATATTGTGGCAGTTTTAATTCAGACCTGGAGATGGGCCAGTTTTTAATATTTGTGAATTTTAATGTTTGGAAATTTTAATGTATTAGAATTTGTTGTTTTATTGTTGTGAGCTGCCCCGAGGCTTGTGGCAAGGGGCGGCCTATAAATTTCCAAATAAATAAATAAATAAATAAATAAATAAATCAGGTAGACCTAAGGCAGCACAATTCAGAAATCCCAGAAAATGAGTAAGTGCAAGGAATGAGAAAACTAGGGCTGGTAGTTGTGATTGGCCATAATTAATTTATCTTTGAAACTTTCTTGTGCAGCTCAACTGGCTTGACTATAAGCAGCAATTTCTACCTCTACCAAGTTTCCAGACTGTCTACAATGACAGCACTATGTAGGAAGCACTGAGATAGAACAATTTGAATGTAATTCAGGAAGGACGTTTTCTTTCGTTCTGACTTCTGAAGGAAGAATGAGATTGGCACAGCAGTGGTATGAAAGCAAGAATAGCAATGTAGGCCCATGAAAGAGGAACAGGAACTACCCAGTAACACACACACACTCTAAAAAGAATTCTGGAGAGTTCAACAGCTTTCTCAATCATTTCTGGAATTTGTTCTTGCCCTAAGAAAGGTACTGCACCCAGTTTACACTGGAACCACAGCAGAGCAGGAAAGGAGAATTAAATTCCCTTCACATATACAACTGTTAAGTGTATATGTGTGAAAAGATTCCATTGGCAGGGGAGAGAGAATATTTCAAAGCAAAAAGCTTCAGAGGAAGGATTAACTTTCCCTGCACATTGTCCCAATCCATGTTGGAGTGGTAAACAGTGACTCCAGAGCAAGAACAAAAACTCAAGTGGGGTTCATAATGAATGCTGTGTGTACCGCCCTAGTTCTGCATTACTTTCTGATGACACTTCCCCAATTCATGATACAATAGAAATATTGTGCTCCACATCAAACATGAAAAACAACCCCTGTTTTCAACATACCTGATGTCAAATTGCTATATTCTCCTTTAATTGTCTAAAGGGCAGCTCTATTACTACTCAACATCCCTGCAGATTTCTAATGAACAAATAATACTACATGGCTGTGAAGGATGGTGACAAGATGTACAGGGATACTTAATCATATGGATAAATAATGACAGCCACTGCTCTGAGGGAGCCTACATTTGTAATTTCGGTGCTTTAATTATGAATAAGTGCATTTGCATGAAGAGCAAAGTTTTGTCCTTCTACTTGGGATGGGGGAATTAGGAGTGGTGTTGCTGATCTTGCTTCTCCAAATAGGAAGGAAGGCTGATGCTGAAAAATGCAAGACCCATGAGCCACGGCCTCCTCTTCATGAGTATTCACAGCTGGGTGATCTCATGATTGGTGCCATTGCTTCTCTGTCCTTCATAGTTCCTGATCCATTAACCTTCACTGGAGAACCCGCACTAGCCTTGCTGGATGAACTTCTGTATGGAGTTAATATTTTATTTTTGCTTCGAATATGTTTCTTTGTTTGTTTATCTGATTGTCACCAGAATTTTTTTGTAGCAGATGCAGCCTGCAAAGGCTGTGATGGCTTGGGCAGTAGAGGAAGTTCATATCATTGAAGGAATGTGGAAAGTTTCTTTTCTGCATGGCTAGAAGGATGCATTTTGGTATGATTTTCAGCTTCTTCACAATTATTTTACTTCTGCTTGGCATGTTTGTGTTGTCCTTGTATTTTCAGTGATTCTTTCTAATAATTTCTGTGTTATCCAATTTCTCCAGGATGACTTCTTATATCTCTCTTAATACTCCTGTTCATTCATCTCTCTCTGTTTGCTTTCCTTTCTTATGGAAAATGTTTAATGACAGTATTCATGGAATTTGATCAATGGTTCAGGGGCAGTAGACTTTTCCATTTCAATCCCAAAGTTACCATGCACAGGATCACACTGTCCAATTCCTTTGCCATGCGACAGCACAGGGAGTGGGTTGTTTGGAAGATGAATATCAAGATTTTCTGACTCTGTTAACTTTGTGTTTGCCAAGGTAAGCCAGAGATGAGCTCAAGATGATAATAATGGTGATCCCAGAAGCAGTGTGAACTGCTAGCAAAGTACTGTGTAAAGAATGTTCTAATACAGGATGTAACTTTGTTACTTCTAGTGTGGTGCCAAAGAATTACCAGCATATCCTGGCCTTGACATTTGCAGTGCAGGAGATCAATGACAACCCTCACATCTTACCCAACCTGACCTTGGGCTTCCACATCTATGACAGCTATTTCACGGCCAAGTGGACCTATCAGGCCACCTTGCTGCTGATATGTATGGCAGGGACATTAGTCCCAAACTACAAATGTGACATCCAGCAACACTTGATGGCAGTCATCGGGGGACTGGATGCCCAAATCTCCCTTCATGTAGCAACCCTCTTGGATATCTATAAGATTCCACAGGTGGGCAGCATGTCTTCAGTTGAATAAGGTGAATGGGAATCTAATTTTTGCTTCATATTCACTTTTTTACTTTTCATTTGTGCCTTGTAAATCAGATTTTTACTTTGGAAAAATTGCAGTTTCTGTCTCCTTTGGATGAGAGACAATATTAAACATAAAGCAAACAATTTGGGGAGAGGAGAAATTCTGCTGGGACTCCATACATTTAAGTGGATATGGATCTGAGACAGGAGGGATCCAGGCAGAAGCTCAGACCACATTAACATGAACTACTCATAATGTTTTAAAATGTGATTTCTGGGCAGACCCATGAAGGAAGGGCCTTTGCATTTCATTCTCTTTGGGCACCAGGCTTCACATTCACCACCACCTTGGATCATTGAGCATTTAGGGAAAGGAGAAAGTATGTTGGGGATTAGCCCTTTTTTGAATATCATGCTGAGTCAGAAAATAAGCTTCATCATTTTAAGTTCTTTGGGTGAAATATGTAATGCAGGAATGGGGCAAGTTGCCAGTTTATAGAGAGCACAGATAATTATCCAGATTGGCTAATTGCTCATGTTGCAATGCAGGGAGTACTTCTTTGAAGTATTGTCTTTAGCAACTACTACTAGCAGTTTTTTTGTGTGCAGGGGGAGATTATGACACATGTAGATCTTGCACTGAATAATCTTTAATAATCATTGGAACTTACACTGTTATAAAATTATTAAAATATTTCCTGGAGATTAACATATGGATAAAGTGTATTCTCTGGGCCATCTTCGTGACTGAAAGACAAATGCTATGAAACTGAGATGGCATACGGGAGCATCCATCCATCAAGCAATGAATGAGGACCATATAATATTTTGATATATGAATAAGAGAAGGTGCATCAACACAGCCTACAAATACTTATTTGGCTATTTAGGACATCTTTGTTGAAGTCTCAGAGATATTGCTAGGATATTGTATACTTGTTACACAAGTCCATGGAGACACATGCACACACTGTGAAAAAAAAAAAATCATCCTTGGGTGTCATACTGGAGACCCCATTTCAGAAATCACTGGAGCTGTTTTGTGACTATTGGATGCTGCAACGTCTCCTCAATAAAGGATTGCCTAGATTGACTAAGAGCTCATAGTGCAATGCAGGGAATACATGTTGGAAACATCTGCTTTAGTAACTTGTTGTCACTGCTTTTTATGTGCAAGGGGAAGATTATGTAAGACACATGAAGATTTTGCAATTGATAATCTGTAATATTCATTGGATCATACATGTTTATTAAAATGGATTAATGAAATGGTTTCTGTGTCCTCATTATGGCTAAAAGACTTCTACTGCAAAACTGAGATGGAAGTATAGGAAATAATTGAGGATTGATGATCTTATAATGTCTATGCAAAGAAGAGGAAGTGTATACACACAGCCTTCAAATGCACACTTTTTTGAGTATTTGCTCCATATTTTTTAAGTCACAGAATTATTGCTAGGAAGTTGCATGCTTGCAATACAAGTGTATGGGCACACATCCTCACAGACATTTAGTGGAAACAGAAATATAATATCCTAGAGTGTCATACTGGAGACGCCTTTTCAGGGACCATTGGAGGTGCCCACAAGTGCCATGACAAACTGGAAATACTGGAATGATGATACTGTTGAAAGTATTATGGTGGTTATATGTGCTAATGTTTTGGAATCATCAAAGCTGCTTCATAAATGTCTGTATTATTTGGCACTTCTCCCTCTCCTTCTTGTACCTCCTTAGTTCATTTATGGCTCTGCACCAGTGATGAATGATAAAAACCCAGGCCTTTGCTTCTACAGCATGACTCCCAGGGAATCCCTTCAGTACGCAGGAATTCTCTCTTTGCTGCTGCATTTCAGGTGGACATGGATTGGGACAGTCGTCATGGATAATGACAATGGAGAGCAATTCCTCCAAATGGTGGTCCCACTGTTTTCTGAGAGTGGTGTCTGCTTTGCCTTCATTGAAAAAATTCCTGAACTTACACTTGGCAGAGACATGAAAAATATTTTGGAGAAGGGTACAAGAATACGTCATAAAATTGTGGACAGCACAGCCAATGTTTTGGTGGCCAATGGAGAATCCTATTCCATGGCATTCTTTAGATTCTTACCATATTTATCAGAAAGAGAACAGGTGAAAAATACCCCAATTGGTAAAGTCATGATTGGGACAGCTCAGGTGGAGCTCACATCATTTGTCTATCAAAGGGATTGGAACATGGACTTTTTTCATGGTGCTCTTACTTTCACAATTCAGTCCAATGACGTCCCTGGATTTCAAGAATTCCTTAATGCAAAAAAACCCTTCCAGCTCAAAAGGAGATGGATTTATTAGGCCCTTCTGGCAAAATGCTTTCATCTGCATAATTCCAGATCAATTTCTGGGCAATTTAGAGGGGAATATGTGCACTGGAGATGAGAAACTGGAGTGCCTTCCTGCAATTTTTTTTGAAATGAGCTTGACTGGCCACAGCTACAATGTCTACAATGCTGTCCATGCAGTGGCCCACACCTTGCATGCCATGTCTTCGTCGGGTGTGAGGAACAGAAGAATGGTGACCAGAAGCAGACTGATGTTTCAGAACCAAGTACAATGGCAGGTAATGGATTCAATATATCTGTGTGGGAGAGCAACACAGCTTTGTAGATAACAAAATACATCAACAAGTGGGGAACATCAAGTAGGGTATCTCATTCAGTTCATATTTGAATGAGAGTATCAGTTATGTCTCTTACAACAAAAAGAGCAAGGTTCTAGAAAAAATGTGTTTGCAAGAACATTTAAAATAGGCTTCCTCACCCAAACTGCATTTGTGGAAATGCTAGAGGATTGACTCAAACTCCAAAGCAATGTAATCTAACCTTTCTGAGAGAGGTGTCTGACTGTAAACTCAGTGTTAAAATATAAAAGGACCATGAAAATCAGTAAGAATAAAGGCAGCCATCTGGTAGAAGCATTTCTCTCTGTCAGCATGCTTCCTTTCACAGTTTTTCTAAGTTCCTGCCTTTTCATTCCAGCTCCATCATTTTCTGAAGGCAGTTTCATTTAACAACAGTGCTGGGGACAAGGTTTCTTTTAATGAGAATGGAGAGTTAGTAACTGGATTTGATGTGGTCAATTGGATTGTGTCCTCAAACCAGTCCTTTCGAAGAGCAAAAGTTGGGAGGATGGATGCCCAGGCTGCTCCCAGCCAAGCATTCACCATCAGTCTGGATGCCATAACGTGGAACAACTGGTTTAATCAGGTCTGGTTCTTGGAGGATTGGCACTATCTACACATTTGTATAACCATCTCAGAAGTGGCATGTGCATTTTATTTTATTTGACAGCAATGGGCCTAGAAAAAATACTTATTTGGAACGTTATAGCAAAATACATGATGCTGTGGATGAGACCCAATTAGCTTCCCCACTGTTCGCTGTGCTGTTGAAGTAACCAGCTGAAATAGTTGAAGGAAAAAAAATATTAAAAATAGCTTTAATTCCCTATTTTTTAATATATTTACAATCATCGCTCTTTTTGCAATTTATCTCTGATTATGAAACTATATAATGTTGTGTAGTTATGAGAACATTTTCAAATACAGGTCTAGTCATACTTGGGACATTTATGATTGAAAGAAACAGAACTTAAATTAGTTGTGATTAATATCCCATTGGTTTCAATGGGGCTACTATAAGAATGACTGAGATTCTAACCAGTCTATAGTAAAAATGCACCATGCTCAATTTTCACTTTTGTATATGTATTCTTTTATTATAACTCTCTGACTGGGGCATTGGTGAAAATTTTGTTTCACGTATTTCATATAATGTTTTAGTAAAATTAACAAGTGCCTTCTTATTTGGATGGGAATAACATGTGATTAGAACAATTTGAGTAACCAATCAGTTTTGTCTATCCTGGTGAAGAGATTCCACTGTATACTTCTGAACAGTTGGACTCTGAATCCCTAAATTCATAATTAATTTTGTAGATATCCAGCACATGGCAATCCTTGAATATGTCTGATGCCTGTCAGAAAAAGGTATAATCCCTTACTACAGGGTTTTTCAATCTCTGTGCAACTTCTAATGACAGCATTTCCATGTAATTAAAAACATTTTTAGGTAATTTACCACCTTTAGCTTTTTTTGACTTGTCACTGTTTGAATCCATAACTCCATTCATATCAGCAATAGCCAGAACTTTTCCTCCTTGAAAATCCAATATCAATTGAAATAATTTTTCATAAATTTTTTTTGCATCATTTGGTGCATAAATCACTGCCAATGTTTTAATTTTCCCATTTGGGAATCTAATCTTCAAAGCTTCTCTCTCTGGATCTTTAAATTCTTCTACGATATTTAGTCCTTGATTACAAATATAGATGGTGACTCCCTTCTTTTTAGAATCTGTTGAGGCTGCAAAAGCTCCATCTAGATTTTTGCTATTCAGAATGTGAACATTTTTTCTTTTATATGAGTTTCTTGAATGCATATTACATCTGCCCACTGTTTTCTTTAAAAAAAATTAAACTTTAGTTCATTTAGAAGGGGAGTTCATCTCATTGACATTTACAGATAAGATTTTCACTTTGCCTCTATTGTCCATTTTAAAAAGCTCAAACAATTATCTTTCAATAAATCTAGCATTTAATTCAGTTTCTGCTTCCAAGTTAATACTTCTCCCCTCCCTTCCTCCTCCCCATCCAACTTCCTCATTCATTCATTGCTGTAATTAATCTCACAATTCAACAAAGCTCCTAAAGCAGTACATAATTTTTTAAAATAAATTAAAAAATGGAAAGCAAGGAGAGACCAAAAGTGCTAGGGGAGAAAAAAAAGAAAGAAGAGAGAGAGAGAGAGAGAGAGAGAGAGAGAGAGAGAGAGAGCAGAAAAGTGGGGAGAGAAAGAGAGAGACCTCCAAAAAACACACAAAAAGCAAAATTAAGGAAAAAGAAAAGTTAACCATACTTCTGTGATATACTTTGTAGTGATATTCTATCTCTACTAAAATATTACTTAAAATTAGTTTGTTGAAAGAAACATTGTTTGAAGAAAACTTCCATATAAAGGAACTCTGGCATCTATTTATTCCAGCAGGTCTTTAAAACAGTCTATTGATGCATAAGTTCTTCTTTTCAATACAAACATTGTTAAAGCTTTGCTTTCACAGCAGAGGGGCCTCAGCCTTCCCTTCTCTCAAGGTCAAGTAGGTGACACTGAACTCCAACTTATTTTATCCCAACCTCAGGACTTTATTTTCTCCATAATGCCATAAGAAATGGAGATCAAAGACTGAAATATCCAGAGATCGCACCTCTCATCCCAGCTCAAGTCTGGGAAGTCTAGGGAGATACAGTTGTCTTTTAAAACAAGCCATACATCAGTCAATTCAGCAAGAGCAACAAAGAATCTCTCAACTCATGTAAGCAGCCAATCCTCAGAAAATGGAGATGAAGAAAAGGAGAGATTGTCTCCTCCAACACACTGAAATCTCAGTCACGACCAGTTGGTAATGCCCGTACTTTATTTCTGGAATGCAATCTAAGAATTTGTAAATAAGATCTTATTACAAGTCAAACAAAGTATTGACCTCTGTTTCAAAGTCATTTCCAAGCATACAAACACCTTGAGAAAGAATCTCAGCCTCAAGTCTAAGCTGTCCAGAGGATGCGGTTATTATTCAGCTGAAAGGCCACAAAGTGAAAACAAAGATACTCCCAGCTAGTATTCTCACACCAAGGTCAGTTTACACAATCTACACTTCTCAATTCTTAGTTCTGAAACAGAAACTTTAATGCATGTAAAATGTCATTAATCATCTGATCATCTGCTCCAGAGTCCCTTCAAAGCAGGCAAACAAAAAATGCCTTAGAAGCTAAACTGCAGCAAATTAAAGTGTCATTATTGTTCCCTTGGCAAAAGCAGAAAAACAATACAAAATAGAATAATAAAAAGAAAAAGAAAAAATGGGAAGGAAAACAAAAGAGAAAGTGTATGTGGGGCTGGGGGCAAGATTCTGAAGGAGTTGGAGTCTGAATCCCTGTGTGAAGGACCAGCTAACTCTCAGTTAGGGTTTCCATTTGTTATTTCTCTGGCAGGCTTCTCATCTTTAATAGCAATATGGCAGGAAGGCAGTAATGCATATTCTTTTGCATTTTTATTAGGCAGATGAGTGACAATTTTATTTCAGTCTTAATTTTTGAGTAAGATTTTATTCAAGTCTGTAAGATCAATAAAAGTTCCAAAGGAATAAGATTCTATATATTCAAATAATACAGAAAATCCATCTGTCCATCCATCCATCCATCCATCCATCCAATTTATATTTCATTTTCTTTCTTTAAACCAACTCAAAGTCATTTACATAGTTCTAGATCAAGATGAACTTCAATTCTGCATGATCACAGGGAAAAAGTGGTCCTGTCTTAATTTTCTTTTGATTGGTTTCAATATCAGATGGGCACACCAACCCAATGTTAATGAAATGGTGTCTGGAGAGGAAGGATACACAGCAATTTCACTTGCCGCAAATCATGTGAACATGTCCCTTTGAAAACAAGGAATGTTTTCTTTGAGAAATGCTTATGAATTCATGAATCATGAAAGCATTTGGGGAAAATATCATATTTTAATGCTCATTGCAAAATGTCCATCTTTTGCAAAAAGAATAGCAATGCATATTTTGTTTTTGAGAAAAGGGATAAAATGGATAACTTACCAATTCAAAGTAGCAGAAAAACATGTCAAAAATGGGACCACATTCAAAAGTGATCTTGGGAGAATTAAGAAAAACTTGAAAAGAAGTTTTTCCCAACCCCAGGAGGAACTAGGTTCATCATACCATTCATATGGAACCTTGATCACCAAGTTTTGCCCCATTCTCCATTCCATTTACAAGCAGGTGGCAAGCAGATATAGAGTTTCCCTACATGACATGGTTATATAATTTCAACCTTATCAAAGTATCAGAGAGTACATTTATGGAAAAGCAGGACCCAGAAAGCTTGACAACTTACAAAGAGATGGCAGAACTGGAAAGATTCCAATGAGTAATTCTCATGATTTTCATTCTCCTCCTCCCATGATAACTTAGGCACAGCCTCTATCTGTGTGCAGTGACAGCTGCAATCCTGGTTCTAGGAAGAAGGTCAAGGAAGGGGAGCCATTTTGCTGCTATGATTGCATCCCATGTCCCAAGGGAAGATTTCAGGCAAGATGGGTAAGCATCAGAATGTACACCTATTCAAATATATTTGATAATACTGTGATGGGCTCAGTGACCCAGCAGGTGGGCTGCAGTGGGGAACCAGCTAGAGTTTGGACTGCTATATTATGGCATTCTGACCCTGTGCCCTGGAAGCTATATCCAAGAACAGTGATGCCCTTTTTTACCCAAATAAGCCGATTCAGTGTTATCACTGCTTCCTACACATGTATCCTATTTGATTCTGCAGATGCAAACTGAAATGGATGAAAATATCCATCCATCCATTCATCCAGGCTGATTGCACTGAGTGTTTAGTTTGTAGAACTCTAGGTCTGAAATTACTGTGTATTCAGCCATAATGCGATCAGGAGAGAGGGACACATTGAAGGTGCCCTGTTCCTTAACCTCCATGGAAGTCCCACAAAGAAAATAAGCTTGCTCTCCAGGTTCCTTATTGCAACTCACTGTTTCCCATTGTGGCTGTGCTTTCTGAAGCTCCTAATCCCTGCTTGGGCCCTTCCTGGATCTAGCATAAGGTGCAGTGTCCTGATTGGAGTGGTAGGGAATTGTGCCTGCCATCCATGGCTTTCTCCTCACTGCTTCTCTCAGGCTGAAAGTTCCTTGGGACTCTCCAACATGCTGATGGTTCCTGGCTTCCTCACCCAAAGTCCAGTCTTCCACTTTTTCCCTTCCTTCCTCTTCTCCAATTTTCTCTCATTCTCCTCCTCTTCCTTCCCTGCTTTCTGATATAGTGTCCTCCTTCTTTCACACATCTCAATGGCCATTCCACTGAACCTAGTTATCTCTGCCCCATCATTA
This sequence comes from Varanus salvator macromaculatus, assembly GCA_023646645.1. Taxonomy (NCBI): domain Eukaryota; kingdom Metazoa; phylum Chordata; class Lepidosauria; order Squamata; family Varanidae; genus Varanus; species Varanus salvator. The sequence goes on along the minus strand of JAIXND010000665.1, from coordinate 1,046 downwards.
ATCCCACCTAACTGCGCACACACCCATACATCCCAACACTCAGAGAGTCCCACGCCTTCTGCCAAGAACATTTCTGGCCATGTGCCATCACCATCAGCCCCTCTCTGCTGGATGCAGAGGGAAGATGGGTGAGGCTCACTGCCTCTTCACAGTGCCCCATGAAAGGCTCTTCATCCTCAAACAGCTTCAGGGCAGGGCAATACTGCATTTTCTTCTCCCTGCTGGAAACAGCTACTGAATTTGGCCATTGCAGTTGTGGGGGGAGGGTGTCTTTTGATTAAGTTTCTAATAGGAAAATTTCAATTGCCTCATAATTGGAGTGGAGAGCACGTGAGAGTTTACAAATGTGGATGCAATGAGGCATATGGATTCTCTACTTTGACAAGTAAACACTAAAATAGAGAAGTTGTTGTGGCCTGCTGGCAAGACTTGTAGAAGACAAGAGCACATGCATATATTTTAGGTTTTAAAACACTTTGTATTCTGTTAAGTGCTGAATTAGAGCTCAGCCCACCACACCCCAGCCACTCTGTCCAATGAAAGGCTCTTAACCTTCAATAGCTTTATGGCAGATTGATACAGCATGGCCCTTTTCAAGCTGGAAACAGCTATTGAATTTGGTGAATGCAGATGGGGAAGAATTTCTGTATAATTGGTATGCAACAGAATATGAATATTTCTTCATATTCACAGTGAAAAATATATGAGATTTTACAACTGTGGATGCAATGAAATTAATGTACTCTCTACTTTGACTAGTAAACAATTCATCTGAGAAGCTGATGTAACCTGTTGGTAAGACCTGTAGAGGGCATGAGAACCTGTATGTATTTAATTTTCTTCAGATATGCATTACTGTTATTCATGTGAAGATGGAAAGCACCCTAGCAAGCACCCGGATTTCTGCATTCCCAAGTCAGTGAACTTCTTTTCTTATGAAGAACCTCTGGGTGTCACTTTAACCTCTTTTGTAATTCTCTTCTGCTTGATCACGACTCTGGTGCTAGGAATATTCCAGAAGCATCACGAGACACCCCATTGTCAAA